>BLKR01000079.1:0-367500 GCA_011170035.1 Teleogryllus occipitalis | reverse complement strand
TTTAAAAACATCGATGGCTTTTCGTCCATGTATTATTAACACAGATGTATTCCATTTTGACATCGATGTGGCATCACTACTGCCACCCAGGCAGCGCCGCGCCGCGCCGGTGCCGGTGCCGCCTGGACCGCCAGTCCGGCTGTTCCCCGGGCGTCGCGCCGCGCCGCGGCGGCCGTAGCGTCCAGCGGCAAAGAGATGTTGACAGAAGCAACACGGCACAGAGCGCCCTTTTCACACACAGCTTGGCGACGGCGCGGCGCTCCGCGGACGCCGCACTTAGCCTCTCCTCCAATGACGAGGCGACATCGTCAGACTGGCAGGTGTAAAAATCGGGCGTTTTACAATCCTGCTCTCGATCGCTTCTAGTTGCGGAGAAGAAACTACATTGAGTGTGCTCGTGCAACAGAAGCAGAGATGCTGCAGACGACGTTCAGTACACGTTTGAAATGATAGGTAGAAAAGCTCTGGCAGGCATTAAGAATCTGTCAATAACGAAAATTACTAGAAAAAACAAACAAACATGAAATAAGATTTATTTACCCCTCCTTTTTTTTCAGGCGAAGCAAATACAGTTTAAATGATGCTTAACGACTAAATTTGGGTTAAGTGGGCAAGATTAATACAAATTTACTTTCGTATCCTGGGATTATTTGTAAACACTAAAAATTTGAGAAATTCAATGTAATTACAAAAATTAAATCATTCAACAGTTGAACCAATCCGTTCTTAATGCTACACACTTCTAGTATCGATATTTAAGGAGGTACCTTCTGGAGTTACTGTCCCTCCCAGTTCAAGGATACGTTAACAGGAGTGAGGAGAACTTCAATTACGACCAAACGTATTATATAAAATATGCTAATGGACCAGAAGCTTTTAATCCTATTTCAAAAGTCTCAGTATGGACAATATAACACAAACTATTCGCCTTTGGCGCAACATTTGTGCTATTACAATCGGGATGACATGTTTAGAAAGTAGTTTTTCTGCTCATGAATCCAAAAGAGAAATCATGTGTACAATTCCAGAAGGCGATATAATTAAAATAATCAGGTAAAACTTGCTACAAACAAAAAACAAAAATTGGAAACTAATGGATCTCTTGCAGTAATAACCTATAGTGTTCCAAGAAAATATTTAATTTAATTTACGCAGTGCGCTCATTACAAATTCACAAAACTTGGTGGGAAAGACCGGCACCAATTAGTGGAATCTCAGAACCAACATGAACAGACTTCTCGTTACTGAAAGTATTTTGACTAAACTTCTCTTCTCTTTCGACTAAACATCAAAAAGATTTAAATCTTAATATGACTGTTCACCCTACTATAAGACCAACTACTTCCTCTTCACACGAATGCACATGCTGGCACGGTCATGAGATTTGCATACCAATCCGTGGCATGGTGAAAGGGAAGTGCCATTTTTACATAATTTAAAATTTGACAATACTATTATCATTTACTTTTCCTGTCATACTTTACGAAACGATAAAGAAAGGATTAATGATTTATAGCAGAGTGAACATCGAATACTCGTTAGCCACTCTTATCACCCTTGTAATAAACTTTCCTTGAATAAAAACAAAATTACGCCGTCAAAAGTATATCTCAACGTTTATGGAAAAACTAGACGGTAGTGTAATTTGGAAACAAGAGTCGGCCCTTGTAGCCAAGTAGTGCGCTTCAGGCGAACCTCACGACCCAGGCCGGTCTCCACAAAAAATAAATACCTCGAGGGAAGGAATTCCACTTGGCGGGACCCGCGGCAGCTCTTCGCACGAGCCCTTCGGTAGTCTCCCACATGCTGCACCCCAATGATGGACCGTGCGTAATGATTTTCCAACGTGATATCAGCAACACTGTATCTTCCTAGTCCTAATTTTGTTTTTCTCTGTGAAAGTGGGATGTTAGGCAGATTATTGACGCTCGCGGTTATCATTTAACCAGTATGCAATGCAACAAAATCCAACGATTCACGGGGAAAGATTTTATGGAATGGCGCCAAACTGATAAAAATGTTGACTTTGCGAAGCCACAGAATTAGTATGCATTTCCATGTATGTAATACCTTTCTTTATAGTTCTGGACACCTTCTGGTTCCAGTTTACCGGAGACTAGATTCAGCACTCTTTTGGGCCGCTGATTTCGCCATTTTATATCCAGTTGAGAGGGAGAGGGAGGGAGAGGGAGGGAGAGGGAGGGAGAGAGAGGGAGGGAGGGAGAGAGGGAGGGAGAGAGAGAGGGAGGGAGAGAGAGAGGGAGGGAGAGAGGGAGGGAGAGAGAGAGGGAGGGAGAGAGGGAGAGAGAGAGGGAGAGAGAGAGGGAGAGAGAGGGAGAGAGAGAGGGAGAGAGAGAGGGAGAGAGAGAGAGGGAGGGAGAGAGAGCGCGAGAGAGCGAGGGGGAGGGAGGGAAAGAGCGAGGGAGGGAGAGAGAGCGAGGGAGGGAGAGAGAGCGCGAGAGAGCGAGGGAAAGAGCGAGGGGGAGAGAACGAGGGGGAGGGAGGGGGAGAGAACGAGGGGGGAGGGAAAGAGAGCGAGAGAGATGGGAGAGGGTGGAACAGTGTTGGGAACTACTCAAACAAATATTAATTACACTAAATTCTCTATAACTTCATTTGAAAACATGTCTTCTAAACTGTTGAACGCTACTTGGCAGGTCTGTAGAGTGAGAGGGTACCTGTTAAATGGCGACAACAGTTCAGGCAATGTTATTCTCTTTATCTTCTAGTCCTTTTACAGGGTCTAGTTCGTCTCCTTCCCAGATGACATAGGGCATTATAAACGGACGCCTGAAGGACATCCCGGAGATTTCTTGGTATCCAACCGCTTCCTGGGTCACTCTATATAGTGGAGAGCCCACTGCCTTGAACCACACGCTCAGGTTCAACTTTGTGCTTTTATCGTTTTAGGTATTACTGAGCCAGGTCCTTAGAGCGTTCCACATATTACAATAGCACAATAGTTATCAGTAAGCAAGGGACTTCCGAAAGCCTCCGTTTTACAGGGATTGAGAATGCTCCAAGTTTCATGTAACTGAAAACACCCATGCCTTTCGCAGCTTTGAAGCAGCGATCCTGGTGCTCGCATACTTGGTCGCATCTGCTTCAACCCCTGCGCCACCGGGCAAATCAATAGAATTTTAAGTATTCCCATAATATACCAGGCTTGAAATTATTACATACGAATGTAATCACAGTCCCACATTTACATTTGTGAAGTTAACACGTTGGAACGTATAATTGGGAGATCACAAGTTCGAGATCATAACTAACCTAATGTCTCAGTTTTCACAATATCAAATATTGATATTAATGTGAAATAGTATAAAGCAGCTATATCTCCCTCTCTGCTTGTAAACTTTTACTTTTTTAAGAAGAGAAATAGCATTAGCTACTACTTAATGATGTTCAAAGCGTAGCATGACTACTTAATGATGTTCAAAGCGTAGCATGACTACTTAATGATGTTCAAAGCGTAGCATGACTACTTAATGATGTTCAAAGCGTAGCATGACTACTTAATGATGTTCAAAGCGTAGGACTACTTAATGATGTTCAAAGCGTAGCATGACTACTTAATGATGTTCAAAGCGTAGCATGACTACTTAATGATGTTCAAAGCGTAGCATGACTACTTAATGATGTTCAAAGCGTAGCATGACTACTTAATGATGTTCAAAGCGTAGCATGACTACTTAATGATGTTCAAAGCGTAGCATGACTACTTAATGATGTTCAAAGCGTAGCATGACTACTTAATGATGTTCAAAGCGTAGCATGACTACTTAATGATGTTCAAAGCGTAGCATGACTACTTAATGATGTTCAGAAGAAAGTTCTGTTAATACACATACATAATGAGAGAGTAATGGAATTTATTTCAAACGCATTTTACTTTCTTCCCCAACTTTGTTTGGACCTTCAAGAAACGTTGCAACAACAGTATCAAAACAATATAATCTTAAAAATGGTAAGTAAAGTATATTTACCGCAAGAGTAAAGCTAATTTACTCTGTTAAGTTTCCACGAGATACAAAGCACTTATCTCTTGAGATTAATCAATTATGATCTGAGAAAATTCTATTGATCGTCGTAATGAGAATTTAATGCAATTTATTTCTGCTGAAACATTTTTTCTGCTTTCTTCAGCATTTCACGAACTGGTGCAAGAACAGTATGACAATATAATTTTCGAGATTGCAATTAAAATGCATTTCTCGTGTGCGTAATCTTATCTTGTTTCCATTCCCTCGGGAACATTAATAAAGCACTAATATCACCGAGAACGCATTAAGCCAACACCACTCGAGATGAATGCCGAAATAATAAATATGTTTATAGCCTTTAATACAGGTAATAAATATGTTCAATGACAGACTTTCCCTTTGAACGTGCTCATTAAAATTCATAGCTGCTTGATGAGGGATGCCCTCCCGTCGCATCCTGTTTCTTGACGGGCATCTGAGGGCACTGCGACCAGAGCACCCGCCTTCGACCACCACATTCACGTGCTCACACTCTCGCTCACTTAACTATCACATTCTCCACGAGTGAAACAGAACTAGACAGGCAGTTTTCAGACTTCTACTCTCCATCACCCTCTTCTTCTTCTTCTTCTTCTTCTTTGTAGTCGTCGAAGATACGAGGGATGATTCAAATGTTTTAAGCCTGGCCTACTTTCTTCACACAACAACAACAACAACAACAACAATAATAATTTGTAATTTATTGACTTTTCTTTGGTTTTGGGTCCAGATAAGTCAGAGACTTATCATCTGGTTCCCATACAATAATAATAATAATACAATACATATAATTCATATACCATACAATTCACACAATTAAATAATACAATACATACAATTCACATACAATTAAAATAAAACAGATCAAACAGATTAATATAGATGATACTGAGTGTGTTAATATGATGCCAATTACACATAAACAGAGAATTCGATACATATATAGAGTTTGTTAGATACATAGAGTTTTGCACATACTGTTGATGGTTGTCAAACCATAGGTTTGTTTATCTGCAGCCAAGTTTTAATTTTGTTGCTATATTCTTTGTGGTTGAGCTTGGGGTATTTTAAGTCTTTTGGTATTTGGTTGCATAGTTTAGGTATCAGGTATTTAAGAGTTCTTTTTCCATAACTGTTGTATGTTAATGGTATTTGGTACTTTGGATTTCTTGTTTTGTACCCATTTGGTGCATTCACTTTGAATTTGTCGATGTTTTTGTTCCGAGTTATATTGAGGTACATGTAGAATCCTTTAGGTGTGAGGGTGTTATAACATGCTAGCAGCTCACACTCATTGAGATTTCTCTTCTTAGCCATTATTTTTAGCACTTTAACTTGTATTTGTTCCAATTTGCTTAAGTATGTTTGGCATGCACCCCCCCCATACTTGCACACCATATCTCAATAATGATTCGATTAAAGAGGTATATATGATTTTCAAAATTGGTTCATTTACAAAAGTCTGAATTGAATACATACAGCCAGCTATCTTTTTTATTTTGTTAAACAGGATATTTGTATGCTGATTATATCTCAAGTGCTCATCCAAAACAACTCCTAGATATGAGTAATGTGTTACATAGTCAATCATGATACATTTGTCGCTACAGCCAATGTTCGTGCATTGATAATTGTGCTGAGTTAATTTTCCTAGTTTTAAGTTTATACGCTTTTTCCGTGTTTTGAAATGCATTCCTTTTGTTTTCATAGGATTAACATACAAAGCGTTTTCATAAGACCACTTAACAATATTGTTAAATTCAGTTTGTAGTTGTTCTTTGCATTTGCTTATATCGCTGTTAGAGTAATAATAATAATAATAATAATAATAATAATAATAATAATAATAATAATAATAATAAAAATGGTGAACTGCAGAGTATTCGACTTCAAATCTTTTCGTTAAGTTCTCCAGCCCGTAAAATTTCCATTTATCGGTGCGAAGAAGATAAATTAAATGTCCGAACACATTTTCGAGTCAGCAAAACGTAAGCGAACGATCAATTCCATTTCAAACAATTTTAAATTTACGCATCAGCTGGCAACTCCGCCCCACCGAAAACTACATCTTTCGCGCAAACAAATCATTTCACAGCAGTTGTACTACAGCCACTCACGTGTAGACGCACACTATCGCTTCGCTTCCGCCAAAACAACCGCCGAGGGCGGGCATACCCCGGGGGCAACGACCTCAAGAGTCGCGGAGCCAGGAAGGCGTCATTGGCCTTCTGGCCATAGCGCACGTACACCCGGGCCACCCCCGCCCCGCCGCGCGACCCGCCTCCGCCCTGCGCGACCAGCTTCCTCTGCCGGCGCCAGCCGGCTCGCCCTCGGGACGCGGGAAGAGGGCGGGGAACGCGGAAGAGGAAAAGAGACCTCAGACGTGAGACAGATGAAACATTGCGTTCCGAAGAAACCTGAAACGGGGGAACGCTTTGGGGATAGAGTTCTAATGAACGCGCCTATTACATTCCACCAATTACTCATGACCGTATGCGTTTGATTATGTAGTTTCGAAACGGCAAGTGAAGTTTCGCACATCTCGACGTCTTACTTAAGTTCATCTCCCAACGATGGCAATCTTGAACTTGAACTGCACGGCGCGAATTGGCAATTTACTCCCAGACGAGGAGACATGTTCAAAAGTTGGTTTTTCAACTTTTGAACATGTCTTCTCTCCTGGAAGAAAATTGCCAAATGAGTGAATCGTCAAATGTCGCAAAAAAAGATTCCGCAATAGCGTGAAACAAAGATCATCTTCGCCTACTCAAAGCTAGAGCTAGACTTTTTTGGCCCGAGGCAATGCTTAAACCTAATCCTCCTCCCCCCCGCAAAAAAATTGAAAATGTAAAATTTGTATCAAGTAACTATGAGTTATTTTATTCAACAAATAACAAAAAATACCATCTTTAAGTCAGGAAAAGTTTTTGAAAATATATTTTGAATAATAGTTCCAAGTAAAAGTATTTAGTGATCAAATAATACAATTTCTATGGTGAGTTTAAAACGTTAAAATAATTTGTTTACTTAGTGACTGATAAAAACACTTATTGTTAAGTTCTTGAAATAATAAATGTGAATTTCAGTACCTATTTCACTGTTAGCGTCACTTTATTCATTTCATACAGTCCTATTTAATAAGTAATGTCTGTAATTCACTATTTAAGGCAAAAAATTAATAGAAAAAATTATGTAACGTAAGCGACTTACAAAATTACAATAACAATTTTCTCGAGTTTTAATTTCTTTTGCAATTTTTTACTATTTCCCCCCCCATCGGTCCCATCATCGGGCTTCCTGACTTGCGGGGCCCCGGGCGATCGTCCGGTCTACACATGCCCAGCGCCGGCACGGCTTACGCTACAGAGTTTGAATAATTCTTAAAATTGTTCCTGGGAAAGTTCTCCATTTCTTGATTTGAACATTTAAAAGAGTGGAAATTACAAATTTTAAAGAATGGAAATGGCTTGAAATGGATTAATTTTACCACTAGCAAGGACCAATTAATACATTCTGCTAGAGGACACCTTGCTATCTACGGGTGGTGGGAGAGGAAGGGGGAGGGGGGGATCCTTCTCCCTCACACCCTGAGAGCTAAGCAGCCACAACCTGATTGAAAATTCCAGAGGGCGGTCGCAATGAGCGCTTGTAACCGTGGTTTTCTTCGACCTATTCCATGCGGATGCGGGGGCAATACCTCCCTGCGTTGAAGGAGTTCGACTCCAGATATGTTTTCGAGGGTGAATGCGCGTTATCCCAACAATGATAACTCCACGTTTAAAATATTTGATGATTGTCACGACATAAAATACACTACTTTGTGCTCTTTATTGCATTGTACACACGAGATTGTGTATCCTATTCAAACACCCCATTTCAACAATTTGTTTTCACTACGTAAGTAAGCACTACTTTGAAGCACGTCAGACTAGTAATTATAGAGGAAGGGTTTTATTTTTACAAACGTTTGCTCCGAGATCTAAACTTTCAACACGCTGAATCCTGTGTTAGCAAAAATGGCATACCGGAACTGCAAACAGAGGTTTTATCATCAATTCCATTACACAGTGGATTCACTGCTTTCATGCATGAGCGTTTTTTTGTGTGGCGTATCATTTTAATCTAATCGATGATGCAACGGGCCAGCCAGACACTTACGCCGGAGGCGTAGTTTTTCTTTTGCTGGCCATATGCAGTCTGCACACTGGATCCTATCAGCAGGCCACGATCGTGTTACGCTTCGTACGGCCACCCGTTTTACACAGCTTCCTCATTGTTCAGACGAGAATATGTCTGAAAATGCACACCGCAGCCAGACATTTTATTGCAATAATTTTCTAGAATGTAAGGACAATACAAACCCTTCCTATTCTCTTGAAAAATATACAAAAACAATGAACACTAAAGTTTAGTAAAGTTTTCTCTAAACACAATGGAAATCATAACAAAATTGAATTAAGAACAAACACGCTTTTCGAAAAGGGGAGAGTTTCTTCCCTCTCAGGTAACATTGCCACAGAACAACGAATTATGACTGAAGATGTATTGTATGTGTAAATAAATTTTGCGATTACCGAACACTGAAAAAGTAAAATCTAGTACCAATGTAAGAACCTAAGGACCTACCCACAGTATGAGTGGGTGCGACTTATAACAGTGTTCGCGGCATATAAATACAGCGAACACTATTAAGAGAAAAAAAACAGGATCTAGCGTCCTTAGAATACCCACTGCGCTATCCCGTAAACAAACATCCCCTAAAGTAACGTGGTTTTAACGTTATTCAGTAGGTTTTTGTCTCGACAAGGCAGTGGAGATGGGAAAAAGAGCGTGCTATCGCCCACTGCCGTACACTCGTCCAATGGCGAGCGTCCAATGCACGCAACCATCCGCCCGCCACGCGCGGCATCCCGGTTCCGCACGTCGCGTCGTGCGGGCCGCACGTCGCGTCGTGCGGGCCGCACGTATGCAGTGGCGGGACCTCGTTCTTCTCCCCGTCCCCACACGTACGAGACACAGGCCTACTCTCCCCCTCTCTCTCTCTCTCTCTCTCTCTCTCGCCCGCAGGCGGCAGTCTGCGCGCGCGCCTGGGCAGCGCGGCGGTGGGAGCGGGGCGCGGAAAACGGCGCCTGGCTGGGCGGAGCACGCGGAAACGGGAGGCGACGACCGCCACGCGACGCCAGACGCCGCGTCGCGACGCGACGGCCGGCAACCACGAGGCCGGGCGGCGGCGCGGCGATAAGACGCTCCACTCGCTACGCCACACAACACATTGCGCTTGGGGCGCCGCACCTGCGGCCACGGCGACTCCGTGCATGTGGTCAGACCGCTGGCCTCCACTGGGTACAGGAGTTCAAATCCCCGTCGATCTTCGTGGACCGACAAAGCGTGTTCGAGTAGGTTTCCTTGCAGTCCTCCGGTTTCCCATGCCCCTTATTCCAACGTTTCTTCATGATCACTCACATAACATCGCAATTATCATCACTACCACCCATCCATTAAAATCATCGATCGCAGGTTTGATGGAAGCCTGAGGTCTGTGGATCACAATAAAGAATAAAACCAACCTTGCGGCTACTCGTTGTGTAAAGGCCAGAATACTAATTTGCAAACTGCGGGTGTGATGTTGCCATACAAATTTCTAACCATGGGCGTGGGAGGAGACCCGCCTTACCTTGGCAAGGTGGCTTAAACCCCTTTCGTGGTCAAATGATGACAGTTTCGGCCTAAATAACGTACTGGATAACATGATCACTTCATGAGCACCAATGCGCGAGTTCAAACCCGGACAAGATCGATGGATTTTTGAGGCACGTAAATTCATACCATTCCTTGACTTGAGGTTCATGTACAAGCACCCTTATACATCGCTTTGACATTTCATCAACTCTAGCGTCACATCAGTAATTGGACTGGTACCGCGAACTAGGAATGGAGCACATAACTGAGATAGCCAAGTTCGACAATCACACTACACGTCAATAGGGACACTAAATCAGACTTCTTGATTGCTCCTCGGGCCATGGGGATAGACCGCCAAATTCCCAGACGGGATTCGAAACAATGTCTTCCAACGACTGAACGTTAGGGTTGTATGATGGTTGATGACAGATAAATTATTATGGATATGATACAAAGTGATACGAGAAACCCTATCGAACCACAATCACATAGTGAAAAGAATCATGGGCCATGAACCTGCAGCCTCGGACACTGCGCTCTTTCACACTACGTATCTTCTCGGCCCCGGGTGCCGGGCCATCTCCGAGTATCAGGATTCCAATTGTGGTACTGTGGTTGGCTAAACTGATTCGTCGCAAGTTACATTATTAACCTCCCATTTCCTCCGCTTCTCATTCCATCATTCATATCTTATCACCACTTTCTGGTATCGATCATCCCAGGTAAGGCCTCTTTGCCGTGATGCCCAAAATCACAACTGTCCTCTCACTCTCCTGATATGGTGGTCGCAATTGGAGTCTGGCGATTAAGTTTGTTTTTGAAATTTTAATTCTGTATAACTTCCTTTTTGCAAAGAAAATCTTTTACGAGTATCTTCGCCGGCAACAAATCGGTGAAACTTTATCATCTTTCTTTCTGCAAGGAACATTTATACCAACGACAATTAAAACTAGAGGTGCATACAGAAAGGCATAGACTTTCTCGTAGAAACATTTTCTAACTTCCTTGGTGGGGACTGGCTCAAAGGTCTGGCCCCATTCTCTGGCCAGCTGCCATCTATCCTCGCTCTGAGTACATTTTTTTAGATTTTCTCAACTTTTCACATTCCTAATAGAGGAACAGAAATATTATTTTAAGAATATTAAAGAAGAGTAAAACTTCTTCCTAAATGGCAATTTATATTAAGCTACAGGTGTTTCAGAATGGCACAGACTTTCTCGTATTAGTTAAGTTTCCTAATCTGTTTCGTCCGGTTTTCGGTTTTGTCCCCATCTCTTCTCCCGGCTGGTTCCTAAGGGCATCAAAAATAATTTGACACAATTTATTACTTTTTCAGTTTCCTAGTTGCAGAATATAACTTGTGCTGCTACAACAGGACTTTTTTGCGCTTAATTTATAACTCAAGTAATTTTCAAAAATTAGAGTTCCACGAAAATGGACTTTTTTTTAAATGTCCTTTGCCATATCATTTTTTTTTTTACATTTTCTTAACTTTTGGGTTTCTTAATAGTAGAACCGAAATATTACTTCAAGAATATTAAAGAAGAGTAAAACATCGTCCTAAATAGAAATTTTCATTGAAAATTGTCAAGCCGTTTTTAAGAAAACGGCGAAAAAAAGAAGCTTCAACTACAGACAGATGGACAGGGGTTTCTTCAATTTGGAAAAGATCGTACGTGTGGTTTATGTGCTAGTAGTGTTCACAGACGGACGAACAGATGGACGGACGTAAAACAAAACAAAACAAAACAAAACAAAACAAAAAAAGCAACCTTTTTCGGTATCAAGGGCCACCAAAACGTGCATTTCCGTTGAAATCTCGAAATCGATTTTCCGCAGCATTACATAACTTCCTCTATTCTACGTGTATTACTCCGTACATACGTACATATACGAGAAAATAAAATTATAAAATTTTACAGGTTCTCTAAAAATAATGAAGATAATTTAAATTACAGAAAATGGGCGCGCGATTATTTAATCAAAGGCATTCAGCAAAAAAAGCGTAAACGTTTTAAGTGTTGCTCCTTTCAGAGTAATAAGTTGCTCTGAATCTCATTCGCATCAATGCGCGCCACAAACACAAGTCCACATATTAAAACAATTTTCCTTACTCGAAAAAATTACTAAAGTTTATTTACAATTGATAGAAATAGTTGGCTAACTTGTACTCTTTCAAAAACGCGCGTACTCTTTCAGATACTGACCTTTTAGATATACAGTCGACTCTTAATAGTGAACTTCTCGGGACTAACATGTTTGGTTCACTATATCAGAGGTTCACAATATCTGATGTCAAAAATAGATGGAATTTCTTCACAATTATTGATTTTATTAATATACCGCAAAATCCATTAATAGCAAGAACTGAAAATTTCAATCTTTTCATTTGTACGTAGGAAATCAATTATTTTCAATTGTTTGCATCGTACATATTTCATTAGACCCTTCACCAGAGTTCTTTCTCTCTCCATACTTGGTTCTGCATTGTCCTCTGTCTCCAAGTACTGTAATACTGTCTTGACGCCTGTCAATGCCTCTTGCACTGTTGGAACGCCATCTCACTCTCCGAAGGCCCTTTTAATCGTCTAATAACAGAGATCCAATTAATTTCCAGGACTTATTTCCTAGGTTCACTATAACCGAATCTTCTTATGCTTATTTGTAATGTAAGTGAAACGGGACAGATGACTTAAGCTCACTACAGCCGAAGTTTCACTATATCCGAGTTCACTATAACCGGAGTTGACTGTAGTATGTACAAATAATGAATCCGCCGAAATAGTCTCCTCCATAGGCCTAGAATAAAACATGAGCTCTAAAATCTCTGGAAAATTGTAGGTTTTCAGTTGCTAAAAAGAAGATTAATACGAAAGCATACGCTTCATGAATCTGAAGACTTCTAGTCACGGTTCGTTAGTGTTGCTATTTGGGATTAAAATGCAATTTGTTTTTGAACGTTTATAGTTAACAGAGTTGGAATAAAAAAACAGGGAACATAAGCAGTTTTACATTTTGAGGCCCAGTTGTCTTTAAACTATTAGTGCTACAACACCACACACAGTTTCTCGTACTTGTTATGGTTACGTAAAATACCATTGCAAAATCATGTTCTAAAATTGAAGTTATATTGTTCAAAACTCTCCACAAAATGCTTTGAAACACATCACACAATGTCCAGTTAGTTGAATCGAACGTCAGCCAATTCGGATGAATTGGGGCTGGTCCCCTTATAAAATTGTTCAAATTTTCGAAATGAACCAATCCAATAGCCGGTAGAGGTCAACTAGCCACAAATTGCACATTCTCATAAAATAGGGTAAATAGTGGTCATTTATAGGTATTCACTCTAGAGGAACTACTAAAAACGTGAAACTAAAGCACACAGCCAAAACCGATGAAACTTCAAGTTTATCATTTGCTTTAAGTAAAGTGTAGGCCTCCCAGACCAAGGTTTGATAGTATTTTCTCTTCCCGTACACGTACGCCACACAGAGGAATTGAAGATTCCTCTTGGTACAAGAAAAACAAGAAAAACAAGACTGCTAATCTTTATTGTTTCAAAGCATGAGCCTCCCATACAAAATTTTCGCATGGTATAGCTGTCGAAACGATCAATACGATGCAATCTGCCAAAAAAAATTGATAAGCTCCGCAGAAGGATCCTGATTATCTTTATAGCGCAGTTTTCCACGTCGGCAAATATCTGACGTAACGATCGCTATTACACAGTTCCTCTTTTCATTTCCCACGTTCATATAGGCGGCACTGCTTGCCTGCAGATATATTTGACTGCCCCCATAATGTTTTGTTACTCAATATCGAGGGTTTTCTTACGAAGCGATATTATAACTCCACGCAGCGCAATATTTTTCTTGCAATCGAAGCAACTTAGGACAAAGAACTAGAACCGCAACTACAAAGTGCTAAACGGCACGCACTTTCTCGCATTAGCAACAAGACCATGGGCATTCAATATGCAAAAATACATATTCTCAAAAAACTGCACAAAAATTTTTTCCGTAATTTATTTCTTGAGAAAAGTACACTTATAAAAATGAAACACTCAATTTTTAAAAGTTATTTAAATAGTAAATACTTACAAAAGCGTATCTGTTTGAAGTGTACTTTTAGAATATTGAAAATGGAGATTTGTTTCTTAATGAAATTGTTCTTCAAAGAACTCTTTAAGTAACAATGTATACTTCTTTTGCAAATATGAGTAGTTTAGCGTATTTTTTGCAAATCTTTCACATTTTAAATTCAAATTTCCCGTGTTTCTTTTGTTAAGAGATTTTTTCACGAAATATCAGGTCGCAATACAATAGCAACGCCGCAACACAGCAGATTGAAATTCAGAGAATTGATCACCAGTGAGCGATACTATTTCTCTCTGCATAGAATATTATATTTGATAATCGCATTTGTGATGATTTACTATTTGTTTTAAAATAATTGTTTTCGCACCTTTTGCGATACGATTGGTTAATGAGTTTTACAAGTGATGTATTAATATGGGCAGAAATTGCAGTATTATAATATTACGTAACCGTTGTTAATGTGAGAAAGTAAGTGCTGTTGGAAAAGCACCATTTACTTAACGTGGACCAACATACACGTAAAAGGATCCCCATTCGATTGCGTGCTTTTTTCACAGGGCAAGTCTGTTACATTTCTGTAGTAAAAAATAATTTTTCTCGTGTGATTTTTCACACCGTTTGAAGCCATAGAGTTGTAGTTCTACGCATCTGAGTTTCCACATTAGCGAATCGCAGAGCGACGTGACGACACAGAAGGCAGTGGCGCATTGACGTTAATTCGATATGGCTGTGGCATATATCACTGCCGCCAGGTGCCCAGGCTTTGTGTTTCATATGCCGCGCTGTTGACTGAGGACGTCACAATCCTTGATGCCAGCATGTGAGACACTATTAACATACAACACGAGCATCATAACGGATTGCTTTTCTCTGCAGGTCCCTTAATTTACTACGACAAACAAACTATAGACATGGTTTGATGCAATCGATTTCCCAGAGAGAATAGTAGTTTTGAAGAAAACTTCGTTCGGCATCGTTAGTGCTACCCGGCGCGTAATTCAATAATCTAAGCTGTACCGCACCAAAACACGCTACAGCTCTGATACCTTCAATGGAAGTGGTGAGGGGGTGAGCACGGTACCGATTCTCGACGCTATGGCCGCGACATCCAGGGGAAGAGGGCGAAACCTGCGCGCCCTCAAGCTGGAAAATTGTGCCACCGCGCCGGACTGCCCCTACACAGCTGTAGCGCGTGTCCCAATGCGGCGCAGCGCAGAATATTTGAATCGAAAGTCAGGAAGCAGCGAAGATACAATACAGAGAATTGTGAAAAACGAAAATTTACCTCGGGCAAAAAATTCCAGCGAACTCCTTCAAATAACGGATAGGAGGTTTTACTTCTCATCCCTATATTATGGTATGGGGAGGGAAAATATTGGAAATCACCTCAACAAGACGATCTCTAATTTGCAATCGTAAAATTCGTGTTTAAGATTCTTTCCAACTGCAACTTTGCGCATATGTCAGCGATAAGATGTATTAGTGCTGATCCAAAGATAGTTAAAAAGTTAAAAATGTTGTAGGTGGAGAGGAGTTATAGTTTTGTACAAGAAAATCGGGAATGTCTGTATGGATGGATGTGTCACTCATAGCTGTTAGATTAGTAGCTTTTGAGCTCAAACTTGGGAAAAACATGAAGAGAAAGATCTTATTTCTTTGCAGTATACTTAAAAATGCTCCTTTTAGATATCAATGCTGTTGTGTAAATTCGAGACGTGTTTCTTTTGACGGAATAATATTAATCAAGTAAAAAGGGCGTCCTTTACTGGAACATTAGCCGAGTTGGGCGTCACCTGTAGTTTCATCCTGGAACAGTGTGTTCGAAGGTACCAATTTGCGGGAGGAATGGTTGAAATCATCTTTCAGAGTTGGATGGCTCTAGGTGGAAAACATTTTGTCGTTGCGAGGGATACAATGACCGTAAACAATGTATAAGTGCCGCATTTATGACTTCCATGACATTCTGAAATGTTCAAATCAAGGAAATTCGAAAACCAAGCGAGGATCGGCAAATGTGGAAATGCTCCTTGGCACAGTTGCTTCAGGCCAACTTTCAAGGTAACAGACGGACCCTCGAGTGATCATATCCCTAGTTAGTGAAGAGAACGTTGGTTTCATGTCACATCTGTTCACCTTTATCTTTCAACGTCCACCCTTCAAAAAATTCAATTCGCACCTTGGCGGAACTGGCCCGCTCCGCATGGGAGCCAAGTAGCGCCAGCGTCGCAACGGGCGCTCGTTCACCACACGGCTGACGCGCCCGCGGGAAGGTAATGCTGAAATGCGGAATTCACGGCGCGCGTCACGGGCCTTGCCTTTCGGGCAAGCGGGTCCCGTCGGCTCGGCTGCATCGTGCCGAGTCACACCACGCCTCCCCCCCCCTCAGAAGCAGAGACACCGGCTGCAGCGCTCGTGACGCGTCAATCGCGGACAAGTGGCGCGTGATCGCGCTCTAAACGGGCGCCGCCAAATCGAGCCGTTTTTTCGTCTCGTCGCGTCGGTGGCGTTGATCAGCTGTGAAGTTTGGGTCAGGGCTTTGCGCGGGAATGTCGGATTTGTTCATCGAAGGTTCACGGTCGTTACCGATTGCCGATCTAGACCAATGCGACAGTATGGAAGAGAAGTTTCATGACAATAATATGTGAAGTAACCGAAAATTTTATTCATATCTTAATTTTCTGAAAAGCAGAAATGAAACAATTTTATGAGCTATTTTTATAATTTTATCAGTCCTCCCTATACAAAACGCGACACCTTCGAGTTCCCAGCAATTTTTCGTTTTGAAAGAGAGTTAAATGCGAATGTATGATAGTGTAGGAAATTGCAAGCTTCATGTATTTCACACAAAAACATATTGAGTCCCCAGAGCGCGGTTTAAGTTGCGCAGCGAAATTCTTATTTCGAGGCGTTAGATACATTCTTTATTAAACAATTTTCTTACACTGCGGATTAGCGCTTTACAATAGTGTTTGGGTATTAGTAATACACAGCTAACTTAGCATTAACGCTAATAAGACCCGAAGCCACTCCCTCCGGAGTTCTCAATTTCAATGTACGTATTATGTGGTTGGGGTGATTTGAAGGAATGGAAGAGGGTTAGATGCAATTAAGAATGCTTTAGTGTGTAGTTTCATTACAATGTAACCTCAAACACTTTCGCAATTTCATAGAATGGAATTCTACTGTGCTTTCTTCTCTCTCTATAGATTTGAAAGAAAAAGAAAAACCTCATCCGATGTGTTATTCTCATCAGGTGTACCAGGAAGAACAGATGTGTCAAATTCAAAAGAACTGTCGTAATCTCAAAACAACTTCACACGGAGTAGGCATTCATATTTTAGCTGACTGGGGAGAATTTTAATCTTGACGCCCAACTGCTCTCACGGCAACTTCCAGAGCTTTTTAATGAGAACAAAATTCTGATACGTTCACCACAATAATCGACCACGTACGGTTGCAAGACAATCCGGCTTCCTGCTTTCTGCTTTCTTTTGTACAGCGACTGAAAGCAAAGAATGGATTTTTTTAAAGTTACAGTAAGCGCTGTAACACGTGACAGCCAAATTGCGCAGTTCGTATCGACCACGATCGTATTTGGCACGCTTGTATTATCTCATTCTCGTGTCCTTCGAGGCCTTTGCGCTGGGGACACATCGAAGTCGCACTAGCAATGTCCAGCCTTTGTAGCATATGTGCATAGGTGTTGTCCTGGTGCTTTTCTAGTGAGAATAATTGTTGTATCCTGAATAATTCTTCGAAGACCAGTGCTCATCCAGACCCAACAAGGCACAGCAAAAGAGCGAGAAACTACTGTCCTTTCAACCTATCAGTTGAGTTCTATTACAAATGATTTTAGTATGTTTATCGATATTTTTAATTGAATAATCGTGTCAGGATTTTAAAACAAAATATAAAAAAACAATTATTATTATTATTATTATTATTATTATTATTATTATTATTATTATTATTATTATTTACGCAAGCCAATCTTCAATATCAGTTTGCCTATTCCCACAAAAACCAAAATATTTACCATTTACAACAATTTTTCTCCGCTCCAAGGTCTGTCCCAACATTTCGCTCGATACATTATCACCTCACTCCGAGACCTGATAAATTACGGTCATACAACAAATCCAGCACGTAAGCTCAGCCTACGAGATTAATCTCTCACCGACGCTACCTGCTTCATTGTGGAAACTACGACGCGGCAACATTAGCTTGTCCATGTATAGGAGCACTTCCTAATACCGCGAGCACCCATATCAGCGCCCGGCACGGAGTTCAGCTTCCTTCAAAATAGCCAGACACACTACGAACCGCGAACCCGGAGCTTTCCCGCGCCCCATTCCAACGGGTTGTACGGAAAGTAGGGTTTCACTTGGGGGTCCCTGAAAGAAACCTGAAGAGGGAGCGATGGCGACGGCGCGATCTTTGGGCCCATCGGAGCATGCGACTGGACCTCCCGAGCAAGCAGGAGTCCCAGAGCCGGCGACCCGAGCCCCGCAGCTCTCCAGCGCCCCGTGGCGGTAGGTATCCCTTTTGTTTCGGCGGTCGCCTCCGAGGCGCATTCGGTCGGAAGGAAATCCTCTCCCCCTTGCCACACCCTCTCACGCTCCGCTCGGCGGAAGCCAACAGCGCTCCAGCCAAACACGCAGTCGCTCGACGGCCGATTGCGGAATGGCCGACGGGAATTAAAAATATATTCAAAATTGTATAAATATTCTAAAAAATTATACACCTTCAATTTATTCAAGAATATTACCAGCAAAAAATTAAATATTTGTAAAATGTAATGCTTTGAAATCTTAGGTTATTTCTCCATAAAAATTAGACCGTCAATTAATATAAACGACAAACTTTTGAATAGATACATTTTTCAGAATTGTCGGCTTTCCTAGATGTCGATATCAATTTTTATGCAGTTATTCACTTTATATATTTCTTAAAATATCAGTAATTGTTTATCATTTTTAATTGTTAATATTATTAAATGAATAACCAATTAGACTATTAATTTTTGTATTAAAAACTATTTATTCTAAAGACATTTCAGTACAATTTACATTTTATCGGAGGGGGGGCACCCTTTCCTCACCAGCATATTTTCAACAGTATTCCAATAATGCTGCTGCTGAAAAATCATTTCAACCCAAACCATGGGCTAAATAATCTGGGCCAGATGATCCGTTGTATACGAGTATTCACGCCTGAAACCATGTTACCTTGGTAATGGCGTTCCATCTCTCTCAGGCTCCAGACTCCTGTCCATTTACTTTTTTCCTGTCGGGCAAGGAATTTGTACCAGCGCAACCAGCCCTCTTTTACCACTCCACTCATCCAAAGTGTTATTAATATAATTGCTACCCGATTACTCGACGTTGACCGGGTATTCATTTCTCACCATTTTCCATTAATAAGCCATAATATTAATGAAAAATAGTACGATTATTCCATGCCCAATGAGCATTCAACATCTTAAATATTTTTTCGAGAAAATATTAGTGAGAAAATTAAACTATTGTAGCACAGTAGTGCTGCAATACTACGTCTTTGAAGCTGCTTTTTAAAAAGTAGTACCTACTTCCACGTACGTTTTTCCGTTCCCATTCTAGTTTTTTGCACCTGTTTTAGAATACAAAGTTATAAGGTGCAATAAAACCATAAAACTGTTAAACACTATTTCTTTAGGAGAGTTTACCGCTTTTGAAAAAGAACACATTGTTTTCGGTCGAGACCTCTTTTCGGTAGGACGCCAGCACCTAACAGTTTGTTAATGAAAGACTTCAGGCCAGAGTGGTAACGAGGCCAAGGTCCGTTAGCGATTGTTTAATCACGTGACTAGCGCATCAGATTACCCACAGAATGGTTGACAATACTACCTATGGTCCGGAATTACTCTCTTTACCATGCTGAATCATCAAAAAAGGGGCATGTCAGACCACAATTTGAGGAGTCGAGAAGTGAGAGTACTGGCCAATGCGCAACCCGCCGCAGCGCAGACAGTACCCTGCACGCGATGTGTCAATAGTGAAAGGGAGAATGGCCGTAACCTTCAAACGCAAGGAACCAATATTATTCTATTCTTCTAAATCGAGCCAGAAGACCCTCCCTTCCACATCGATTTGTAAGATCGCTCAACCGTTGAATGAGCTGTGCGTTTTTCGTTAAAGAGATCCTTGCTAATTAAGACTTTTTCATAACAAAAAATAAATCTAAAGAGTTTAATTCCTAAAAACAAAGTAATTTATTATAAGCTTTTTCTTCTAGCATGTTAAAGATTAGTTAAGAGCGAGATATTCCCTAGTAGATAGAGAGTCCATTTTACATTCAACAATAATTATTTGTGAGACATGTGGGTATTGTGAAACATGTATAAACAAACCAGGGATTCCTATTAAGAGTTTTATTTAATTATACGAATTAATTGTGTTATATAGATAGAAAATAAAAAAATTTCAATATTATATAAAGACCTATCGTTGACTAGTTTCTTAACTAGTACCAACAGATCGCGTAGCTAAAGAATGAAAAATTGAGGCATAAGATTGAATATAAAAAAGCACTATTTAACCATTAGCAAGATCAAAATTATAAAAAGTACCATTATGGACATATATCTACATATTTTTTTACAGTGATCACTAATAATGGTCGAAATCTCATCTTGAGTATCGCGAAATGTCTTTGGTAAATTAGGCAACGCCGTAATGTCTGTGATATTGGTATACCTGCGCAGAGCTCATGCTGCTTCAAATTGGCCTTGTTTTCATTCACTTTGAATACTGTTTCTGTACTGTTTGGTGCCTAGTCGAAACGGTCGAAACGCCGGTAAACAATATCTGAGCGCATTGGAGGAAGATTTGTTTCCAAAGCTGAATTTGAGAGAAGACGAAAGTGTTCTACGCTTCTTCAAGAAAGGCATCGTATGAAGAAACATTCAAAGAAGAATGGAGAGGAGTATGTAGAAAACGTGGGGCGACGAATTGTAGATATTCAGTTGCTTGCTGAAACCATGTGGTGCGATACGTGCGATGTTCCTCTTATGTTTTCGCTTCATGGAAAAGGAAATCCCACGTGGTTTGGCTTCAGTTTTCTGCATTCGGTGCAAGATTTGTTATGACACGTGTTTTGAACAATGCCATTAGATTTCTGGAAGAGAAACTTTCCCAGAACAGTTGAGGAAATTGTGTGTGTGTGTATTTTGTGTTTGTTCATATTGTTATTATTTCTTATTGTCATTATTGTGATTATTTTTTCATATTGTCATTTTGTTTTTTCTTGCCAATTGATATGTACAGTCATTCCGGTCCTGGTTTTGTCCAGTTTCCAGGATACTTTGAGCAAATGCTGGAATGAATCCTTTGATTGCTTCTGGTCAGTAAAGTAAAATAATTCCTCCCAATGTCATACAGTGACATAATAAAAAGTTTTCAAGTATTTTCAATGCTTGTATCTCTCTCATTTTTATTTCTTTAATTACCTGAGTCAATGGTAGTTTATTCGATTGCTTAACAAAAAGATCAGTAGTTTGGTTCTCTCCAATCTTGTATATAGTTTTATATTGTAAGTGAACAGATATCCTAATCATCAACTCTTCCTTATCCCAAATCATTGTTTCTGATATTCCTCTAATAATTTTATTTTTGGTTTTGTAATGAAACTGAAGAATCAAATTTTGTTTTAATAGCTTTTGATTGGTTGAAATTTTGGAACTATTTTGCAATTGCAAAGTACCATATTTTCAGGAGTAAAAATTAATGAGTAGAAGCTATTTGCTGATTTAAAAGTTTTCAGTGTAATTTGATATAATCTTAAAGGTATTAACTTTGATACAGAATATTGTGTAAAGTAGTACCAAGTTAAAGATAGTAAAATTAAATCACTGGATCATATAAATCTGAGCTGTATCGTTTAGAACCTCAGTAATAAGATGTATCATTGGAGATAGAATCTGCAAAAAAAATTTCCATATGAAATGGTCTTTTGTAATAGTTGTTCTTCATAAAAATGGATTTAAATGTTTTTGTAAATAAGACAGGAAACCCATTCAAAATGCATTACTACTGTGCTGGGAGTGCAATTGGTTTGACAAAATAGTGCTACAGAGAAAAGGGATTTCTGTTAAAATAATAATATTATTTTACATGTACTAGGATTGAATTTATAATTCCTCTTACTATTTCAACCAATTTACCCTTGGCTGGTTTTATATACAGTGGGTCTTGAAGCATAATACTGTGTTGGGCACTCCAGAAAAAAAAGACTAACTAAAAATCACTAATTATGATAAGATAAATCCACGTACAAACACAAATGTAAATTAACAAATAGCTTAAAAATTGAAAGTTCCATTGTCAATTTCTCATTTATAAATGCATGTTTCGTTTCTTATTGTTTCATTCAATTTATTTTTAAATTCAAATATTATGGTTCAATAAAACATTTGATTAATTTCAGATAAAAACATTTCTTGAAGTTTTTAAGAATATTTATTTTCAAAACTCCAAGCATAGGGAAAGGAGTCCCAAGCTTTCATATTTTGCTAGTAGGGAAATCCAGCTCTACATTTATACCTTGAATGGTTGAAATTAACACCAGCAATTTCTAATACCTTTGTGAATTGAATTCTCACCCCAGTAGTTCTACTGATTGAGGTGCTGACATATGCAAAAGTTTGTTGCTTCGAGTCCAGTATCCACTGTGTATCTCATATAATGAAAAAGAGAATATGAATTATTTTCAAATAATTAATCATTGTTCAGGAGCTAAAATAAAAAAAGCTGTTATAGAGCTCAAACTGAAATAATGCTATAATAAATGTATAAATATTTCTATAAACTCTCAAAATTACCCATTTGCTCATAAATTTGAATCACAGTGAATCATCATCATAAACTGCAGGCCCTTTCCTGTTTCCCAGTAGAACAGGAAGCTTACACCTCTAGGAGTTCTTGATCAAAGTGATTTATTTATTTATTGCAGACTGTATAAAATACAAATAATATAAATATAAAATATACATTATTCCGCTGAGGGCTTAATCCTGTGCGCGGGCCTGTCTATCATTCATACTTTTTCATAGCATACAAGATTGTTTATATAGCTTATATAATATAAAAGAAAAGACGTGATCATTTGGAATATTAACTGAATTGAGTTTTTCATTCAGAACGCACAAATGCTTTTATCCATCAAATTTAAATATTTGATTATATACAAAGGCAATGTTTTCCAGGAGTGAGGATCTTTTAATTGGGCCCAGAAGACCCAGAGGAATGTAAGAACTCTTGCCGGAGACTTGTCACTGGATTTGAATGAAGCGCGCTACGCGCACAGTGTTGCCGAGTTGGGCATTACCGGCCCATCCCTGTAGAAAGCGCGCGAATGTCTCCCTTTGAAGTGATTTAGGCTTACAATTTTGCGTATTTCTACTATTTGAGACGGTAGATGTCCTTCAAATTGCGCATGTTGATTCTTCGAGATGCTAGCTACCTAAGGAAGAGTTTTTTTAAACATTTTCAACAGCTAGTTTTCCCACAATTTTAAAATTTCTGGTCGGCTCAGTCGGGTCGCCATAAGAGCCCATGTTAAAACGACAAACTTTACGGTCTCATTTCTCAAAAACTAGACGGTGAAACAGTTTCAAATTTTACCAGAACATAGACGAACCTCTCATCTTTCGATTAGTACAATAAAAAAGGCATGTTAAACATAACACGTATCTCGCTCTAACCACCTTAAGGTATGATGTTATCGAATCGAGGGCCATACCACGAATTCTATAAGAATGTAATTTCGAGAGCAAGATGTTATGGTTAATAACGCCAAAAACTTTCGAAAGATCTAAAAATATCCCAATGGGTTCATGGTTTTTTTGTGGGGGTTGGCATTTTGGTTCATTGATTAAGCAACATCTTTAAGGAAAGAAAAAATGGCAGTTTCCGTAGAATTTGATTTCCTGAAACCGTGTTGTAAGTCTGAAAACCCTTCGTTTTTCCCGAGGAAAGTTTCCATTCGCGTATAGAAAAGCCTCTCTAATATTTTTGAAAGAACTGATAGAAGAGAAATGGGCCGATAATTTTGAATTTCATTTTTGTTGCCTTTTTTAAAAAGTGGCTTAATTTTTGCTGTTTTGAAAATATCTGGAAATATAAGGACAGGAAATATAAGGAAAGTACACAAGGAAGTATTGAAAATGTGAGTTAATGGGTGTATAATGGCAGGTGCACACGTTTTTAATAAACAATCCAGAAATTCATCTACACCAGATGAATATTTATTTTTTAGTTCACTGAATATTCTGAGAATTTTGTTGGAAGAAGTTTCGGAAATAAATGTCGTGCCGAAATGTTTTTGAGAAGCATATGATGTTGAATTTTGTGGTTTTAGTCCCTTCGTGAGATTAACAGCAATTCTAGAAAAGTGTTGGTTGAAGAGATTCGCACCTTTTTCTGGATTACTTGTTTCTCTTTCATTATCCTTGAAAACAACGTTCTGTACGAAATATTGTGATGACGTGGTCGCATTTTTTACGAAACTTCAAATTGCTTCAGTTTTGTTTATAGTGTTCAAAATATCCTCATTATTTTTCATTATTTTTTGCCTGAATTATAACTTTCCTTAAAATTCTTTTATATTCTTGGAAGTAGACATGGAAACCGGGTGACACGTTATGATCTTTAGAATAAAAGTAGAGTATACGTTTGTTTCCACACGATGTTCTACTTCCTTGTGTGATCCAAGTATTACTTTTTCGTGAAATGTTTAATTTTCTTTTTTTAATAGGAAAGCAAGTGTTAAAGTGAAATGAAAGCTTTCAGAAAAATCTATTATATTTTTCGTTTGTGTCAATAGCGTTATAAACTGCGTCCCATGATTCCTTCAGCAAGTAGTCCGTAAATAATTTTATATTAACTTTAGTAAATGTTCTGCAGATGCGTGTTTTATTGTGTCGGAATTCATATTATTAGTAATTGTAAGAATTTGTTCATCGTGGTCACTGTAACCTAGATGATTTGTTATTATTTCATATCTAGTTGTGGTTTTGTTAATTATAATTAAATCTATTGCTGTTTATGATTTTAGTGTATTCCGTGTAGGTACGTTCACTGTAATATCTAAATTAAAAGAATGAATTGAATTAAAAAACTGCTCTTTTTCGTTGGATTCGCTCAGAAAATAAATATTGAAATCTCTACATACAACAATAGATTTAAAAGAGACATTACTAATTTTATTCAGAATTATCTCTAGATTTTCTAAGAAATTGAAATAATCTAAAGCTCGCTTTGTTGGAGGTCTGTAGATGCAAAGTAAGATAATTTTGAACGTAGTAAGATGTACGACTGTTATTTCAAAAACTTTTTCAACTGCATATAAATATAATTCTGACAAGACGGTAGAATCAATATTATTTCCTACATAAATACACGAACCTCCATAAGCAGGGCCCTTATTCGATTCCCTCACTATACAATAAGATCCTGAAAGGTAAAAAATATGAATTTGGAGTGTGTTTAGATTATGGGATAACCAATGTTCTGTAAAGCAAAAAAACATCTATTTGACTCAGATCACACTCTAATGCTGCCGCGATAAAAAAAACTTAGATATTACAGTGAACATACCTACACGGAATACATTTAAATAAAAAAGCAATAGATCAAATTATAGTCAACAAAACCACAACTAGATGTTTAATAATAACGAATTATCTAGGTTACAGTGACCACGATGCGCAAATTCTTACAATTATTAACAAACACTAAATACACACAATAAATAAAACACGAATGTACAGAGCATTCACTAATGCTAACATGAAATTATTTACGGACTACTTAGTGAAGAAATAAGGGGACGCAGTTGATAAAGGGACGCTGTTCACACACAAGAAAACGAAAATAATTTATTTTTCTCAAAGCTTTCATTTCACTTTAACGCGTGCTTTCCTCTTAAAAAGAGAAAATTAATCATTTCACAGAAAAGCAATACTTGGTTCACACAAAGAATTAGAGAATTGTTTAAAAACAAACGTATGCTTTACTTTACTTCTAAACATCGTATCATCCGGTCTCCATGTCTACTTCCGAAAAAACAAAAAGAATTTTAAGGAAAGTAATAGTTCAAGCAAAAATTATTAAAAATAATCAGGATCGTAAGAATACTAGTAACAAAACTAAAGCAATGTAGAATATCGTAATAAATACGACCATATTACTTCGATAATTTGTAGAGAATGTTGTTTTAAATGATAACGAAAGAGAAGCAAGTAACCTGAAAAAAGGTGCGAAACTCTTCAACCAACACTTTTCTAGAATTGCGATCTCACGAAGGAACTAAAACCATCGAATAGGACATCATACGCTTCCCAAAACTTTTCGACACGATGTTTATCTCCGAAACTTGTTCCAACGAAATCCTCAGAATAGTAAGTAAACTAAAAAATAAATATTCATCTGGTTTGGATGAACTTCCAGATTGTTTGTTAAAATCTTGTGCACCTGTTTTATGATTCATTATGCACAAGAATATTTCCAGATATTTTCAAAACAGCGAAAATGAAGCCACTTGTTAGAAAAAAGGGAACAAAAATGAAATTCAAAATTACGTACCAATTTATCTTTTGTCAGTTATCTCAAAAATATTAGAGAGGCATTTTCTACACGCGAATGTAAACATTTCTCGGGAAAAACGAAACGTTTTCAGACTCACAACACGGTTTGAGTCCGAAAACGTTTGAAAATGAAAATCTACGGAATCTTCCATTTTTTCTTTTCTTAAAGATGTTCCTACATCAATGGACTAAATGAAGCACCCATCAGAAAATTTTTAGATCTTTCAAAAGCGTTATTGACTACATCATCTCTCAAAATTACCTCCATATTGATTTTGTGGTATTGCCTCACACTGGACATTTTCGTACCTTAAATATCGAACTCCAAGAGTTGAAATACTACTGAAATGACATTGTTTACTTATCTTTCCAATTCTTGCCAATTGAGTATCGGGTCTTGCAGGGTTCTTAGGTCGTCTTCTCTTTCTGTTATATATAAACAATATGTCCTCGTCTACTAAAAATGGAAGAACAGTTCTGTTTGGCT
This sequence comes from Teleogryllus occipitalis, assembly GCA_011170035.1. Taxonomy (NCBI): domain Eukaryota; kingdom Metazoa; phylum Arthropoda; class Insecta; order Orthoptera; family Gryllidae; genus Teleogryllus; species Teleogryllus occipitalis. The sequence goes on along the minus strand of BLKR01000079.1, from coordinate 340,584 downwards.
ATGACACGAATGTTCTTTGCAACAAAGGAAACAAATAGCATGTTTTCAGAAGTTTCAAATTGGTTTTGTAACAACAAATTAATAGTTAACGAAGGAAACAAATTAATAATCAAGGATTTCAAAACAGTTTTGCATTTCAAATCGACCATCGCATGCTCCACTGAAAATGAATGTGCAATTAGTTATTGTTACAATAACAACAATTCTAGATCCTTCAATTCACTCAAGTCTCAAATTGAATGTACATAAAACAGAATTAAACATTAAATTAAATGCATTATATTCCACATTCAGAATTCTTTCAAATTCTGTCAGCCTTCATGCAGCTTGTTGGGTGTATTTTGCACAGGTACATTCCTGCCTAAGATATGGCACAATATTCTGGGGAAGCTCATTCTGTAGTACCCAGAGCTTTAGATTGCTAAAGAAAATTAGGCTGATCCCGGGTTTACGGTGCACCTTAGCCTCGGCTTCCTCGATTGCTGTGCCTTGACGTAATCCGATTCTCTTCCAACTGGTGCGCAGGAATGTTATCGTTCACCACAAAGGAATCGTTTATATTATTTTGAGAAACATTTTAAAAGAAAATCTCTTAAAAGTGAAAAGTTCCGCTTAAAATAAATACTCTTATTTAAAATAAATGTATTCGCATATTTGTGGAGAACATAAAGAACATATACATCCTCAAACATTTTTAAAGATTATTCGCATAAAATGCGTTGGTAATTATGCGCTGGACAGACTCAAGGATGTTTTATGTTATCGGGAGGGCCGAAGGCCCGAGCCTCGTCCTCAACTTGGACACGCGTAGCGAAGCGTCACAATTCTGCACGCGTGAACAAAACGGATCCCAAACTGAGTTTCTACCGAAAGAAATTTTCTAAAACAAGTGTTTAAACGTTCCTTGTATGAATCATTGACTATCGTTCACGTCACAAGAATCAGAAGTGAACGATACATACAGTAGTAGTATTAAAGGATGCCGTGGCAGCGGAGTCCGAGGTGCACCGTAAACCCGGGATCAACCGAAAATTATTCGAGTAATGAAAAAATGCCATTAACGTGATTCCGGCAAGCCTCTTTTCATTGGGCTTGGAATCTTACCATTGTCTTACCCATTTATTTACGTATCTGTAATATTTGTCAAAACTAACTTACTTCACGGTGGGATCATATTTTCATGCAATATTGATATTCGTCATAGGAATATACTGACACGTCGTAGGAATCACGTTCAAGTATCAGTATCAACAGCTCACTACATGAATTCCGCATACAATACGTGTACGTTACTTTACAAAGGCTTTGCCAGATGACATTAAACAATTGAAATCTGTACACATATTTTAGTTAAAAGTAAAATATTTTCTGCTGTATAACTATTTCTATACAATTAGAGACTATACTTATCACGAAAAGGAAAAATAGTTTTTTTTTAACAAACAATGATATAGTATAACGAATTAGTATACATTTGTATTGTATATTTTTTTAAAAGACTTAATATGCCCGTAACAAGTAATGTTTTTCAACTTTCGGGTCAAAGAACACGTTTCAATCAAGTTATTGTCCAGTTTCCCTGATCCTTTGAGCAAATGCTCATATGGCCCCTGGTTTTGCCTCTAGACATAAATGTAGCTTCACTACGTGCAGTGGTACAAAAACTCCAGAAATATAAATACATCCTAACACTATCTCAAAAATTAAACTTATATAATTTTGTTACATATCCAACAATATTAAAATTATGGTTTCAAAATTTTATATAATACCAAAAGTTATAAGTGCATTTCGTTGTAATCAGACTTATTACCAGCACTAATGTTTGAAGAACTGGCAATTACATGTAACACATTTTATTGCCTTAAATATTTTTAGAAATGAAGATGTGTATATTATTTCTATGTCATGATTTACTATTCTGTGGTAACATGTCCATGACAAAAAACAAGCTTATGGACAGCCTAATCAATGATAATAATGTTACCATGCACATGACACACAAATAAGCTGAGGAATATTACAATACAGAAGATGAGCATGAAAGATAGATCTAATTAAAAACAGATGAAATTAATTCTTTATGGTTTTATTCCAACTATTTTTGCAGTGATGAGATTATTGAAATTTTACCAGTTGATTACTATTTCGGCTGTATTTATATTGCTCCAAACCTACTAATGCTGTACTTATATACAGTAACATTAATACTAGTTTTGAAAATAAATTTTGTAATAATATTTCCCATTTTTCAAACTTTATTATAGATAAAAACAAATGTTTAATTACCCATTCGCACTAGTTATCATCGATCTTATTGATAACTAATATATTGAAAATATACTAGCAGAATGAATAAACGTATGTCGGAAAAGCATCAGACTGTAAACAACTATACCACTTTGCACCTAAGGTGTGTTGCACCATGCACACAGTAGGTTACCGAATTACAATTCCAAGCCGGTATATTTATAAAACGATTTCACATTAACACACAAACACTTGTTTACACATAATCATTTGCAATAAACTACAATTGCTTTCTCTAGTAGTACTTCATAAAGATAGAACTTCAAAAATCTTACCTGTGTTTCCAGCCACAATCGTAATTCATAGAGTTCGATTCTTCTCGGAGCTCCGTTGTCACATTTCTTCGATTCGTTCTAAGAACCGTTGCTGGCCACCTGCCTCTGCTCGGGGAAGGCGTTGGAAGGGGAAGGAAGGGGCCGTTCCAAAGCCCCCCAATTCCTCCCCTCCTCACTCAAATCCTCTACACCAGAGCTGCCCAACATTTTTATCTACTCAGACGCAACAGGCTGATTCCTATTGCGGTGGGGGCACCAAGTGACAATTACATCACTCTACAAATAGTCTGAAATAATAATAATAATAATAATAATAATAATAATAATAATAATTATTATTATTATTGTTATTATTCTCTTTATTCACAGTTTTCCTGGTACATAAGGCGGCCAGACATTATGTTTTATCAAAGCATGACAACCATCAATTATTTCATGTAAACAATATAACAAAATAGTAAGATGAATAAGAAATCTAAAATAAACTATATACATATCAAAATAAGTTATAAACAATGAATTCATAAGTATGCTAAAAACTATATACATATCAAAATAAATTATAAACAATGAATTCAGAACCCCTCATTATTTCCCAGAAATTTCCTCACTAAAGAGCAAGTACTCAAAATCGCAAATTTTTGTAGATTGATAATGATGTTCTTCTTAATGGATAACCGCGCAAGTGAACACTTCAAGATCTTCGGGATGATTCCTGTTGCTGAGAGAACTATGGGGATGGTCTCGATCTCCCGGACGTTCCATTGCTCCTTTACGATATGTGCCAGCTCCCTGTATTTCTGGATTTTAGTATTATATACTTTGGTGAGATTGCTTGTTTCTACGACTGCTATATCAATAAACCATACTTTCTTCTTGTTTTTATCCAAAAATGTCATGTCAGGTCTATTGTGGTGGACTGTTCGATCTGTCAATATACTTCTGTCTCAGTATAACTTATAGTTAACACTTTCTATGACACTTTGTGTGATATACTTGTAGCATGGTATGTTATGTGTTAATGCTAACCCGTAGATTTTCACAAGCTGGGCGTGGATAATTCGGCCGACCATATCATGTCTTTGCTTAATTCTGTGGGAGCCAGTATGCTACAGCCTGCTATGATATGTTGTATCGTCTCATGAGATTGCCACAGGCACGACAGTTATCGCAGGGCACCTCCGAGTCATTGACGATTTATTTGAGGTAATTCTTTGTTGCAATAACTTGGTCTTGGATTTCAACCATGAAACCCTTCGTCTCAGGGAACAGATATCCGATGGTGAGCCACTTGCACGACATAACGTCTACATTTGAATTGGCTATCTCAGCAGGATACCTCCCAAGAAGCGCCTTCTGTTTCCATAGTTCAATCTCCACGTCAAAGGATGGTTGTCTGAGGTCCATATCGTGTTTCAATCTGAGAGCTGTGTAATTGTCATCTGCCTCCTGGAGAACTGTATGAAGCTGGAATGATACAGCTTTGTTTCGGAAATACTCACGCATATTGATAATCTGTTTTGTGTGTAGACTCTCTTATTATTATTATTATTATTATTATTATTATTATTATTATTATTATTATTATTATTATTATTATTTATTCACAGATTTCTGGTACATGTTTGAGCAGTCATACAGATATTTCTATCAAAGCATGACTTCCATAGTACAATACTTTTAACAAACATATATTTATTTTAAGAACTAATTAGAAGGTAAACATTTCTACCAAAATAAATTTAAACGATTAGTTTATAAATTAAAAAGTAAATAATTCTTTAACGCCAATTTATTTAGGAACCCATAAATCTTCTGACTTAAGGACACGTGCTCAGGATCACAGCCTTCTGTAGATTGATGATAATGTTCGTCTCGATCCCCAGTTTATTCAGAAAGTGCTTCAGGACGGTAGGCATCACACCTGTTGCTGAGAGAACGATCAGTACAATCTCCACCTCCAATACATGTCACTGCTCCTTTACAACTTGCGTTAGTTCTCTGTACGTTTGAGTTTTCTTTTTGTGTGTTGAGTCGAGATTGCTGGTATCTACGGGCTATATTGATAAACCTCTGCCAGGGGCCAACCATACCTAGCAGGCTCCCAGTGTTCGGTTTTGCAATTTATGAACGGTCCTCAGCGCTAGCTGGCCCCCTACAAGCTTCGTGACTACCCTACATGATCGTATAGTTGGCATACCCACTTATCAGAAATCAACAAAAAATGTTCCGGAATTTTGTGCTAATTATGAACTAATTTATACCCAAAATAAAAAAAATTGAACCGATGCAGAACATCAAAATAAACAACGTATAAGAGTGGGTGTGCTAACTTGACGTTAAGTTACCATACCCACACGAAAAAAAAAAACAATGAAATAAAAAAACCTAAAAATATCACAATTTTGAACTAATTTATACCCAAATTAAAAATTTTGTATCGATGCACAATAAATACATAAAAAATGTATAAAAGTGGGTGTGCTAATTTAACGTTACGTTAGCATACCCACACAAAAAACATAAAATAAAAAAACGAAAATACTACAATTTTGTACTAAGTTTGAACTAATTTATACCCAAAATTAAAAATGTTCAACCGATGCAGAACGTCAAAATAAAAAATGTATAAGAGTGACTTCACTGACTTAACGTTAAGTTAGCATACCCACACAAGAAAAACACATGAAATAAAAAAACAAAATACCACAATTTTGTACTAATTTTGAACTAATTTATACCCAAATTAAAAATTTAGAATCGATGCACAACATCAAAATAAAAGTAAGTTCAAAATTAGGACAAAATTGTGGTATTTTTGTTGTTGTTTTTATTTCATGGGTTTTTAATTAATCTTAAATGTAACTTATTGTAATTTAATATATTGAATGAGTGAAAGCCAGAACGGTGTATGTGACAGTTTATAAATTCTGAGAAAACTGTTTATTTAATTCAATATCACTGTTCAGTTGTGGTGCTTTCTTTCATCACACAAAATTATCTTACCACTGAACCTCATACCTCAAAATTATATTGTCACTGAAATATAGCCTAATATAAACATGTTTTTCTCAGAATTTATCAAATGTCACTTATCCTGTTCTGGTTTACACCCATTCAATTGCTACTGTAAGATACTCAGGTTTTTATTTGCTTTTATTGTAAGCTAAATTAATTTTAAGTGTAATAATCTATATATATAAAAGAAAGTCGTGTTAGTTACACTATTTATAACTCAAGAACGGCTGTACCGATTTGGCTGAAAATTGGTGAGCAGGAAGCTTAGAGCCAGGAGACGGATATAGGATACTGTTTATCCCGTGCGACAGCGTTCCTGTGTGAGAACGCACGTTTTTGCACGTTTTCGCACGTTTTCGATTTCGCACGTTTTCGCGTGATTTCGCATGTTTTCGCGTGATTTCGCACGTTTTCGCGTGATTTCGCGGGTTTTCGCACCTTTTCGAGGGTTTTCGCACGTTTTCATGCGTTTTCGCACGTTTTCACGCGTTTTCGTATGTTTTCGCGCCTTTTCGCCTAAGTTTTCTGTGCTGGTGGGTGTTTCTGGTACTTAACTGAAGAGTGCAACCTATGCACCAAAATACAGGAACAATAATGAATGATAAATCTACTTATTTTTTTTTATTTGTATTTTCTAATAAACAATTTAACTTAATAAATTCCAAAATATGCTTATTTATTGCCTTTAACAGCCGGTCCCTATGATTACAGCTTTGTATTTCTCTCTTAAATAAAAATCAATTCCAAAAAAACACGCTCTGCTACGAAATACATTTTTTTAATTATCTATTTAATATCAGAGCGTTTATTTAAAATTCTTCTTTGTTTGAGAGAAAAACACAAATGCTTTATTATCACGAGTGCAACAAGGATAGTACAGTTTCTCACAGTGAGTGCGACGCGAGAAAAAGATGGGACCGGCTGTTAAGGCGGAACAGAGTTCGCCGGGTCAGCTAGTTAATGTTAAAATAGAACTGTTTTATTCTGAAACTAACAGTTATAAATCAATGTGTGTCTACAAGCCAAAAAAATTGTTCATAAATATCTTTATTTCGATTTAGAATATAGTTATCTTAGTAAACAGCAAAAACTGTATTTGTACTATTTAATTTTAGATAGTCATTGGGCCTGATTTGGAAATCCAGGACATAACCGTGAGATATCGTGGTTGATGTGCATGAACCGTGAGATGATGCTAGAATTTTCCGGTTGAGTGGCTTAGACATTCCCTTTGAGCGACGAGATATAAATGGAATCGTCCTGGGGGACAATGGCTACCCTTGTGAGCCGTATCTTTTGACTCCTGTGTTGAACACCATTACAATTCCTGAGCGCCGGTACAATGAAGCGCATAAAGCTACCCGAAACGCTGTGAAGAGAGCAATAGGAGTTTGGAAACGTTTCAGATGTTTAAGGCAAGGTCTGAGCATTTGAATTATATTCTTAACCATTATTTCAATTTAATTATAGTGACTTTTGATGTTTGATCAGCAAAGGTATTAATCCAATTGGGAGTTTCAATACAAAAAAATTAAGTTGTAATGAAGCTCCCAATTGTATATCCATGTCCAGCTGGTCAAACTACATTGGAGTATATTTAATTTTCTTTGAGATGCTTTGTATCAATAATTACTGTAAACAATACTCATTTTAATTCAACAATTACAAATTATAATTAAAAGGGATAGACTCGATAATTGTGGCCATCAATATTATGTTTTACTTTGTGTCTTGATGCGGTTTTTAAACTGACATATTTTAAACACATTTAAAGTTTTCATTTTTGTTTTGAATGTGGTTAATGAAAAGTTCTTGCTCTTTGTTTCCCTCGGTACAGATTGGATTCAAGACGAATTGCTTCTTAGAAAGGACACAGTACTTACAAAAAACCTCGATTTTTTCACATCAAAATCCAATTTATATGGTTTAAAATTGATAATTAGGTAATATGAAAAACAATTTTTTTAAGAGCAACACTTTATGATGAACTGCTAATAGTATTGTTTTGGAAATGTTTTTACTGAGTAATATGAATAACATCATTGCAATTCACGTAGTGAAAAACACTCACATGTAATAGTAATCTTAACCAAAACAATTTAAATAATATGAACATATTGTTAAAGAACACTTTTTTGTATTTAACATTTTATACAGAACGCACTGTACTCTGCTGTTACAGAATTGTTTTTAAAATGTTACTGCCAGAGATAAAAACTGTACTTTCTCTAACTTTTCATCAGAGCTTAAAACAAAAATTCAACATACCATTTACAGGATTTTCCATTTCTGGATCATGTGTTGATGCAGTTGCATTATCGTCTACAACAGACTCAGTGATGTTACTAGCAACAGCAGCAGTCACAATTTTACTACTACTGTTACTATTATTAATAATAATAACAGTATCAATAATATTGCCACTAGCAACTTTGCTATTGCTAGTAGCATCCTCATCTGCTTCTACTGTACCAGAAGCAGGTCGAGTGGACATAAATATCCTGCCGTTCACCGACTCAAATTTATTCTGAATTTCCTCGGCCATATAAGGGGCAATTGCCGCACATCTGCCCGCACCTAAAAAGTAAACGATTGAGGTCAGTGTATATATATATATATATATATATATATATATATATATATATATATATATATATATATATGGGTCAGTATATGAGAAGAGAATATGTGCACAATCACCATTTTCATTGTTTTTTATTAAATACCTTGGTATCATGGTAAAAAATTACCTTGGTATCATATGTAGAAGGTCCACCCCTGTTTCCATCCTATAACGTTTCTCAGCAGACAATGCTGTTTCGTCATTGACTTCAATTTTTCCCAACATCTGAAATACAAATTTGTTGTTAATCAGCCATGGGATGATAGAAACATTCCAATAATAAATGGTAACTACAATAAAGATTAAAGCATAAAGGCCTAGAGTTTCTTTTAACTGTTTATGAATAAAAGTTTAATTAAATATTTCACAAGGTGTGTGAATTAGTTTTGAGGGATTTACAATAGATGGCGTAACTTGTGCCATATCACATCAAACTCTTCACTACCTATATTCTCGTGTAAGTTCTATGAATAGGCTTTACTGTTTAGTATGTGACTTTGGGTTGATGTGTAAACAACACACTTGTTTGCAAGTCTGAAAATGTCGAAGTACGAGCCAACAAAACACCATTTGCGGGAAGTGTTAATTTTTCTGTTTAATTCGAAACAAAGTGCTGCTGAAACTCATCGAGTGCTATTGGAAACTTATGGCGAACATTCTCCGTCGATAAAAACGTGTGAGTATTGGTTTCGACATTTTAAAAGTGGTGTTTTCGATACAGTTGACAGAGAACGCCCAGGTCAACCAAAAAAGTTCGAAGATGCGGAATTGGAAGAATTACTCGACCAAGATTCATGTCAAACGCAAGATGAACTAGCTGAATCGTTGGATGTTGATAGCACAACCGTTTCTAAAAATTTAAAGGCTCTCGGTATGATTCAAAAGCAAGTAAATTGGGTGCCATACGAACTGAAGCCGAGAGACATTGAACGCCGATTATTCACCTGTGAACAATTGCTTCAACGCCAAACCAGGAAGGGATTTTTGCATCGGATCGTCACTGGCGATGAGAAATGGATTTGGTACGATAATCCTAAGCGGAGAAAATCATGGGGTTTGCCTGGTCATGCATCGCCATCGATGGCAAAACCGATTATTCATGGTGCAAAACTTATGCTCTGTATTTGGTGGGACCAGCTCGGTTTTGCGAACTGCTTCAACCAAATGAAACAATCACTGGTGAACGCTACCGAACACAACTGATGCTTTGAGCCGTACATTAAAAGAAAAACGTCCGCAATTCGAGCAAAGTCATGATAAAGTGACTCTTCAGCATGACAACGCTCGACCACATGTTGCTTGTGGAGTGAAAAAATATTTGGAAACGTTGAAATGGGATGTTTTACCCAACCCGCCATATTCACCAGATATTGCTCCATCTGATTACTACCTGTTCAGATCCATGGAACAAAGCCTGGCTACGCAGCGCTTCCAATCTTTTGAAGATACGAAAGATTGGATTGATTCGTGGATTGCATCAAAAGATGTGTTGTTCTTTCGACGCGGAATCCGTATACTACCAGAAGGATGGGAGAAAGTAGTGGCTAGCAATGGACAATACTTTGAAACATAATGATGTATTCAGGAGTTCATAATAAAGCCTTAAATTTACAGAAAAAAAATTAATTTACACACCTTGTGTGTGTGTGTATATATATATATATATATATATATATATATATATATATATATATATATATATATATAAAATATTTGCTTTGAGTATAAACCTGCCCGTATTCCCCACCCAGGTGCATTTTCAGGCATAAGCCGCATCCAGGCGAGCGATTCGAAACAGCTCGAGAGGTCTGACGTCGGGACGGCAGTGGACTGTCGAACGACGCCGGTAACGCCCACGCGATCTCACACATCCAATATTATATATATATATATATATATATATATATATATATATATATATATATATATATATATATATTGCGACGGAACACACGTCGTGGCCTTCCGTCCGACGCGCCGCGCATAATACAACTCTGTTGCGAGAAGGAGTCGTTAGCCCTAAGGATGTGTGAGATCGCGTGGGCGTTACCGGCGTCGTTCGACAGTCCACTGCCGTCCCGACGTCAGACCTCTCGAGCTGTTTCGAATCGCTCGCCTGGATGCGGCTTATGCCTGAAAATGCACCTGGGTGGGGAATACGGGCAGGTTTATACTCAAAGCAAAACACTTGTGGCTCTGGCATACAAGGCTGTATATTCTACAATCAAGGAATGACAAAAACAAACACACACACAAATTCAACAAAAATAGCCCTTGGCAAACAATCACGTACAGAACGCGACCTTCGTGCTCGGAAATGAATATTCGGAGCAATTATTGCTACCTCTCTTCACAATAAATCACCTTATTTCATCCTTTATACACCATTTGGTGCAGGCATGTCTTGGTCTTCATGACCCAAAGAATACAAAGTTGAACCTTCCTACTCTGAATTGCTTTCATTCCTGACAAATGGTTATTAATCCATAATACACTGCAATCACTACTTCTTAAACAAAACTCGGCACAGAGCAAAATTAGTCAAACTATTTACAACACCCCTTTTTAACAATTAATTGGGGGACTTGTTTAAAGTGAATTAATCATTTCTGTTCTTAACATGGCTTTCATTCAAGAGTTCCACACATCAACGTTCACAAATGTGGCTTGAAAAACCTAATATTTGAAAGCTTTTAAGAAACAGTGTGGTTTAGCGTCGTTCAATTACATTTCTTTCGTTTCTGCAACCGTCTGTCGCACGGGTACTCACGATTCTCCAATGGGGTTTTACGTGAACTGGCCTAGTTGAGTGCTGCGAGCGGCGCCTTGGCGCCTCGGCGTTTGGGGACGTGACGATCGCGCCCTACGCGACCTCCGGGGCTCTCGCTACGCTGGCCGCGACGGCTCGTGCTGGCGACGCGTCGGGGTAGCCTGGCCTCCACGATCCTCCGCCCCTCCTTCCGCTGCGTCTCCGTACCAATTTTCTCGGCCGAGAAGTGCCTCGGCCTCGCCTCTGCGCCCGTCTTCCTTCCCCAACACAAATGCTTCTCTGGCGGTGTTTTCAGGAATGGTTATCGCCTTGGCTCCTTGCTTCGGTGATGTGACGTAGCGGCGATGCAGAAAATTGTTCGGCGTACGCCGGAAAAGAGTCCGATTCAGCCCTCACTGAATTCACATAATTCGCTCCCACTGATACACGTTTCTTTTCCGTTGTGAGTTATCAACAAAAAATGAGTACAATGTTCGTTCTCTTCCCGTATTCGGATGAAACAATCTCGCGTGAAGTTCACTGCTAGCGACTCGCGACCGGTTTCTCTTCACTAACCGTCCCTTATAACGGTTTTTACGTGATTTGTGAGACGCGTTCCGCAGCGATCCGTCCTCCTCCGAGATTTTTCTGAGACCCCTTCAACTTTCAACGGAAAAAATTTCTTGCCGTTGGCTTCCCTCGTTTTTCGGATACCGGCCAATCACAAGATCTCGTTCCCAAGCTTATCTTTCGAATTTCTTATTCGTGGACAAGCGTTTCGCTCGACGCGGCCGACGTCAGACAGTGACGGGGTTCTCGCGCCCCGTTCAAATTAGCGAACTGCCGAAGACGGTATTTTGGGAATTTTTGTATATGGTCCGGTCCGTTACCAGGGCGTATATTCGAGCTCGTCTCAATATATATATATATATATATATATATATATATATATATATATATATATATATATATATATATATGTTATATAATACTGTCCATCCGAACTACAAAAGTAAAACCAAACGAATTAACGTTTGTAGGACACATTTTCCAGGGAAGTGGAAAATATGGTGATTGGAAAATGCCCAGTTTAGGAAGATAATTTTTTTAAACTTCCCTATCAGAAGACTGAATTTCGAAAGAAGGAAGAACGACAAAGAAAATTGAATGTTTCCTCATCCATCCTCAAATAACTCTTCATTTCGAAGGTCTTTAATCAATGCTTCACAATGTGCGACCCATAACCTCACCATGGCGTTGTTCTAAAGCCTCACCCTCAAACGTTTTCTTATTTACCTTTTGCTACATTAGCATTAAACATAGATTAGTTATAGTAAAACATAAAGTAGCAAAACACAACTATTTGTGCGTAATTGATTGTAAATCTCGAGCAAACCTACATAAAATTTGGACGAAATGTAATACGCTCATCAAATTTCTTTGTCGAAGTTTTCTCATCAAAGTTTAAAGACTGCCACAAAGTTCTTTATCAAAGATATGTCATATAACTTTTATAGTGTAATACCGGCCAAAGCCGCCGTATGTTATATCTTTCCCATTCATGTCGCCAACAATGAACTTCTCGGAAACACATCTCAAATATCCATAGTTGAATATTATAACAACAAAATATCAAATTTTTGTAATGTTCCTTCAAAATTCCGGTATTTTCTGTTTTTCTTTCATGTTATATTTAAATACTATTATTAAGAGAGAAAACCTCATTGAGATAATTTCAATTAAATCAATGCAACTCGAAGAGCAAACGCTTGTGCGATTTGAAGAATAAACGCTAGTTTCTTTCTGTACTCAGAATTCGTCTTGTATATGAGTTAGGGCACGGGGATACCAAAATTTAAAAAAACGTTCACAGAATACATTTCTCCCTACAGTACATTACACACAATTTTTAACTGTTTTGGACATTAAATGAAAAATACAGCGTCGTAATAGCGCCTTGTCTGTCCCGACAATCATCAGAATTCAAAAGAAATTCAGAATGACAGCTCGTCAAACGAAGCGGGGGAAATTCAAATTTGCTATTTCAAAAATTGTAAAATGATCTAAAGTACTTATATTTTTAAACAATTGTACGTGATCTTTTTTAAAGGACTGATTATTTGAAAGGAATATTTGAAGATCTGTTTTTGATGAACACATTTCATTAAAGAAACAAACTATCTTCAATACTTAAGTTGTAGGAAAACGCCGAAAAAAATTGTTTTGTTGCATTTTTGGAAAAATTCAGTATATGAACGAAAATCATCTCCGCCATCGTCTTATAGCGTCCATTACGCTATCCGGCAATAAAATTTAACCAGAAAAGTTCATGCCATTTTTTTAATTTTTGAAAATGTTTCAGGGGCTTCTTGTAGAGTACCATCCAAAAATAAAATATTGATTTGAAATTCAGGAGGGCTCGACATCAGCGAGATCGCTTGCGGAATATCAACTTTGGAGAAAATTGCCAGAACAGTTTAGCCGCTAGCATTGTTCACAGAGGAAAATAAAGTTTTACCATTAACCGTTTTTTTGTATTTGCTACCCACCAAACCTGGCTTCTAGCTACACCACATGTTAAAGGGATTTTATTCTATATTTATCAACTGAATTTATCCACATTTTTTGACACAAGGGCCCGGAAATTACAGTTTTTTGTGTCGAAAATTAGCCGATTTCCTCCGTAGAATTACGTAACATTTTACTTTCTCTTATACGCACATACATACGGAGTAATATTCGTAGTATAGAGAAAGTTATGTAATGCTCCGCGAAAAAAGCGGCGAATTTTCGGCAGAAAAAATGTATTGCCGGGCCCCGAAAACAAAGGAGTGGATAAATCCAGTTACTAAAAAGTTATCTATCCAGTTACGAGAAAAAATCTCTAACACGTGATGTAACCATAATTTCTGTTTTGTGGGTCTTTGATGCCAAAACACCAATTGAAAGCAAAACGTCAGTCTGCGTCTGTCCATCTCTCCGTCCATCTGTGAACACTACTAGCGCCTAAACAGATCGTACGATCTTTTCCAAATTGAAGAATCCCTAGTCAATGTGATTCTAGTTGAACCTTTGAGATTTTAAAAATCATTCTTTAAAATTTGAGGGTACATTACATGAAGCCGTCGGTCATTTTCAAAAGTTTCTCAAAAACGACCCCAAATTTTTTCTTTAAATTTCTTCTAAGAATAGAGAAAAATACACTTATAAAGGCGACATACGTCCTATGTCCACTGTAAACTCTGAATTTTCGAAAATTGGAAAAGTTTGAATTTTTTCGGCGTTTTCCTACAACTCTAAAATTGGAACACAGATTTTTCTTTCAAATGAAATTTGTTGTCCATAAATAATTGTTTCAATAAGGTCATATAATTTTTTTTGAAAATTACAGACAGACGAACAGACACAAGAACAGACACATCAACAGACACACGAACATACAGGCTTTTCGCCGTCGTTCGATTTTTCTGTATCAACGACCCACAAAACATTGGTTTCTGGCAACACGAGTTAAAGGATTTTTTTCTACATTTCACAACATTCGTTAACACTTTTTACGTTACCAGGACCCGGCATTAACAGTTTCCCCATAGATTCTCAACAATAATATTCGAACGTGGTTGAAATAATGCCTTTATTATGATTTTCCTATAGATTTGTTAAGAATACCAAGTAAAGAAACGAAGATTCCTTTCTTATTGTATTTCATTTCATATTGTTAATAAATCTCTTTTTAATATTTACTGATTATTTCACCTTTGGAATCGATTGAAAATATTCGTTGAATAGAAACAAGGAAAAACAATTTTTTCTTCCTGTCTGGTAATTATGTAGTAAGAAGAAAAGTAATGTAATCATGCGCCGGGAGACGGGGATTTTTCGACAAACACCCCAAAATTCGGATCACTGGCCACGACAAAAGTAGATAAATATTATTCTTGTATCTAGTGAATTACTTCAATACGTTTGTAGACAGAATCCATGTTTTGTGGGTCCTTGTTACTAAAAAATCTATTTACGACAAAACGTCTGTTTGTCCGTCTGTAGGTAACACAAGCATCTAAACGCCGCACGTTCTTTTTTAGTCAAAACTGTGATACATGACAGTTTAAAATCCTCTTTGTGAGAGGCAAAAGTTATAAAGGTTTCTGTGGTATAGCTGGTAAACGCACTGTTGGAGAAGCTTAGGCACGTAAGATCGAATCTCATCCACGGCGAACAATTTTTGCGGGTAGAAACAATTTTGCGGTTAATTGATAAGTTATAATCATTCGTATCCATTATAAATATCACATAAAGCATGTGTTTTGAGGCGCCACTACTTATTTTAGTGTGTTAATGTCTTTAAGAATCACGTATAAATATGCCCCTATTGCGATTCTGGCTTCAGAATGTCTGCTTTCGCGCCTGTGTAGAGCTCTAGCGTTATCGCAACTTTCAACTGTGACGTAATTCAAAATTGGCCATAGTCGCCGAAAGATAAGACCGGGAACGACGTCCACAGATGGTTCTAAAGACCACGGCTTCTGGTTGAAAATATTTCTTAGTAAAATGAGCTATGTAATTGCGTGGGTTTTATTCGGTTGCATTTTTTTTGTGAATTTGATATCTTTGACACATGTAGAACATTTCTCTAATAAAAAATCTAAGTGCAATGAATATCACGTAACTATTCTTTTCGTAATAAGTGTGCTTGGACAGCGTGTGGAGAAATATCAGAGATAGCACAGTGCGGTCGAGCCAGACCTACAGACTACAGGGATCCGAGTTGAAATCCCAGTAACACTGGAATATATTTACCTCCACGTGTAAAGAGAGTTACGTAATGCTGTAGGAGGAAGTGTCGAAATTTTCACAGAAAACACGTTTTGTAAGTAGCTAGTTCGAAAAAAGTGGATTGTTGGTAATGTTCTTTTATTTTCTATAAACCTGGCTGTCAAAACGCTTGTTTTTCGAACCCGAAAAATTGATTTTCCAAAAAACCTCTTTGTGGATTCGTCTTCGTGTGAGTAATTCTAGAGCCTAAAGTAAACACGATTTTCACCAAAATGGATATTCCTTGAACGATCTGGCTAATATTACGAATCTTCGAATTTGAAACGAATCTTTTAATTTTGAAGGTACTTTACACCAAACCCCATCATATTTACATAATTTTCTCAAAAAGAGCTCCAATTTAGCTGTAAATCTATTCCTCGAAACACAAGATGTTTAAAGGTGGCGTACGTTCAATTTTGGGCGAACGATCTGAATTTTCGAAAATTGCAAACAAGTACCTATTAACATTGTCGAAAACAAATATTAACGCTAGAGATTTTTGTTTCATGAAATCTCTTTTTAAAAATAGATATTAAATTAATGTAAATTAAACACTCCACTCTTTCCTAGTAATGATCCACTCTTCACTAGTAATAATTGCTGCTATTGGGTCTAACCGCTTCCTTATTCTTTGGAGGGCTACTGTTTTTTAAAAATTTTTTCAAACAGTATTATCTCAAAAGTACTGGATGAGAACAGTTGATATCTGGAGTTGAAGGGATGGTGTTAGCTCCTATTGTAGGCCTGGTTCCTTGTGATTCCAATGAAAAATCAGTAACTGCACTGAAATAGCAGAAGCTTCCGCCAATTGATAATCATAAGTGAATCACCATGTACTGGGTAGGGAGGAGAACGAGGAAATCTATATGAATTGTCGCCTGCTCTTTCTTTCTCAGATAAACACTTGGATAGTTTATCAACATCAAATCGGAATTTTAGCGCCTTTGATGTAATATTAAACATAAAAAAATCCCTTCCAGTTGTCTGCGTGTTAATTATTAGTGTATCAATATAACCCCGACACCCGTATTACATTGGCCTCTTAAGTTGTATCATATTAGCCCCACAAATATGAGGCTTTATATATCATGACACGAGTAAAATTATTGCATTATTTTAACGCAGAAAAGAATATTAATTCTTTCTTAATGATAACCTATTTTCAAAAATATCGTGTTATAAAAAATAAGGAAGTAACATCAAAAGATTTATATCACGGTGGTAAAGTTCTTGACTGGAAAAATTAGGCATTTTAGTTTTGATTTTTTCCTTCCAAATATTGTTACATTCTGAGTGTTTGCTATATGGTCATTATAATAGAATATATTTCCTATCATTTGTCATTTTCTTGTTAATTTTGGATATAAATAAATAACTCTTAGAGTGTAATACATTAACCCCAATTTTCTACTGTATAATATTAGCCCCGACTGATCTTTATAACATTGTCGAAAAACAATATGAACGCTAGAGATTTTTGTTTAATGAAAACTCTTTTTAAAAATAGATCTTGTATTAAGATAAATTGAACACCCTGTTTTTTTAAAACTGCGAATGCTTCACTTTCTTTTCGCATCGGAAACGAGGTAGTCATGTCGTGTACCTGGTGGTGAGGTTGAACTGTGTCAGGTGAGTTAACTTTCAAGTCCCGAGTTCGAATCCCGACGAGTAGAAAATATTTTCTTCTGCAGTAGGTCTTTTTTTTTCTTTTTTTGTTTCTTTTTTGCAGGTCCACATAGTCCGTATTGAATATTGCATAGAAATTACGAATAATACGTGAAAATATATGCTGTTCAGGCAACACTTGTTTTGAACATAAAACACTTTCTAAATAGTATGTATAGTATGATAAACTTTATTTAGGTGAGTAAACGTAGACCATTCACTTTGATTCTCTAAATTAAAACTTGACGTAACTGAGAACAGTGTCATCATAAGAGTTATTATGATTCATATATCCTTTATTTTTAAGTCTTAGGCCCCGAAACGCGCCTCGAATTAATTATTAATATAATAGCAATAGCTATTTATATATAATATAATTTCATAATTATTTCCAAAGAACCGGAACGCCGTTCCGTCGCGTACCAACAGAAATCAAGCCTTTTATATACAGGATATTCGGGGAAGAAATGTCGAATCTTCGAAAAGTAGCTGTTAAGACAATTTTAAGCTTATTTTGTCTAATAAACTACACGGATATATCAAATGGCCAAGCCGCAATAATCATTCAAAAGTTGGTTTGGATATATGTTTTCTAGGCAACTATTTGCGTTGTAGAAGCATATAAACACTTCATTAATATCTAAATTGTTTATGATTAACATAATAAATGAATACATTTCATCAGAAAGAAAAATTAACCTAGAAATAAAAAAGCACCCAATTTTCACAGTTAGACTGCTTTTTTATTTCTTGGTTAATTTTTTCTGAACTAATATATTAATTTATATTGTTAATAATAAACATGTTACATGTTTCTGGTCTGTTTACATGATTCTAGAATGCAAAGTTTTGCGTAGAAATCATATTTTCAAACCAAGATTTGCGTGTTTATTGCAGCTCAGCCATTCGAAATATCTATGTAGTTTATTAGACAAAGTATGATTGAAATTGTTTAAACAGCTTTTTTCAAACTTTCGACGTTTCCTTCTCCGATACTCTGTATATCCACGCTTCTTTAAAACCAAAAACAATAATTTGCGTACTGAAAACTAATTAATTAAACCCATGGCAGTAGAACTGTTAACATAAGTACTTTCACACATCTTTCGCAGGATAAGGAATAAAATTTAATGTAAAATTATAGTTCACATGAATTTTGACAAATTGCGTCTTACTTTCTATGATATTCAAGTGGTAACATTATATTACAATATTCAATTGGTTAACAATTTCGGCTCAAGGGTCTTGTTTGATAATTCTCCAATTTCGTATTGTAATGAGATATCTTATGATAGTCATGTCGTAAATAACTATTTGACAACTATTATGTTTAGTGTATGTGTCTAGCAGGTTTTGTATTATTCTGAGAAACTGGATCATACGAATCACGTTTACTACGTTATTCACACAGGAGCACATGAATCTCAAAAAGTATTTAATAATATAATCCTTGCTGATGAGTCAACGTTTTATTGATGATTTTAATTTTGAAAATTTTCATTAGTTTGGATGTTTAAATATAGGTATTACATGTAATTACATGTCTGTTAAACACGATAGCATTATATGAAGCAAGAAACATTGTTTTTCATTTGATCATTCAACTTCATCAATCACTCAAAACTACTTTAATTTTCTCTGCTAATCAGTTTTTTAATCTCAGATCTTCGATGAAGACATGAATCAAATAACATCGTAGATATTTGAGTGTTTTAAAAATAATAACGTGAATAAACGCTTATATTTATTGAACTGGTTTTATAATAACCTGTAAAAACATGGGTTTTCTGTTGGTTTTGGGGATGTTGAAAACATTCAAATAGTAAAGGCAATGTTAAGCTGGTGACCTTTAACATTGTTTATTTGATATTTTTCTTAGGGATAGTTTATAATAGTTAAACGTTTTCAAACAGTGCACATTAGATACCTCGAATGGCCAGTTTCCGTTTAATAAACCGCTACGTTCTCCCTCTACAGATGGTCGATGGTCCCACGGTATTCTGCTAGCGCGAATGAATTAACCGCAAACAAATGGGGTCTACTAAGATGTTAATTTCTTATAAAGAATTACATATATCTCGAGAACGAGATATAATAGTACCGAACGGATTCCGGAATTTTGCATCACATTTAAACGCCATTCAGATTAGACAATAAAATAATTTGCAACAGTTGCAAATTTATAAACAATTTCCAAATTTTGCTAATCTAAAGGGGGAGAGTCTCCCGATGTCCCAGAACCAAAAACAGCGAATTAACAATTTTGCAACAATTTATAATTTTATAAACAAATTCGAAATATGCGTTAGAGCGGCCGCGAAGGCTCCGCAAATTGTGCCTGAAATGAATATCTCAAAATAGCAGTTTGTCAGGAGTTACAAATCGATTACTAAAAGTTAGAATAATTGTTGCTAAAATGATAAATATTTACTGGTCTATAGACAATCATTTTGGACGGAAAACCCCGCTTAGAAATATTTTTTCGTCGTGGCGTACGCGCAGGCAAACTATCTCCTTCGGCAGGGAAATATGACGATATTTCCGTCTCGTACGTAAACGAACTAGCCCCCTCCCTGTGAGACAGCGTTCTTTCTGCCCCTTGGGATGTTGCACCAATCACAGACAACTGTGGTTCTACCTGCCAGCGATTGGTCAACGCGTCCCTCCCCCTGCCGTCCCCCAGGCCGAGGGGTGTCCAAGTTTGTCGGCGCGGTGTGGAAGATAGAATTTTGAACGACATTTTTTCTGAGGGAGAGGGTACATATACATGTAAATAGATATATAATATTATTAACACTTTGTCAGATGACATTAAACGATTAAATTTGATAGAACAGTTTAAATCCCATGTGAAATCCTTTTTGCTGCATAACTGTTTCTATTTAATTAGAGACTATACTGAGCATCACAAGGAAAGTAACATTAATTTTAACAGTAATATTTAATGCATTATTTATAATTTGGACTGTATAAATGTAAACAACCTGTAACGAGTATTGTACTGCAGCCTCCGGGTCAATGACCCCCATCTCGATCAGGTTTTTAGTCCAGTTTCCTTGATCCATTGAGCAATTGCTGAGATTGCCCCTTATTTTGCTTCTAGGCATAAATGTAACCTACTTATGCCAGAAAGTCCGTGCCATTCTACAGCAAAACTAGTTTATTTATTGTGCCAAAAACTACCAGAAAAATAAAATTAATACAACAGTATTTGAAAATATAATGTGATAATTACTAAAAAATAAAAAATTGAAAGTGTTTTACAGCAGTTTTTTTGAGGAATGCATTATTATTTTGTTCAATTATTTACAGAACATTATTTACAGTTTTTTTGAGGAATGCATTATTATTTTGTTCAATTATTTACAGAACATGATAGGCTTTACTCTCAATTTAAATACAGTAATCAAAATTTTATACACTTATAACATATGGGAATACTACACAACAATTAATTCTACAATTTCTAATTGCCATTAATGACACTTCAAAGCTAAATTAAAATTATTTCAATGAATTGGCAACATAATAAATATTATTTTTTACATTTTAATACGAATTTGCAATGCTTAATTGAGTATTCAAAACTAATCAAATAACTTAACCTTTTTTTAATATGTACTTTTTTGACTATTAAAAAAAGCACAAATGAATGCAAAATGAGTTTGGAAGCCAAGCTCACTATATCCGCTTAACAACATTAGAATTTGAATTGAAAGGATTCAAACCGATGATGTAAAACGAAATAATTGTTTATCTTGTTCGACATAAGCTTTTAGGGGAATTTTACAATTTACATTAAAATAACTTTGAGCTGGATTAATGGCCAAGTTTTGTAGGTTATGTCCAATAGGAATGCACATAAACTACTATATGCCTTCCTATTATTACAACTCATGATATAAATATATACGTACCTAAAAGTTACAATTCCATTCCACCATTCTCTTTTAATCTTGGTTGACAATTCTTGCTGGATTTCAAATAGGCGGTGTAAATGAAGGAATCATTTTCTTTCGAACTTCATTCGCCCGTTTACTCCCAATGAAATAAGATTTTCACTTCAAAGAGGTAATTTAGACTCTGAAGTCTGGCGCCTATTAAAAGATATCCACCACTATTCTTTAGATTATAATTCACACTGATGCAGCACGATAAGTTTCAATACGGAACTTACCAGTGAACTCTTAATACGTTCAGCGATTTGCTTTGCCAACGGCGCATTCCTCTACAATAACAAATTGAAAACTTTCACAACGATTCGCTTTTCGCCACTTCGAAGAAATTTTCCTGAAGGGCCAGTCACTCTCTTAGTCCTTCCAAAATGAACTGAATAGTATGTCCTCGCAGGCCGATCGGCGGCGCGACGCCGCGGTCCAACGAGCCGCGTCCCACGCTTCCTCGCCAATCCTCGGCTGATATCATGTCCTTATCGCCCAGCAACACGCATGCAGTTCGCACTCGTCTCCTTCTTCGTTTGCAGTAGTTTTGACGCAAGGTTAATTTAACAACCGATGGCTCAAATTAGTTCTTATGTAGCGTTGCGGTCAGGTTGCAGCAAGCTTCGGCGCGCGCGCGCAACTTCCTGACCCCCCCCCCGCACTTCCAAGAGCCCGCCGAAGGCCTTGGGACTGGTAGCTGATAAATATATAACGTAATTAGTCTGTCATTCGACATGTATATATACATGTGTAAGAACGCAGACGGAAAATAATATAATTATTAAAGTTTGTCTCAAACTTCTTTTCCGTTTTGAGCAAGAATGACAGATGTTTTCTTTGCTTGATAAAGTCATATATATCGCATCATGCTTTTACTATGTAATTGAAATAATGTGATATATATATATATATATATATATATATATATATATATATATAACACATATGTGTGTGTTTAACAGATGTTGAATGTTTGTCAATGGATATTTTCAATAGGTAATTAATGACAAGGTACCTGGCTGCTGTGGTCAGCTAATGCTCTGCAACATGATTAGGCTTGATGACGCCGACAGGTCCGTTTATGAAGCAACATCAACCTCTCAGAAATCACAGGCCGGTTGGGCCATCAAACCCAGCAATCTTAGATGCTGTTGTAACCCGGAAAGGGAGTAAAGCAACAGGTCTTCATTTCGCATACGAAGGTTTTATATAACTATTGAAACCTTGTTGGGATTATGGTATCCTTTTTTTTCAGTGAGACTTAGGCAAAAATTCGGTCGCGTCAAATTCTGACGCATTCTTTACTTGAAGAGGATTTGCGCCACAAATTGGGCCGGTTTGACTCGATCTGTTTCCTGTTGTTATATTTAAAATTTTACCATCAATTAATGTTAATTTCTTTCTTGATGTTTAATTTTTCCTGGATGCTTGCTTCCTTTTTCCTGGATTGTATATTCCAATTTTATTGGTCTGCAGAACCTGACTGACGGAGGTGTCTGTTCCATAGAATGCTATTTGGACTATATATGCTATCTGGACAAGCGCAAGGGTATGAGTGTTGTGGCAAATATAGTATATTCCAAGGATTCAGAAAGTGAAAAAGAAATTTGTCTATAGAGACTTTGTCCGGAGCTTCCATCAAAGCCGTAACTGCAAATTAGTTGTGCATTACACAGTGTTGTATCAGTTAACATTATTTGGTGAATAATCACATCACCTTGGAGAATAACTATTCTTTTTACTGTGTGATTAAACAGGGATTGTAAGGGGACTCTAGCTACACTTTGTGACATGTCAGTCTAAAGGTCTGCATGTTGTTTTTACTCTTTTCACTTTTTCGTATGATGGGAAAATATCTGCATATCGGCAGTTTTAGAGAGTAGCTTTGTGTTTATATACTGTTGCTTGCTCGAATTGTTATCTAGCAAATAGCATCATGCCTCCTCTTCAGATAATGCAACTGGTAGTTTCTTGTTTTGGAAATTGCATAATATTTTTTTAAATTTTAGATACTCTGGTTGGACGTTCAGTTACTTGATCCAGAACAACAGCTAGATCTCTCTTCCTCGAAGTTCGAGCTGACATGTTTGCAGCTTTCATCATTAAATCTGCCTGATGGTCGATTTCAACGGACAATTTTTTAGCGACTCTTCGTTTGGACCTCTCAGATTTCTCATCGTAGGAACGAACATGTCGCCCTGTTCGAAATTTGTCTTCATGTGATTCAGTCGATTTGTTCTGTGGGCACACGAAATCCCCGGAATGCCATTCAGAATTTTTTGATAAGAACGTCTTAAGAATTCAGTGACCTTCCTGCCATCTTCTATTAAGTTTGTGCAAAAAATCTTTTGTTTTTATCTTCAAATACTTTAAGAGATATTCAGAGACATTATTACCATAACATCCACACACAATATAATCGAGAACTGCACATTCTTGCCACATTTTTATCTCCGATGAATGCCACACATTGAATAGGTCTTTTCGATTGATATGACACACACCTGAAAAAACGCAAATTTCGCGTAAGTTGGCAGATAGCGGCAGCTAAAATTATGTAAAACATTATCTCCTTTAGTTGAATGACACTTTAGAAATAGATTCAGGGCAGCAAATGGCAGCATATTAGTTATAAGTCAATGTAAACATGAACATAACCTAAAATATGATAACCGCTACAGGATATGTTTAAGGCACCAATATTCCGCGTTGTGAATAACTACATCTACTTTTCTAATTAGAAGTATTAAAGCTTACCTTCATTGACAGTATCCATACTTCGACTACGATTCCAACTCCGCAATACTGCT
Organism: Teleogryllus occipitalis; assembly: GCA_011170035.1. Taxonomy (NCBI): domain Eukaryota; kingdom Metazoa; phylum Arthropoda; class Insecta; order Orthoptera; family Gryllidae; genus Teleogryllus; species Teleogryllus occipitalis. The sequence goes on along the minus strand of BLKR01000079.1, from coordinate 316,375 downwards.
ACAAGAAACAAAATATTCTTGCTTACAGAAGTTCCAACTTCCAGCACCTTGTACGTAAAACCAGGACAATCAACTTGAGTAATAATAGGGAATCATGATGCTTTGATTATATTAGAATACTTATATTCATGTTAATTTGTGATATGTTACAACTTATTTTTCGACTTTTGGCCAAGAATAAGTCCATTTTATCCCAATGTGCGGTGTCATGATTTTTGACACTAGCTAGGTCGAGTTCTGGAGGACAATGCTAGCGGCTGATTGCTCCTATCGATAGTTTTCCATGGTTTCTTCGATCAATACCAGAGAAATTCTTGAACAGTAACCTAACAATCGGGTCACAGATCGCTCGCGATCTTTCCTTCCTCTTCTTTGTCCTATCTTCACTCTTACTTGCACATTAACATGCACCACACTACCACACATGCCGGGAGACAGGTTTTGAGGTTAGAGCTTGTTCCGTCTGAGGTGATGTCTCGCTGGTGGGAGATACCTGGTTGGAGATAACCCCGCTAGTCGTTGGTAGTCTTCGCCGGATCTCGGCAGACAGCGAGGGAAAAACTCCGCCACCTCATGAGGAAAAACATGCACTACACTTATGGATCTTAGCCGTTGACACTCACAGAATCATCAAACAATCAATCCAAAGTGACGCATCAATTCTGCATGTTTCTTAGGAATCTTGCCATCTAGCTTCCGAAAGGATGTTGAATTGAATTGAATTTGCCATATTTTACGTGGCGAGACTCAGGCCATGAGGCCTGCTCTTCCGTCTAACCACGCAAATTTCGTTACACTCCTTTCAACAAGAAGGTATTACTTGGGCGACGAAACAGGCGATCTGAATTTAGCTCAGAGGCATCATTTAGGCTTGAGGATCTTTTACATGCAGTAAATCTACTAACATGGGACAGTCGGCTTTACTTCCCCTTCGAAGGAAGGCGTACGAAGGATTTTTTTCGCCGCTTCCCACGGCTTCGATCGGGTTTGAACCCGCGAACTTGGGTACAGCAGTCCTATCGGACACGCTAACCGCTACACCATCGCCGCCGCCAAATGTTGCGGAATAAGATAAGCAAATCTGCCCCCGGGGACAAAATTTTTTTATGTTGAAAATCATAATTGAAGTTAAAAAAAAACTAGTTTTACGCCGGATTAAAATTTTCAGTTTGCAGTGCTGCCAATACTCTTCATTTCTACAACGGACTTCCTAGATTTCGCCCTCTTTCCATCGATCTGTTCAATGCGTGCCATACTATTTCTTGTTGCCTAATTATTTGTATGAATATTAATTAATTCGTCAGAATAAAAAAATCTTGCGTTGTTTCTCATAGCTATCTGGTCCAAGACGCGTTATTACGCAGAGTTTTTTTCGATGAAGTTGCCAGCTAGTGAACTGCCGTGATGTAAACAGAAGCCACCTCACCCCGCATCCCCCGCTGTGGAGTATCAAGAAACTAGAGGTGCTACAGAATGACACATACTTTCTTGTAGCAAATTAGTCTAATTTCCTTGGTGTGGGCTCGCTTTAAGGTCTTGCTCCATTCTCTGGCCAGATGCCATCTAGCGCCACCGAAAGTACATATTCTTGACATTTTGTTAACTTTTCGGTTTCTTAATAGTAAAACCCAAATATGACTTTAAGAATATTAAAGAAGAGTAAAACCTCGCCCAAAATAAAAATTTCCATTGAAAATTTTGAAGCCATTTTTTAAAAAAATGGCGATTAAGCATTACCGTAAATGCAAAATTTGAAGCTCTTTTTCACAGAAATCTATTGAGTTTTCGAAAAACTTCATTTGAACTCATTTGAAGCACTTACACTTACAAATATGATAATGTATACAAATCGATGGAAATGTGCATATTAACGCCGTGAGTAATAATTTTTAAAAAAATTCCTAATTTCAGAAAGAAAAAAAACGTTTACACCGAAATGAACTTTACGTCATATTAAACAGTGCCATTACCACTCTCCAATGGAAAAATATGAAGAAACAATTTGGAGCTTATTTTGAGGAAATGGCTATTGAGCGTTTCTGAAAATGCGGAATTTTGAGCTCATTATTACAGAAAACAGTTGAGTTTTCTAGAAACTTTATTTGACATTATTTAAAGCACATTTACTCATACAATTAATACTGTGAAGAAATCGCCTTTAATGTAAATATTACTTACGTGAGAGAAAATTTAAAAAAATTAATTTTTTGTAATTTTTGAAAAAACAAATAAATAGAGCTCTATGGCGTTTGTGATCATATAGGGTGCATTCGGTACAATTCCAACCAAACATTTAAAGAAAAAAAAGAGCGAGTTTTGAAAAAATCTCGTTTTTGTAATCTTTAAAAATTACAAATATTTCACGCTCTATTGTACGAAAACGACTAAAAATTTCTAAAACGTATAGATGACCTTAATGAAAGAATTATTTATGGGCAACAAATTTCATTTTTAGGAATGATCTCTGTTCCCAATTTTATGAAGAAACTGTAGGAAGAAACCGAAAAAATTCGAACTTTTGCAATTTTCGTTTATTCCACGTTTATAACTGTATCTATTCTTATAAAAAAATTAAAGAAAAAATCGGAGCCGTTTTTTAGAAAATTTTGAAAGTGTCTGGGGGGATGTAAAGAACCCCCAAAGTTTAAAGAATGTTTTTCAGTATTTCAAAGCTTCAACTAGAGCGAGATGAACAGGGGTTTCTTCAATTTAAATAAGATCATGCGTGTTGTTTAGATGCTAGTAATGTTCAAAGACGGACGGACAGTCAGACCGATAGACGGACAGACGGGCAGACGGACAGACGGGCAGACGGACAGACGGGCAGACGGACAGACGGGCAGACGGACAGACGGACAGACGGACAGACGGACAGACGGACAGACGGACAGACGGACAGACGGACAGACGGACAGACGGACAGACGGACAGACTGACAGACTGACGGACGGACGGACGTTTTGAAAAAAGACACATTTTCGATATCAGGGTACCGGGGTTTCGGGAAACGTGTATTTCCATTAAAATCTTGAAATCGATTTTCTGCAGCATTACATAACTTTCTCTACACAACGTATATTACTCCGTATATACGTACGTATACGAGAAAATAACTATCGGAGCTACAGAATGGCACAGACTTTCTCATAGTAAAGTTTTCTAATTTCCTTGGTATTTACTGGCTTTACGGTATTGTCCCATTCTTTTGCCAGCTGCCATTTATCGCACAGCAGCGATCCAAAAGCACATTTTTTGAAATTTTCTAAACCTTTCGGTTTCCAAGTAGACCAAAATATTACTTAAAGAATATATTAGAAGAGTAGAATCTCGTCTTAAATGCAATTTTCTTTCAAAAAATTAGAGCCGTTTTTAAGAATAATGCGTTTCATCGTTATTGTAAATGGGAAATTTTACGAAGCTCTTTTTCGCAGGAATGTATTGAGTTTTAGAAAAACTCCATTTTAAGTCAGTTAAAGCACTCCCACTCACAAAGGAAATAATGTATACAAATCGATGGAAACGTGCATATTAATTGCGTGAGACATATTTAAAAAATTACATTTGTGTAATTTTTGAGAAAACAAAAAATACTCGAATATGAACTTTACGCCATGTTAAACAGTGCAGTTTGCACTATCTGTTGTAAGAGTTTCAAGGAAAAATATTGAACCATATTTGAGAAAATGGTGTTTGTGCGTTTCTGAAAATTCGGAAATTTGAGCTCATTTTAACACAAAACTGTTGAGTTTTCGAGAATCTTTCTTTGACCTAATACTTATACTTATACTAATACATGTACTTATAAATACAAATCGTCTCTAATGTAAATACTACTGACGTGGGAGACAAGTCAAGAATATTACATTTTTGAAATTTTTGAAAAAACAAAAGTGTAGAGCAATATGGCGTTTGTGTCATTGTATAGGGTTTGTTTGGCACTAGCAATACCAAAAATTTGGAGCCGTTTTTGAGAAAATCTTGTTTTTGTTATTTTTTAAAATTGTAAATTGCATGCACTATTGCACGAAAAATACTAAAATTTTCGAAAAATGACCTTATTGAAAGAACTATTTATTGACAACAAATTTCATTTGAAGGAAAAATCTCTTATCTTGTATTGCGCAGTTATAGAAAGACACCCGAAAATTCAAACTTTTGCAATTTTCGAAAATTCAGGATTAACCGCGAAAATCGGACCTATATTTTACTTTGTTTTTACAAGAAATGTAGAGAAATGTTTTAGCCGTTTTTGAGAAAATTTTTAAAATGTTTGTTTGGGTTTACAGTACCCCCAAATTTTAAAGAATGTTTTTCACAATTTGAAAGCTTCAACTAGAGCCAGATGGACAACTAGAGCCAGATGGATTTTGAAAATATCCTACGAATTGTTAGGCGCTAGTAGTGTTCACAAACGGACGGACAGACAAACGGACAGACAGACGGACAGACAGATAGACGGAGAGACGCACGGTCGTTTTGAATGAAACACTTTTTCGGTATTAGGGGAACCTAAAACGTGTATTTCCGTTGGAATCTCGAAATCGAATTTCCGCCGCATTACATAACTTTATACTACGTATATTACTCCGGTATATATGTATTTATACGTATTTGTATATAAAGGAGAAAGTAAAAATTCCTGATTAGAACACGTTTTGGGTTCCCTTGATACCGAAAAGTGTTTTTTTTTCAAAACGTCAGACAGTCCGTCAGTCTCTCTGTTTGTCTGTACGTGAACACCACTAGCTCCTAAACCATTCATAGAATTTGTTTCAAAAATGGATATTACCGGATCGATCTGTCTTGACTTGCGGTGCTGCGATTTTGAAAAAAAATCTTTAAAATTTGGGGGTATTTTACACGTATCCCTTGGGACATTTTCAAAAATGGCACCAAATTTTTTCTTGAAATTTTTTGTAAGAATAGAGTGACATACACTTATGAAGAGGGCATACGCCTGTTTTTCACTTTAACTCTGAATTTTCGAAAATTCCAAAATTTTGAATTTTTTCGTTGACATTCTACAACTACAAAATTGTTGATGGACTTTTTCCTTCAAATAAAATTTGTTTTCTATATTTAGTTGTTTCATTAAGGTCGTGTACAATTTTTTGAAATGTTTAGTAATGATCGCGCAGTATTGCATGAAATATGTGTAATTTTATGAAATAACAAAAATTCGAATTGCTCAAAAACGGCTCCAATTTTTTTTCTTTAAACTTTTGGTAGATATATTGCTAAATGTACTAAATGTACTGTGATGAGATGACATTAACGTCATTTTGCTCTATTCTTTTATGTTTTCAAAAATTACAAAAATTTGATTTTTTGACTTGTCACTCACGTGGTTATTATTTATATTAGCGGCGATTTGTTCCCATTATTATATTTATGAGCGCATTTCATATAAAGTGTCTTGAAAAATTAACAATTTTGCTGCGAAAATGAGCTCAAAATTTCGTATTTTTAAAAGTACTTGAACGCCGTTTTCTAAAAAACGGCTGAAACTTTTTTCTTCAAACTTTTCTTACAGCTAGTGAGAATTGCGCTTTTAAGATGACATAAATTTTTTTTCTAGGGCTTTTATCCAGCCGACAGCCGGTTGCTCTTTACGTCCCGAAGGGACGCATATACCATACACTAGACAAACACTTGCGGGCTCCTGTGATCTGGGGTCAGCAGAACGCGAGGCCCTCCGCGACAACACACACAAAGTCAAGGGACAAACAGCCATGCCCAAGGCGGGACTCGAACCCGCGACCCTTCGGACCGAAGCGCTGAGTCAATACTCGCTCTTAGCCTCCTCGGCCATCCAGGTCGGCTAAAATTCATTTTGCTCTATTCTTTTGTTTTGTTCAAAATTTACACAAATATATTTTTTAAATATCTCTCACGTCGTTATTATGCACATTTCCAGCAATTTGTAAACACAATTGCATTTGTGAGTGGAAGTGCTTCAAGCAGTTCTACTATTAGTAAAACGAAAAATTGAGAAAATTTAAAAAAAAAGTACTTTGTGCGGATGTAGTTGGCAGCTGGCAAAAGTATGTGGCAAGACAGAAAAGCTATGCCAGATCAAATAAATTAGAAAACTAACTAGTGCGAGGCAGTCTGTGCCATTCTGTAGCACCACTAAATACAGATTTAGTATGACGCAAACGAAATTGCAGTCTTTGATGTTATTGAAGATGGGAACAAAAATATGAAATAAATATATCTGAATCTGTTTGAAATATATTTTACTGTGGAAAACTAGTGGTTTTACACAAGTACATACTTTTTCGCATTATTTCTAACTGCTCGGGTGTATACATAAAAGCGTATACATACTACTACATAAACCTGCAAAATGTTTGGTTTTCTGCTCTGAGACCCGAACTCAAATCCTCAGATTTAACTTGCAGTCACGTCACGATGCACACTATGGCACAGAAGCACTGTCTGCGTCAAAACCGGGCAGAGATATAAAAACGTAAATGCACGCTTGATGTAAGAAACCTTCAAAAATCATAATATATCCGTTTGAAACTCTCAAAACCTTTACTTAGTTAAGATCGATCAGGGAACGTGAATTTACTTAAGAGCTTGTCCCGGCTGAATGAATCCCCATGAAAAGACTTAAGAGCTTGTCGCGGCTGGGGTGGTGCCCCGTTGGTGGGAGATACCTGGTTGAGGAAAACCCCGCAAGCCGACGGTTGGTCGGCGCCGGATCTCGCCATCCAGCCGGGGAAGATCACCGCCACCCCTCGATGCAAAACATATTCTACACTTACGGGTCTAAGTAGTTGAATGCCCGGAATCACTATCAATCAATCGAAAACTAAGTGGGTCCCTTGGGTAGTGTATTTAATATATTTAAATTTCATGTTGATAAATTCAGTTGTTTTTAGTTATATCGGTTCGTACTTGACAGTCTGACAAACCATTTATTTGACATGAGATGCGTTTTAGTAATCAAATAAGTAAAATGAATAAGTTTTTACAAGTTGAAAATTCGAAAATTACAGACACTTGCGGATTGTTTATCTGTATTGATTGCATTTGTGAGAAAACGCGCTTCAAATGATTTTTAATAAAGTTTCCCGAAAACTCAGTAGTTTTCTTCATTCTTCCCGCCGCCCAGGCACCCCTAAACAAAATAGCCCGTCTTTCTTAATAAAATAACCCAACTTCCTAACACTCAAACCTCCGATCCCTGTCCCTGTACGGGTGTAAAAGTGAGCTTCAAATTTCGCATTATCAGAAAAGTTGAAATGACATTTCTTTCAAAATCGGTTCCAACCTTTTCAATGAAGTGTTGCATATAGGAACAGGTTTTACTTGTTTGGCTAAAGATTTTATCCACCCTACAGCCCGTTACCTTTTACGTCCCGTTGGGACGCGCATTTGACCATACACTAGACAGCAACATCCTTGCTGGCTCCTGTCATCTAGGATCTGCAGAACGCGAGGCCCTCCGCGACAGTATATACATGAAGGGCAAGGGACATACAATCATACCCAAGACGGGACTCGAACCCACGACCCTTCAGACCGGACGTGACATCGACAACGACATAACGAAACGTCGTACATAACAAAACTGACAAACACGTTAAAAGAAACTACAATAAAACATGACCACGGTCAATAGTTATTCCCAATCCACGCTCTTTACCCTCTCTCACCCTTTTTTCCCCACCCACCCCATCCTCACCCAATCCCATCTCTCACCACCTCTTCCGGCGGCCCAGGCACCCCAAAAGAAAATAACTCGTTTTCCTTAATAAAATAACCCATCTTCCTGACACTCAAGCTCCCGATCCCTGTCCCTGTACGGGGAGAGGAACAGACAACCCTTAAAGAAAATCACATATCAACAAACCAGCTCGAAGAGACACCTCTGCGAGCCAGACGAATTGCATCACACTCATGTGGTTCAGGTTCTTCGGACTGAAGCGCTGAGTCGGGAAACGGAATAAACCATCTCGGCTATCGAAGTCGGCCCGGATCTTATTCTACAATATTCTGTTTTTTTAATTTATTTGCTTTCAGGCGTACAGCCTCTTTTACAATGGGTTGGAATTACATATGATGTAGAAGTACAGTATTGAGTTTAGTTTACAAGTTATATTTTTGGTTAGGATTAATTAGAGGAGTTGTGGGTGTGTGAATGCTTAGGGTGGGTCGAAAAAGCGTCTGGGGAGTTTCCTGCGGATACGTGCTCTGTGGGATTCCAAGTTTTTGAAGTTTGAATAGTAGGCCAGGGTGCCACACCGAGTCGAAGGCTTTTTCGATGTGGAGAAAGACGGCTATTGTATGTGAAAACTGATGGAAACCTTCGAGAATGTCTTCGGTAAGTTTAAGGATCGGATGGTTTGTTGAGACAAGCGATTGGAAGCCGAATTGATGGTTAGGAATAGCTGACGTTTCGTTGAGGTAAGCTTTTAGGCGAGAGAGAATGCATTTTTCGAATATTTTACTGATGGATGGGAGAAGGCTTATGGGTCTGTAGCTGGAGTGAGAAGAGGGGTTTTTGCCGGGCTTTAGAATGGGTATAACATCTACATATTTCCAGGCTGCAGGGAAGTAGTAAATTCTTAAAGAGGAGTTGAAGATGTGGGTAATATGTATAATGGCTTTGAATGGAAGTTGTTTTAGAATAAACGTTTTGATTTTATCTGGACCCAAGGATTTTTTGGGTGCGTTTTTAGCCAGGATAGAAGCTACCTCTAATGCTTTAACCCTTAGCAGTCGGCCATGTTAGGTTGCTGGTCAGGGAGCTATTATTTTTCAACTGTTATTAATAACAGCTATTACGAGTCAACTGTTATTTTGATAGCAGTTATTGAAGAAAAGCTCTAAAGCCCATCTCTACGCTGAGGGGGCGGCGCATCGTACTGCCGAGGGTCATTTTTGGGATTCGAACCCGTGTTATTCAAACTAACCGGGGAGCGGCAAATTTTTTTATTATAGATTGTATTTAGTATTTGTTTAGGACGCTCCTTCCAAGCCAGCGCAATTTATAATTCATACTCTACGCCAAAATGTGCTCTAAACAAATACTAAATACAATCTATAATCAAAAAATTTTCCGCTCACCGCTTAGTTTGAATAACATGGGTTCGAATCCCAAAAATGACCCTCATCCGAACGCTGTGCGCAAGGAAGAAAGACGCTCCTTCCAAGCCAGCGCAATATATAATTCATACTCTACGCCAAAATGTGCCCTAAACAAATACTAAATATAATTCATAACAAAAAAATTGCCGCTCACCCGGTTAGTTTGATTAAAATGGGTTCGAATCCCAAAAATGATCCTCGGCGGAACGCTGTGCGCAAGGAAGAGTGCCGCTCCTTCCAAGCCAGCGCAATATGAAATCCATACACTACGCCAAAAAGTGCCCTAAACAAATACTAAATATAATTTATAATAAAAAAAATTTGCCGCTCACCGCTTAGTTTGAATAACAAGGCTTCGAATCCCAAAAATGACCCTCGGCCGAACGCTGTGCGCAAGGAAGAAAGACGCTTCTTCCAAGCCAGCGAATTTTATAATTCATACTCTACGCAAAAATGTGAATTAAACAAATACTAAATATAATCCATAACAAAAAAATTTGCCGCTCACCGGTTAGTTTGATTAACATGGATTCGAATCCCAAAAATGATCCTCGGCGGAACGCTGTGCGCAAGGAAGAGTGCCGGTCTTTCCAAGCCAGCACAATATAAAATTCATACTCTACGCCAAAAAGTGCCCTAAACAAATACCTAATACAATCTATAATAAAAAAATTTGCCGCTCCCCGGTTAGTTTGAATAACACGGGTTCGAATCCCAAAAATGACCCTCGGCAGTACGATGTGCGCAAGGAAGAGTGCCGCTTCTTCCAAGCCTGCGCTATATGAAATTCATATTCTACGCCAAAATTTGCCATAAACAAATACTAAATATAATCTATAACAAAAAATTTGCCGCTCACCGGTTAGTTTGATTAACATGGGTTCGAATCCCAAAAATGATCCTGGGCGGAACGCTGTGCGCAAGGAAGAGTGAAGCTCCCTCCAAGACAGCGCAATTTGAAATTCATACTCTACGCCAAAATGTGCCCTAAACAAATACTAAATATGTTCTATAATAAAAAAAATTGCCGCTCACCGGTTAGTTTGAATAACATGGGTTCGAATTCCAAAAATGACCCTCGGCCGTACGATGTGCGCAAGGAAGAGTGCCGCTCCTTCCAAGCCAGCGCAATATGAAATTCATACTCTACGGCAAAATGTGCCCTAAACAAATACTAAATATAATCTATAACAAAAAAATTTGCCGCTCACCGGTTAGTTTGATTAACATGGGTTCGAATCCCAAAAATGATCCTCTGCAGAACGCTGTGCGCAAGGAAGAGTGACGCTCCTTCCAAGCCAGCGCATTTTATAATTCATATATTTTTTTTTTATATTTCATAATGCCAAAATGTGCCCTAAACAAATACTCAATGTAATCTATAATAAAAAAATTTGCCGCTCACCGCTTAGTTTGAATAACATGGGTTCTAATCCAAAATATGACCCTCGCCCGAACGCTGTGCGCAAGGAAGAGGGACGCTCCTTCCAAGCCAGCGCAATTTATAATTCATACTCTACACCAAAATGTGCCCTAAACAAATACTAAATATGATCTATAATAACAAAATTTGCCGCTCATCGGTTAGTTTGAATAACGTGGGTTCGAATCCCAAAAATGACTCTCGGCCGTACGCCGTGTGCAAGGAAGAGTGACGCTTCTTTCAAGCTAGTGCAATTATTAATTTATACTCTACGCTAAAATGTGCCCTAATCCAATACTATACTAATCTGTAATATAAGAATTTGCCGCTGACCGTTTAGTTTGAATACCATGGGCTCGAATCCCAACAATGGCCCTTGGTCGAACGCTGCGCCTAATATAAGAGCTGTTCTTCCTAAGCCATCGAATTTCACAATTCAGACTCTGCCAAATGCCAAAATGTGCCGTAAACAGGTGCTAAAAGTAATATGTAATTAAAAATTGGCCGCTGATTAACCAGTCAGGGTCAGTTAGATTAAATTGCACAGATTCAAATTGCAGAAATGTACCTTCTGGGAAATCATCTAATGTTAGCGTCGCCCAAAAACGAAACTTTACCAAACTACAAGTATATCCGAAATTACCGGCTAATTAAATGTTAATTAAGTGCTTTATTTCCGAATTTTCCGCTCCTGTAGTTTTCCCAAAATCGTGGGCCCTGCTAGCTTTAGACTAAAATTCATCTTAAATTCAATTCAAAATAATGAAACCACATCCATTATTTAGGAATAATTAAAGGGTCTAGGGAAAAAAGTACTCTTTATTTATTTTCGAAAATTCAGGGCTGGACAAAGAGAAACAATTAATATTGGTTGATGTTAATTGTTTTTCCCACGATTTTGGGAAAACTATAGGAGCGGAAAATTCGGGAATAGAGCACTTAATTAGCATTTAATTAGCCGTTAATTTTGGATATAGTTTGGTAGAGATTCGTTTCTGGGCGCTGCTAACTTTAGATTGCTGGCGCATCATCCATGGCACATAACACGTTGTAAAGGAGAATATAAACTTCAAGTTGTCTTTTTCTAAAGCAATGTTTATCTCTAAGTAATTCTGTGAATTGGTCTATCAAAAAAATTCCAGAGGCCAAATATCTTCAGATGTAGTGAAGAAACCTAATAGCACTTTTTGCCTATGGTTGGTAAAGCTAGGATTAACCTATTGTCTCTCATTCTGTAGTAGACACAGCACTGCTATTTCGATAAAACTGAAGAAATATTGTTTCAGGTTAGTTGTATTTGATATTGTGATTACTCAAGAATTTGTGAAAACTCCGCTCCCAAAATGAGTGCAAAGAAGAAGCAAAACTTTGGAGAGAAAGAAGTAGTAAAGAGTGAAGAGACGCTGACACGTGAAGATATGATGAAAAGAGTGATTTATTCTCAAGCTCATAAGGAAATAATGTTTGTAACTTTGCTTAACATTCAAATGTAAACATTTTCTTTACAGGTTATCATATTGTTTAATTTTAAATTAAATGCAATGTTTAGGACTGAAGATCTGGTCCCAACACATGTTGTACATGCAAGAGTAACTGATGCTATCGCAAAGAAAGAGGCCGCAGAAAATGTGTCTGAACCTGAACCTCTTGTAAGACCTAACACATTATCTTAAAAAATATACATAATTCAAGTGAAAAAATAATTTACCTATAATTGACCTGTATCCAGTGGCGGATCTAACAGGTAGCATTCAATATTTAGTGTCTGGGTCCCTTAAGCAATCGTCCTAAATTACTTCGACAGTTTTAGTCTAGTTGAGGAGCAACTAATGACAACGCTTCAAAACTACAATATTTCAAATCAAACTGAATTTTCCCCACTAGTGAACAATATGAGTATATTTTTTTATGTATTTTTAAATATATTTTTCGAGCTCTATGTGCTTGGAACTTCGAGAAACATTGTTTCCTGTTAAAATTCTTTTGAATTAATGCATAAAATTAAATTGTTTTGTTAATTTTGCTTTGCAACATATTTAATGTTTCAGAAGTAGTTACAGATTTTTGAGATATTATGGTTACCTAATACAAAGTATGACAGTGTCAGTTATGGTATGTATCTATTTAATTATTTACCATTGAAAAATAACATGTTATGTATCATTTCTGCGCCAGAGGATGATGGAATTAAGGGGAGTAAAATGTCTAACATTTCTTGATATTTTGAAAAAAAAAGATAATTTTATAGTATCGTACAAAAAACATTTACAAAAAAACATATTTTATTGTATAGTATCCCTTATAGATTATAAATCTCTTATATGCAAATAAACCACTTTTTATAAATATATATATATATATATATATATATATATATATATATATATATATATATATATATATATAATAAGTGGTTTATTTTTTAATGGATGACATGCAAACAACTAGTATATCTGTTTCATTCGCCTCTTTGAAGCATACTAATTGTTTTGTCTTGTGCCGTTGTTTTTCTCTTGTGCTCGATGTTGTCGAGAAACGGGAATATGACGTGCCTTCTTCATGATGAACAATGTTCTTGACGTTTACAATCAATATTATTGGATCTTCAATTTTACTCAGTTCATTTACAGGATTTTTTGATATAAAATAATTCTTATGGAATAAGTGAGTATATTTTAATTTATTATTCTTTTGCTACAATATTTTGCTATTTAGTATACTAAATAGCAACTCCGTAATATACTACGGAGTTGTAATGCTTTTAATTATAATTTGCTCGGTTGCTTTGTATATGCAGCGTATTACTAGTTCAGGAGTTTATAGATTGAACTGCCATGATTTTTCGTTTTCTACACAATGAAGAAATAAAAATTGTCTATAGTCTAGTTGCCAAATACGAAAAAGAAGAAGCTTACCTGGAAAAAGATCATAAAACGTTTATATCTGGATATATTTGATGTATCCTGCACTAATTCCGGAAGGTCCGAAAAATAGGTATTCTATTTTCAGTCCCCCTTATAGCTCTGTAAATTTAAGTTCTGTAAAATTCTTTGAAACTATTTTCAAAAAGACTAAAATCTCCTACACCTTTTGTTTGAAACATTTTCTCTAAACTTCACATTAAGCAAACTACAGTCCTTAAAATACTAAATTTTGAAGGTTGCTTTTGAGGGGTAGGAGCCGGCAGGTCTCCTGCTACACAGGAACCTGCTCCATCTCGTGCGTATTATATTTTCAGTTGTTGAAATCATTTGTCGGAACTCAGTGAAAGCTCGCAAAAATCGCTGTCTCCAATTTTGTAGTTTTCAAATGTTAACGTTTTGGGAATTTCCAAAAAACGGAACAATAGACGAAAATGAGACTAGCACCATATTGTTTACTGTCCATTATTACATGTCAGGAGAAATTTTAAAGAAAACATTTGGAGCGATTTTTGAGAATAAATTTTTGTTAGAAATTGGATAAATTTCAGATACGAACTAAAATCAAATCGTCTTTCAAAAAAATTGTACATGACGTTTTTTAAAGAGCTTGTGAATTACTTAGACTTTGTTTAAAGCAAAAATCGCTATCTCCAAATTTGTAGTTTTCAAATGCTAACGTTTTGGGAATTTCCAAAAAATGGAACAATAACCGAAAATCGGAATGGCACCATATTATTTACAGTCGCTTATTACATATCAGGAGAAAATTTAATGAAAATCTTACAGCGGGTTTTAAGAAAAAATTGCCTATATTTCCCCCGAAATTACACGAAAATTATACGGAAACTTCTCACATTTTCGAAAAATTGGAAATGAACTTATTTAATGATCTGTCATTAAGGAACAGATTTATTAAGGAACAAAATCTATATCTTCAATCAAAAAAAGGGCTTCTTCAATTTTCAAAAAATCTGCGATTTCAACGAACATGAGACCACCACGATCTCTTAAGTGTTCTTTATGTCATCCGAAGACAACGTTCGATCAAAAAATTTGATGCGGTTTTTGAGAAAATATTGAAAATGTTTTTGAGGCTTTATGTGAAGTTCCGTCAAAAAATCAAAATGTTTGAGTCTTCCAAAGCCACGAGTTCATTCAGATCGATTGGGGAATATCAATTTTGAAGAAAATCGGCATGCACAGACGGACAGAGACGGATGTTTTGTCGATTTTTCGGTATCAAGAACCAACAAAACCTGGATTATAACTCAATCACGCGTTAGAGAATTTTTTTTCTAAATTTAGCAACAGGATTTATCCAATTTTTTGTTACCAGAGCCCGGCAATAAGAGATTTTTTGGTAAAAATTCGCTTTTATCCGGTGCATGATTACCTTACATTCTTTTCTTACGAAGTACTCGTAAGGCGATAAAATAAAACATTAGAATTCATAGATTACTAATAATTCTAATAATTACTAATATACCACTATTACTAATAATTACTAATATAATTTTAAAAATTGAATTATTTTAAGAAATGAAAGAAAAGAAAAAGGGGTGTTAAATCATTTAATATGACAGTACTTGTAATTGTGAAGCTGCTATTGAAATAAATAATATTGTTGGCGATGACGACTCCTATAATTATTTCATTTTAAATGCCAACCACAACTAATCGCAAAAACAAAAATTACTCAAGTAGTGCAAAACATTGAATGAAATTTCGAAAATTATGAACAGACCATTGAACTGATGTGACCAGGACCATGAACAGACCATTGAACCATGTGAACAGACCACTGTCGAATGAGTAATCGACAGGTTGGAAGAAAGAAATCACATGAAAATTCAACCAAGAAAGGGCGGCCAGAAAAATCGGTGAGTATAGTTGCAGAGCAATTATAAAAATAATTAAAGAAAATCGGCGCATTAGAGCCATTCCACGTCGAATTGCACACAAAAAGAAACAACAAAATTTGACCTTCAAATATATAAAGATTTTCTATTTTTCTATTTATGTAGATATATATAATAAATACATGTGTATTTGTACTTTTTCTAACTTTACTATTTTTGGAAATATTACATGTTGAAATTTTCTAAAAATAACGCGCATCTGTAACTTTAGAGTATCGATTTATTGATTTTTTCGTGGTTCCGGGCGCGTCAACTGCTTTGGTCATTAGTCCCGTTAGTGTAGTGCATGTATTTTTCTCGGGAGATGGCAGTGATCTGCCCCCGCCGGATGGCGAGATCCGGCGCCGACCTACCGTCGGTTAGTGGGGTTTCCCCCTAACCAGAACTCTCCCAGCAACGGGGCATCGTCCCAGCCGGAACAAGCTTTAAGCTTCCGACCGGTCTCCCGGAATATGTGGTAGTGTAGTGCATGTTAGTGTAAGTGTGTGTGTGTAAGGGGAGAGGATAGAACTAGAAAGAGGAAGGAAAGATCGCGCGCGGTCCGTGGCCCGTTTGGTAGGGTACTGCTCCGGCATTCGCCTGGTGTTGATCGGAGAAACCACGGAGCACTAATGATCAGAGCAGCCGGCAGCTAGAATTCTCCTCCAGACAGTGACTGAATTCGACCTAGCTGAAAAGCTATTGTCGAAAATCCTGCCACCGTCAGGACTCGAACATATGACCTCCCAGTCAGAGGCGCTGCAGTGACATCAGTTGATGCACTGAGCTACCGCTCCCGGTCCAACTGTTGAGTGAAAACTGCATTTCGATATGGTTTAGAAGTTACGGAGGTGTTCCATAGTTGGTGAGACACCTGTATACACCGGGTTGTCCCATCTCCATAACTATGGCCCATCCCCATAACTTCTAAATGGTTCACGATATCGAATTGCGATTTTCGCTCAACATTGCAGAATCATGGGGCAAGTAATATGATAGAGAGATAGTGTTTGAAATATTTTTACTTTTCGATAAATTTAATGATCTTTGATTTTTTAAATGGATCCATATATTTTTCTCACGAGAAACTGACACAACATAAAAAGAGGAATTCAATAATGTAACATGTGTTAATGTTTTCATAGCATTTTGAGTATATAATTATACTTTCTGACATGTCATTTTTTTTAATAGGTGCCCTTTCTTCATTGTACTGCAGGAACCACTTGCACTAGGGTTTCAGGAAGTTTGGACTTCATTCTTTGCCGGTCTGGATGGCCGATGTGGCTAAGAGCGTGTACTGACTGAACTCCTCGCTCCGAATGGTTGCGGGTTCGCGTCCCGCCTTGGGCGTGGTTGTTTGTCCCTTGTCTCTTAATGTGTGTTGTCGCGGAAAGCCTCGCTTTCTGTTGACCCCAGATCAGAAAAGCCCGCAAGTGTGTGGAATAGTGTTTGGTCGAATTTGCGTCGCATAGGGACGTAACTTTTAGCACGTACTTTCTCGCAACATTATGCGAAAAGTAGTCAAATTTTCGAAAAATTCTACCTGACCTTATTTTAACATTTATCTTTAAAGAAAACATTTAATTAAGGGAAAATCTCGATTTTCATAATTGTAGTAGTAGGAAGACGCAGGAAAAATTTTGAACTTTTCCAATTTTCGAAAAATCAGTTTTAAATGAACGAGACTCATCTCAGTAGACACACAAACCTATTTGAAGAAGACTTGAAATGCGAAAATACACACAATTCCACGCCAATAAATTATCAGGTGACTTCTTCTCATTTAACATTGAACATAAACAATTCAGTTTTATAGTGAACCGCGCAACTATAAACATAGGAATCGCGAGAAATAATGAATCATAAAAGGAACCAAAGGAACCGTGCCACCCTAAACTACGGATCAACCCAATTATTTTGTAACCTGCAATTCCATTTCAATTTATTTTTCTTGTATAGTTTTATTAAAACCTGTTACATATTTCATAGACGTGTTTATTTATAAACAATAAACAAATGTTAAGATTAGAATTTTCCTTCCTTCCTTTCCTTTCCCTTTTCCTTTTCTTTCTTTTTCTTTCCTTTTTTTCTCTTTGTTTCTTTCTTTTTCTCTCTTTTTCTTTCTTTTTCTTTCTTTTTCCTTCTTTTTCCTTCTTTTTCTTTCTTTTTCTTTCTTTTTCCTTCTTTTTCCTTCTTTTTCTTTCTTTTTCCTTCTTTTTCCTTCTTTTTCTTTCTTTTTCTTTCTCTTTCTTTCTCTTTCTTTCTTTCTCTTTCTTTCTTTCTCTTTCTTTTCTTTCTTTCTTTTCTTTTTTCTTTTCTTTCTTTCTTTTCTTTCTTGATAGCCAAAAAACGGCGCGGTTGTTCACAAGCTTCGTTAGTTTCCATTGTTACCTTCACACCATTATTCTGGATATAGGGAACTAGCTCCTTCATTACTACGGAACATATTTTTTAAGTAAACACATTTTAAATCGTGTATTCTAGACTTGCAGAACTTGGGTACAAATATTTTGCGTCATTCTCAATCCAAAAATATAGAATTTTATCTCCCCTAAAAAACATTTTCGCAATCTTTATTGTGAAATAAATATTTTGTTTTTTGATAAAAAGCTTTATATTTTTAAGATGATTTGGATTAATTCTTGTTTTCAGAGGTGGTGCTCCAACAATGTCTCCCGATTCCTGTACTTATTTGTAACCTGTATTTATTAGAGCATAAGAATATATTTCAGAGGTCGAGATGTTTACTGCACAGCCGCTTTAAAATTGGATTGGATATTTTTTTACAGAACTTATTGTTACAGAGCTATGGAGAAAATTCTGAAAAAGAAAAAGAAATTTAAAAAACGATAGAAAAAACATTTTTAGAAATCCACGGGTAAAAGCGGTTCTTTCGGGGCATGCATAGTGTGTAATAAGTTGTGCTTAAAATAAAATGGAAGTCAAGAATGTTATCTAAAAATAGTGTATGACTCAGGTGGTATAAGTTTCTTAATTTTGCAATTACAAGAATTGCATTTCTCGGCTTATTGGCTGCGTTTCGTAATCTTTTTTACTCGCAAAATAGAACATTACTTTTACCACTCGTACCGCAAATGTTTTCGGTTCTCTTTGATATCCAAAACACATTGTTTGGGAGTTTGAAAAGTTGGGGCTATACCTTTGGTTGCTCCTTTTTTCAGGATAAAATGTTCTTATCGACTGGACTAGCTACTAGTATTATTACTAATGTATGATAAGTCAAAGAAATAGTCATTAAAATTATGGCGCCAAGGGAAATGTTTTCAATAGAGTTTGTGTGAATTCTTATTTTAAGTATGAATGTAAATGAACCTATTACGAAAGTGTCTACGTAGAATAAAGTTAAGACTTATGAATTTGATTAGAATGGTAGACGATAAGTATGGTTTGAAATGTTGAAGTGGATTATATAGGAATTAACTGTTATTTATCATAGGTAATAATACCACGAGTGTTTTGGAAATTGTCGATAAATCCCCGACTCCCGAAGCGAGAAAGGAATTTATCTGAAAATTTCCGAAGCACGAATGGTATTTAATAGGACTACTCCACGAATGAAATAACATCCAACAGAGTTCCAAAATGCGCCGAATATTGAAAATAACTGAAAGCTATGTTAATATCAAAGAGTTTATATTATGGTACATACGCGGCGACATAGCGATCGATGTATGCCGCCTCCTTAAGATGAGTCACAGTATATGATTGGCCATTATGAAGAAGCGGTAAGCAAAAACGGATAGAAAAGGGGATAACCTTTTTGAGATACACCGCCTTGATTGGGGCATTTTGTGTGTCTAGTTAAACACTGTTGGTTTTAATTTCACGAGTGGAATAGTCATCATAGATTGTCAAAAAAATATTTTGAAAAGTAAGACAATTTTGAGTATCTGGGAATATAGAGTAGAAGATAGAGGGTCCTTAGATATCTATGCCTCATCCGTATACATGTAATTGTTAAGTATGTTAATTATTTCAATATTTGTGTGATTTATCAAAAAATAACGAAACAATATTTCTCGATATGTGCTTTATGACCCCTGAAGATCGGTCCACTTTTTATTTGTATAATACGATGATAAGGAAGTGGTGATACCTTTTATTTTATATTACGTAAGAAAAAACTGTTATACGTAGGATCAAAATTGTATCTATTACACATTAAAAAAAACAACCGAAAGACCCTAAAGAATTTTTGCTGAATATTTGTTTATCCTTTTCTTTAAATCCGCCACTGGCTGTGTTTTGTGTGCATGCGTTTTCTTTAAATAGACGATAATATACACTGATATTAATACCACAACATTGACTTATTTTCTGTTTATGAGTACAGAAAATAAGACTAAATAATACAGCAATACAATAATAAATAATACAGCGAATACTTACTTTACATTTTACTTAAGTGCCAAATTGTTTAATTCATTTAAATAAAAGCACAGTGACGAATCTGACGGAGTACTTACAGTAGCCAGCATCATATAACACATCACATATATTACGTAAAATTCAGTAGAGAAGAGAAAGATAAGGAGAAATGAAATTGACCCGATTCTAGCAGCAAGATTCAACTAGGTCCACACCGCTGACAAGGATTTTCCGTGTAATACTCCGATTTAAACTCAGTAGCACTTCAAGATCGCGAGCTGGACATAGAGGTGGGCATTGTCATCCAAACGGCAGCATCGTTACATTTTTCGTATTGGAACTCCCGATTGGATGACAATGACCCTCCTCCCCTTCCAGCTCGTGACCTTGAAGTGCCCCTACGTTTAAATCGGAGTATAGTGCTTCGTAACGTAAGGCGTGACGTCATTCTCGATATGCTTGCGAAGACGTCAGAAAAGGATCGCATTGCGAATTGCTCTTGCCCACCGCAAAAGATTGTTCACATAAGAAAATTCGCATTTGCCGACTAGTGTAGAGCTTAAAATGATTTCACCAATAAACCTTTCTATTCTGCTGTGATAAATAATGTTTTTATGTAAAACCATGTGTACCCGGATATGATATGATGTCTGTGTACGTGCTCTCGTAAACGTTAACATGAGTTGCCACTGTTATAGTCAATTCTTCAAGACAAGAAAGATTAATATAAGAAGGGTGTAGTAGTATGCAGTGCTACAATGAAATATATAATATGTTCTATTTAAATAAAACTATTTTCTATTTAAATACAGGAAATCATTTTATTAATAGGAAATAATTCTTACATTATTATTGTTATTATTATTAAATTATGTTTTGTTTAGTGTGGTTACCAGGATTTCCAGAAAGGAAGAGGATATCCTGATGAGCCCAGAAGACGCAGAGATGAGTCATTATTGTCAGAAGAATTTGATCTCACTTCAGACGTACCTTTACGAGCAATAACTGCTAGTAAACGATATCAGGCTAAAGTTCGGAATGTGCTGGATGCATCATTGGCTAATACCCAATTAGGTGATTAAACTTTTTGAATAATATTAGTGTTTTGCCATCTCTAAGGTGGTCAATTGTATAAATGCGACTCAACTTGATACCATTACACCGATACCAAAACATCGACATGTTACCATCACACATTTTGGAGCCTAGATTTTACGGACTTATTTATTTTTATCTTTATTATACCTGCATATTTTGAAATAGGTTAATATTATACACACTGAATGTAGGTGTGATAGAAGTCGAAAATGTTTTAAAAAACTTCGAAGATCGGAAACGTCTTGGAAAATATTCTTTTTTTAATAATACTCGAGTTGAAATGTGCAAGCAATGTTTAATATTACAAGCAATTTATTTACTGAAGACTAAGTTGTTGTTACTTCAAGAAAGGGAATCCACTAATCAAAAGTCCAATCCGTATATCCTTTCCTATCGAATAACACAAGCTTCGCATTACAAGTAGGTAGAAAGGAGGTAATAAGGGGTAGAAATCAACAATGTATCGTCTATTAATATATCATCCCGCGTAGATCAGCCTCACTGGCCTGTCACCCCACTTGTGCTTAGGGACAGTTGATAGGGTTATCTCCCATTTCCAAGATGCAGGAATGTCTTTGGTGAACTATAAATACATGGACATCTGACAAAACTCATGGAGGGTTGTGGAACTAGAGACATATAAAGGATTATTATATACAAACGAGGAAATACCCTTTTGCGACGTGATGAGAAAAAAAAGAAAACCTTTACAGAGAATTACTTCAGACACGCTCAAAGCCAAAAAAGGGCTTTGTGACGTTTAGGGAAGATGCAACAAATTAAACTCTTAAACGTCCTTCACACTATCCAAGAACAAAATTTAATCAAAATTAATGGATCCATTGTTTTGAAGAATTGGAGAATGTCGGTGGCTTCATGTAAAGTACCCTCCAGAATTAAAATGTTTTCAAATTCAAGGAGCCGCGACATCGGCCAGATCGATTAAGGAATATCAATTTTGGAGAAAATCGGTTCAACGGTTTAGCCACTAGCGTTGTTTACAGACGTATGGACAGACCGACAGACATACGTTTTGCCGTCATTCGATTTTTCTGAATCAAGGATCTCTGGTCTTTCTGCAGGTTAATTGTAGGAGTATTTATAATAAAACTGTTCATTTCTGGAACACTGTAGAATCTTATAATGTAGATGTCGTGATAGGTACGAAATCATGGCTCAATGCGGAAATATTAAATGCTGAAATCTTCAGACAAAATTTTTTAACATTCAGACGTGATAGAATAGATCGCATTGGCGGGGGTGTTTTTATATGCGTAAAAGACAACTTGGAAGCAGTAGAGGCATGGGTGGATGACAAATTTGAAATAATAGGTGTACACATTCGAGATAGAAATTCAAAAAACCAATGGGAAATTATAGGCGCGTATAGGTCACAGAAAGATGGACATGAACCGTTGCAAAGACTTGTAGAGCGAACCCGCGTAATCAGGAAAAGTGGGAAAAACGTCATTATCGGAGGAGACTTAAATTTACCGCACGCTACCTGGGAGGGGGATGTGGGGGCTGAAGGCGCCGCCCAACGCCTCGTTAACGAGTTGGTTTGGGACAACGGCTTAACGCAGGTAGTGACTAAACCGACACGCGATAATGCTTTACTGGACGTTTTCCTTATTAGACCGGTGGACAAACTTCTTTCCTGCGAAACAATTCCTGGCATTAGCGACCACAAAGGAGTCCTTCTAAAAATGTGCAGAGAGGGTAAGCGAAATGATCTCGTAAAAGAAAGAAAAATTTTTCAGTTTTATAGAACAGACGTTACAAACATGCAATTATATTTGAAAAGTAAATATTCAACTTGGGCTTCTAGCGGATGTACAGTAGAACAGATATTGTCAAACTTTAAGAACATAATTTTAGAATGCTTAGCAAAATTCGTGCCTACCAAGAAACTACAGTGCCATTCAGATCCGGTGTATTTCAACAAAGAAGTGAGGCGACTGAAAAGGAAGGTTAGGAAAGCGTATAGTAAACGTAATGTAAACAAGGAACAGAAAAATAATTTTCTACAATTATCTAAAGACTTACTAGCATTAAAGTTACATACCCAAGAAAATTACCTGAAATCAATTCTAAACGATCGATTGAACTGTTGGCAAAATTTCTTCAAGTATGTAAGACATAAGAAAGGGAACAAAGATAGTATTCCAGCGATCTGCGGAGCTGACGGTTCGTTAATTACAAATGACAGTGAAAAGGCGGCTTGTTTAAATAAGGATTACGCATCGGTTTTCAAGCCGAAGAATCAGATAACAGTAAATGAAACAACACCCGTAATAGAAACCTTTAGAGTCGATGCAGGAATTATTAGAAAAAGGATCGCAAAAATTAGGAGAAATAAATCTGTAGGTCCTGACGGAGTACCAGGAGAAATATTGAAATTGGGAGGGGAAGCCATGATTCCTTACCTTGCTCGGTTAATGGACGTCACTATAAATAATAATACGATTCCTCAAAATTGGAAAGAGGCAATTGTAGTGCCGATTCACAAGGGAGGGGACAAAAGGATTGTCAATAATTACAGGCCTATAAGTTTGACATCAGTTGTATGCAAGCAGATGGAACACATGATTGCGGAATATATTAGACGAGTTTGGAATAAAACTGACTGGCTTTTTCAAGATCAACACGGTTTTCGTCCTAGATATTCGTGCGACAGCCAGACTATTTCTTTATGTCAGGACATAGCAGATTCATTAGACGAAGGGAGTAGGGTCGATGCAGTAATATTAGACTTTTCTAAAGCATTTGATCTGGTTCCACATGACCTTTTAATTGAAAAACTGTCAAAAACTGGATTAGATCATTGAATAATCTTGTGGATAAAAGAATTTCTTACGGGCCGAACTCAAGCAGTCAGAATAGGTGATAAACACTCATCGAAAGCCGATGTAACCTCTGGGGTCCCCCAGGGGAGTGTGTTAGGGCCATTGCTATTCTTAGCGTTTATTAATGATATTGCAACTGGAATAAAATCGAAAGTTAGACTTTTCGCCGATGATTGCATAATTTATAGGAGTATTGGCGCGTCTTCGGATGAAAATATCTTACAGAACGATCTTAACTGTTTATGGAACTGGGCGTGCAGAAATAAGATGGAATTAAATCCCGAAAAGAGTAAATTCATTTGTTTTACCAAATCTCGCTCGAATGTACACTCGAATTACAAGTTAGGAACTAACGATATATCGCGTGTAAAAAACTGTAAGTATTTGGGTTTGGTCCTGCGTAGCGACTTGGGTTGGTCGGATCATATTAACAATACGGCGAAAAAATCGTGGAAGGCGCTGCACTTCGTAATGCGCATTCTAAAAACAGTAGTTCGAATGCCCGGTCCTTGACATATACTACACTTGTTCGTCCTAATTTAGAGTACGGAGCGGCCTGCTGGGACCCGTACAGAAAAGGGCAAATCGAGGCGTTAGATAAAATTCAAAAACGGGCCGTAAAGTTTGTAAATCATGGACGCGTTGATTGACGAGATGAATGGGAACCCTTATCTAAGAGATGGGAACGGGCGCGTTTATGCGTAATGTACAAGATATACAAAGGGGACTCAGCATGGGCAGACCTCAGTAAAAGATTACAGAAACCTGATTATAAAAGCAGAGGAGACCATCCCTGGAAAATACGATGTAGAAAGCAAAGAACTGATGTAGGCAAGTTCTTCTTTGTGAATCGCACTATTGTAGATTGGAACAAACTACCTGCAAAAGCACTAGAGACTCTTCCTTCTAATGTGGTGAAATTTAAAAATATACTTAATTCTATGTAGGTCATCATACTGAGACGTTTATCATTATTGTTATTATTACTATTGTTATTATTATTATTATTATTATTGATATAATTATTAACACTTACTGGTTTTGATGTAACTTTTAAGTTATTGTTATTATTAGTTATATTTTTATAATCGTTATTATTATTATTATTATTAATAATATGGTCATGTCCCTTATACAGTGAAGTGAAGTGTAGTGTAGTGTGGTGGGGGCATGGGAGGGGAGGGGAGTGCAGTGTAGTGCAGCGCAGTGAAGTGAAGTGAAGTGGAGTGAAGTGTTAGAAAAGCTTATAAATCAACTTACAGATAACTCAAAATCAATCTCTAATTCTAATAGTAATTATATTTGTAAATATTCATAATAGTTTTGTAATTGTCGTATATCTAGTTGTAATCATGTTTGCCACCGAGCATTAGCTCAAAGCGAACTTTAATAATAAATCTAAAAAAGGATCCACAAAACATGGATTCTGACTATACTACGAGAGAGAGGATTTTTTCTAAATTTAGCAACGGGTTTTATTCACTTTTACGTTAATAGGGCCCTGTAATAAGCCTAAAATTCGCCGTTTTTTCGCACAGCTTTACACAACTTTCTCTCTACTCCGTAGCGAGAAAGTAAAAATGCGGAGCAGGGCGAGAAGTGGTAGGAACCGGTGAGACGGGACAAAGCAGGGTAGGGAACGACAGGGAAAGGTACATTTTACATGGAATTATGTCCTTTTACTACATTTATAATTAACAAACTCCAAATGCATTGGCCAAAAAAGTTTTATTTTGTCAATGTCTTAAAATCCGTAAAACATGTCAAATCATTGATCACACCATTAAATATAAAAGGACTACCAGTGGAATTAGTTAGGTATTATGTAGCTTTCTTTTGTACTCTTTGCAATTTGAAGAACAAGTGTTATCTATGTTTCTGTTTTCATTTTTCAGGAAGCTTAGCTCAAAAACTGAAAGTTACTACAATCCGAACACCTGAAGAAACAGAGGGTCGTCAGGCTCAAACTGCCAGAAGAAGGAGGATGAAGAAACCTGACCTCATCAGTCAATATGAACTGATACGACGTGCATATTCAGATAAATGTTTGCTGTATTTGGTGTTTGCCGTAACACCTGATTCCGTGTATTACACGCCGTATTCCCTTAAGTAAGGAAAATAATCTTTCCTAAATTATTTTTTACCGCCGTAAATTTTCAATCAGGAAAGTACTGCTACTCCTCGATTTTGTCAACTGTTGTTGCCAGTTTGATATATTAGTCCTAAGCGTGTACATATCTCAGTATCTTATTACATTTTATATTATTTTGTATTATTTTTATATTATTATTATTACTATTATTATTATTATTATTATGATTAATACTCATTTTAAAATAATATTCATTAAAAAAAACACGGTGTACATAGAAAGCGTAAATGTAAGATGGAGGAATCTAAGCATTCTCAGCGTAACGTCGCAAAGATGGCCACCAGCACCAAGAACTCATGGTGGAATATATTCTGCATTCCTCCATGTACCGTCCCTTGCACAAAAAATGGGCGATGTCCTGAGCCGAACTTAACCAAAGTTTTCCGACCCCTGCCCCGCCCTGAGGGATCGAGCTGACCAATCTGCTTTAGCTTTATTTCAGGGAGGCGGGACTATTCATCTTGAACATTACAAAATGGCGGTGATCGCGAGTTATATTATAGTAAATATTTGAATATAAATATTAAATCAACCAACAGTTTTACGTAAATTGTTGTATATACATTTAATTACATAAATAAAGTTTTTTTAAAACGGGTTTTTTGCAAGAAATAACAATGGACAACGAGTATTCAGCTCCTTGTCTACATTTCGTCGTTTATTATAGTAATATTTAATATACAATGCAAATAATTTGCATTGTATGCATTGTGTAACCTAGTTATTTTATTAGAAAAATTAATAACTTAAAGAAATACGTTTTAAAGTCAGTTGCACAAACACGTCTCCGAGATAGCAGCTTTCAGTTGTGAAATTCTTCATCATCAATTTCTCAGATGACCGAATACAAAAATACTACATGGTCACGAGCATTAATATTTTAATAAAATAGTTTTATATGTAAAATACTAAATAAACTAAACGTATTTAAAGTTCAATTAGTCCCAATGGAAGTTACTCTCTCAATTTGAATCAGTGAAAAGCCACTGATTGACAGTGACTATTCACTGATTGTGGTAGTTAAAATCCGACCACTGACAATCAGTAAACTGAACTGAATGTATCAGTGAAAATCGGGACCACTTTTTGAATCAGTGAAACTTCACTGCTTGAATCAGTGAAACTACACTGCTTGAATCAGTGAAATATCGCATTGCTATCCCAGCAGTGGCGGCTCGCGCTTAGGTTGCACAACCCCCAGAAAATGAAAAAGATCTCATTATATCTTAGGAATATACATTTTCCTTTTAAAACATTCATTATTGAAGATATTGCAGCAATAGCGATGTATATGAAATCATTTTGAAACGAAAGGGCGTCCAAATGGCGCTCTCTCCGGTGTCTGGTGCCTTGTCAGGAATTGCACCACGCTCTTGGTTCTATTAATAAAGTTATTGTTTTTACTCCTTAGTCCTTCGATTTAACACGGGGAAGATAGAGCTTTTGGTTGAGCAACCACACAGCTGGCGCGTTGCGGAGATACTGCCTTTTTAAGTGAGATAGGTGAATACAAGTCTTTATTTAAACCAATGAAAAACATACAACAGAAGAAAACCATGTTCAGGAACTTTTCAAAACTCACTACGGAGAAAAATTGGCCTGCAGTTAACACTCTTTATTTTATGTACATATTATTGACAATTTTGGTGACAATACAACAAATTATGAAAAGAAAGTTGGGAAGAAACTAGTGAAAGAATGTGAATTTTACAATAAAAATAAATAGAGAACATTAGATGTCAAAATTTTTAAAGTAAAAATACAAATAAACATTTGATATTATTACAAGTATTTGGCAAGTTTTAGGGCAACTTAATCAGCTTCCTCTGCTAATTATAATTTTCATAATTAAAATCGGCAGCATTGCCAAGCTTAAAATTGGAAATGTTAACAGCACTGCATGCCTTTGTTTCTATGTACATATATATGTATACACATGTATATTTACACATATATATGTGTATAAAGAAAACAAAGACTATTGTGTGTCGTTTCCTAAAAATTTGAATCTGCCATGCTACCGAACAAATGACTGATACCTGACACCGCAATGGAGGCACCTGGCCACTGATTTCAAAGACAGGAATACAATTGATGAATGATAGCATGTGTCAAGAAGCGCAAGTTCTAAGCTATTAATTCACTTGGGGTAAAAACTTTAAATGGCTTACCAGATGAACTTCAAAACACAAAGGAGCTAATTACGACACAAATATTTGGTAAGGTAAGAAATACTTTAAAAAAGAGACATCAAAGTCTGGATTTCTTTATCAGAAAATCTACCAAAAGTATATTTGGATGAAGAGGAAAATTTGCAATTTTAAAACTACCACATAGAAGAGATTACAGAGGAAAAAGTTGAAAAATCTACCCGAGTACCTCAGATGAAACAATTGAGAAACTTTTAAAGAAAGTTTTAGAAGATAAGCAACAAATATCTGAAGTAAAAAAATTGAGAAAAATTGTCAATGATTTTATTATCAATACTAGTGAGAACCCGTCAAAATTTGACGGTGAGATCTTAGATAAATGTAAAATACTGTGCCCAGACTAATGTTCACAATATGTTGCATTGTTTGGATCTTCGGGTTATAACGAAGAAATTCTGTGATGTGTAGTTCCCAAAATTTTGAACACGTATGGTCCATGACCAGGTGGCAATGCAAAATGGCCCACATATTCCAATAATACACGATATGACACAAAAGAAAGAGCACTATTGTACTGACGGATATTGAATTGCTGTAATTAAATTAATTATTATCAATAGATTTTACATAAAAATGTTTATTTATTTACAATGTTGATTTGGAGGTTATGTTGTCCATCAATATTATTTCTAAAGTTTTTTGATGTGTCATTTGATTACTTCTGGCATATTGCTTGAAGGTAAACTTACTTTCCAATTTAAGCAACACAGAGTAAACACGCTTGCAGAATTTCTCTCGCATGGGAAGTAGAAAGCAGCACAAAACTGGCATTTTCTGCGCTGACTTTCTCATTCTCTGCGTCCAGTGTACGTTCGCTTCATTGGGGGCGCGTGGACAACTATTCGGAATTCGACATAACCTGTGAACAACTTCACTACTTCAGTACAACTGAGCAAAACACACTGTCCGAATGTTCTCTAAAAAATACATCACAAAAGCAAATACATGCAAAGCCATACATGCAAATACATTGTGTCAAAGCCACAATGCAATTATTACACTGAAACAAAACCGTGACGAATTGTAAACAAATCTCAACAATCAAAACAAAACATCAAGCAGCTTGGACTCACATCTAGCGTTTCATATAATCGATTTTGAAACAGCATTTTGGAAGAAAACAATTGACTACTGATAAGCGTAGTATTAAAGAATTATTTAATTAATTAATTTACACCATAAATGTTGGTGAATCAACACAATCCCTGATAACACATCTAGGGATCACATTCTTTCATTTAAAGGAAAAATATTACAATCAATTCAGTAGAAGCTCAAAACGAAGTCATGGCAGAATGCTTTATTTTTTTAAATATATAGATAGATATTTAATGGAAGAAACTCAAATGCATGCCAATGGATAAACGAGTTTGAAAAAGAGTGTGAACGCTGTTTTGTGGAAGAGAAATTCTAAAATTTTCCCTTGACAATGTAAGCGCAGATTGGTACTCAAGTATGATTTTGAAAAATACAGTAGAATCAGAATGGAACAATTGGAAAAAGAACGCACGCATAAAAGAAATCGGAGCTGTACTAAACCAAGGACAAAAATGAGGATAATAAGCCAGTGGCATATTTTTCGAAAAAATTGAGTGAAGCTCAAAAGGAAAAAAAAAGCAATTTACCTTGAGTACTTGGCAATAAAAAAGGTTGTGATATATTGGCAACATTGGCTACTTGGAAGAGAATTTTTGGTACACTCCAATCATAAACCTTTAAAAAATGTATATATAAAAGCAATAACAGATTAAGAACTGGGTGATTTGACATACTATCTGTCCCAATACAATTTTAAAGTTAAATATAATCCTAGAAAATTAAACCAAGAGGCAGACTGTTTAAACAGGCATCCATTTCTAGAGCCTGATGAAAATTCAGATGACATATTAAAAATTGTAAACCTAGTGAAATTAGAAGACATAAAAAAGGATCAAAGAAGATGCACAAAACTACAAAACAATAAGAAAAAACTAATATTCTAAAATGAAATTTATTATAAAAATTTCAAAGAAGAGAAAAACTCTCATTATCAGAAGAATTTAGTAAAATATTACTAAAATATGTACACAATACTTATTGACACCTGGGAAGAGCGCAGATGATAAATAAAGTAACACCATTCTTAACAGCGAAAAATATAAACATAAACATAGAGAAGATTTGTGAAACTTGTGACATCTACTTAAAGAATAAATCATGAAGAAAATCATAATGTGGATTAATGTCACACCTAGGTTGAGCAATGTACCCATTCAAGATAGTTTCTATAGATACCATCGGAGGTTATGGAGGATCCCGGTCAACAAAAAAATACCTACACCTACTGGTCGACCATTTCACAAGATATGCTTATATTTTAACATCAAAAAATCAAAACGCTGATGACTTCATAAAACTAACTGAGGAAGTAACAAAATACCATTATGTCCAGATGGTACTAACGGATCAATATCCAGGAATAAATTCAAAAGAATTAAAACAATTCAAAGTAAAGAAAAAAATAAAATTTATTTTTACTGCCATAGATGCGCCTTTCTCCAATGGTCTCAATGAAAGATTAAACCAGTCTTTAGTGAATAAAATAAGATGTATTATGAATGAAACTAACAAAGAGGCTGCTATTGCTATGGACAACTATTGTGAAAAAAGCTGTGGAGAAATACGAGACAGAGCATACAGTGACAAAATTCTCAACAAAATACTTGCTAGAGGGTAAAACCATAAATATCCTACCGCATGAATTAAAAATAAAATGCACAGCCGAAGATTTAGAAAGAGAGAGGAAAATAGCACTCAAGGATACAATAAAACTTCATAATGACAACAACAAAAATATTCAACCTACACAGGAGACAAATTGAATTAAAAAGGGAGATCTTGTGTACATAGAACATGAAAATCACCTGAATAGGAAGAAATTAGATGAATTGAGAATTGAGCCATCCTCGATATTGGGAAAATCTTAAAGTCAATCTATGAAGTCAATACCGGACACAGAACCAAAGAATCAAATTTCTATGATATAACAAAACTAACTCCAATGGTAGAAGGTTATGATAATTGAACAATTGCAAAAGCATTGTTCATTTCCCAGAAGGGGGGGTTTATTACAGAAACCCAACTGAGTTTTTATTTCAAATTAAATATTTGAAGGATATAATCATTATATATTGCTAAAAATGAAAAAAAATTGCTAATGATGTTGAATATGCCAAATTTGTTGTAAATATTAATTTAAACAGTAAGTCAAATGCTGCAATGGGTGAAGGAATATTTTTTTATTATTATTATTATTACTATTATTATTATTATTATTATTATTATTATTATTATTATTATTATTATTATTATTATTATTATTATTAAAAAAAAGGGCAGATGTTAAAACCAACCATCACCCTGAACAAAACACGAATAGTTTTTCTATCCTTTCACCCATATCAAATATTGCTGGACATTTTTCTTGAAGGTTTTTCTCCTTTCCAATTCCTCCAGATGCAAATTAAAGCCCTCCTAAAACAGAAAAAAAGATAGGTCAAGAAGTTATGCGAGGAAAAAATGGTTACTTAATTTTCAGATTACATACAAGATCATACTAACTGGCAGAATTATTATGAGGTCTGGATTGGGAACCTCAGGAATAGCTTTGATGTACCTTCTGCACTCCCACTCCTCTGCCAAACTAGCCTTGCCATGTAAATGAGTAAAATATAATGTGTTTAGTGACTAAGGAAAGCAAGGAACACTGATCAAAATAAATCAGTATTACAGCAGTCTTTGGCAAATTAAAATACCTTTCAAAATATTCACATTGTTAAGAGTCCCCAGTTAGCTCCAGCACTTTCTCTTACACTTCTTCAAAACTCCACTCCTGGACTGGTGTCAAACTAAATTGGAAAAACCAAAGAATGAGTTATTAGTTTGCTGGCATGCCCGGCTCTGCTGTAGTGTAATCGAGAGCATTTTGGACTTTTTACAAATTTCATAAACGAAATTATCCATTGCACGTCAGATATTTCACACTGTATCACCAAACAGTTACATTAAAACTCTTAAGTTACATAAGAAGTTTCCAAGTTAATAACAAAAACAAATACGTGATATTAACAACGTGTTCATAACCTATTTCTCAGTATAGACAAATGCTCACCATAAAATAATACGTCTCACAGTTATCAACAAGACGAGTCACAGAAAAGCGAAAACTACTTACCTAATGCAATGAAAAGAATCTTCAGACACAGGTCAGTTTTCTCGCAGGAAACTTCTATTCCACTGGCTCCGCCGTGCATTTTGCGTCATTTTGAAAAGGTTCACGTATTCACTGATTGTCAGCAAAACTACACATTTCGACTGAAGATATCAGTGACTTTGCTCTCACTGATTGAATCAGCGACAATTTCACTGATTCATATTCAGAGAGTATCTACTCCAGACATTATGATTGGTATGTGCAGCTGTAAGCAAATGAATGATTTTTGATCTTTTGTTTTGGGAATCACAATTAATTACTTCACTTCAATATAACGGTAGGGTGATTGCATTTTACATGGAGTTCTTTACCGCAACTATTAAAAATCATATGTGATACCTAGTCATTGAGGATTTTTGCGTGAGTATCAAAAACGAGATATGACTCTTATTTTTTTTTTTTAATTTGTTGCGTCCATTTTGACGCAACGCGTCTCGAAGACCCTTACGGGTCGTTGAGCGCTTTGCGCTGTGGAGTAATCCTCCGTTACTTTGCGCGCTTTTTGGAGTAATTCTCCATTATCACTGTCAGGTCGCGTCACGTCGCAGTTAGTTGTCAAGAGGACCGCCAGGTAGCATCTCCGCGTACGCGCCTCCTACTACGCGCTCCTGCGTCACTACCCAGCGGCCAGAATTGGGAAGGAGTAAGGATAGGGGCAGGGTTTAGGACACTTCACTAGGGTTGGACTAGCCCTTGTGAAGCAGCCAAACTCGTTTTGTTGGAACAAAGTTCACATGAGATTCGACGGGAATCGAACCCGGACCTCAGCGGTGAAAGGCTAGCGACTTCGCTACGTGCCACGAGCGTAGCTCTTATATAACATTTTTATATTTTAATATTTGTAAAGGTAGAAACAGCAGCTTTTGCCTATTGCGTGAACTTTGGAGGAACACACACACACACATACACATATCAATATATTACTTACATGTAATTTATGAATGATTTCCAATCCAACGCAATGAAATTAATATATTTACATTATTATAGCAAGTATATTTTTACGTTACGATATTATTATTTTTGAGAGACGAGCAATGCACGAAAATTTTTTTACACGTCATCGGAATGTTACACCCACTTCTTCTAGATAAGCAGACCTATGCAAACACTGTTTTCGCTAATCGATTAAGAATCACTAGAGATTCTCCTGTCATAAATTATTTCAAAATTGTAATTGTTAATATTGTTTCAAAATTTTGTCAAACTTCGGAAATCTGTATCACGATAATCGTTAGAAAATGAATATTATAGTAAATATTTGAATATAAAATATAAATATCATCTGTAAAATATTGTTGCAAAATAGAATTTTGTCTATTTTCATACATATTTTACATTTTATACAAAATTACCAATTTATTGGATGTGTCCACTAACGCATCTTCAGTAATACTGCATTGCATATTTATAATTTTTAATGAATTGTTAATAAATATTGTAAACAAAATAAGCAATTAATTTTTTTTAATTTGGGGAAATTTTCATTCAAGTTATACATATTTATAAAGTAATTTAAGTAAAGTACTATAATATGAATTAAGGTTGAATTTTAAAATTATAACGAAAATATTTATTATTGTTGAAACGCACCGCTACTATATTACAATGTAACGCTTTAAAATGTACTGCCCATTGATTGATAGTTTGTGTTCGTATATAGTATATCTCACGCAGAGACGATTTTACAAAGAAAATCTAAATAATAACACAATGACCTCAAATTCATAATTCATTCACATTTGGTCGCACTCTTCGGCGACAACTTTAATGCAAGGCCTGGAAGAAGGAGACATCTGCGCTATCGCTGTTGAGTTCGTAACCAAATCTTCAGGGTCACCATTGCGTTCCTTTTACTTAACTCTTAGGATTCCGAAAGTGATACTAAATATTTCAACATTAACATGAGAATCATGTTGCATACCATGAAATAGAAATGATGAACAAATATCTGGAATTTTTAAAAATATCTGCCTTTGGAATACTGCATCAGAACTCCTACTGGCTATTGTAATTATATTTTCTGTCATTCGTCGATAAAATGCCGTACACGTTCTGGTGAATTATGTTATCGCAGCTGAAGCGAAAGATTTCCAGGCTAAATGTTATTGGTGGGTCGAAAATAGATTTTAATTACGGAATTAACACTATTCCTTGGTGCAGCATACAAGAAATGTGAATTCACTATTTGTGATAGTTTTCTCTTTTTACTTCAGTCCCGTAAGTTTTTCGAAAACATAATTCAATCATCTTTTTTTTACCTAAATACTATATTTACTTTTCGACCTATAAATTCCGAAGAATAGTTGTTCCCATTGAAAAAGCGATCATGCCGATAAATGGACAAAGTTTACAAATATTATAAATACCAAATACAGTAATATCTGATATTTGTTATCTAAAGGACTCCACTCTAGAAAATAATCAAATTTTCTTTTTCATTTAATCTTTTCAAGTAAGAACGTAACTTTGCGTTTGGTTTCGTATTCCGGCAATGTCTGTTAGCCCCAATTTTGTGCCAGCACATAATAACAAGGTTTCTTCATCCACTATATTTCACTTCGGGTTTAAGGTAATTATTGTTAATTCTTAAGCGAGTATTTTACAGTTCTAATGACCGTTTTCGCAATCTAAACGCCACAGTTTTTTATTCCGTCAGACATCATCCTCTATTCTTCTGCTCTTTATTGTCGAATCGAATGACGTACTTACATTTCCTTGGGGTTCCTCGTTTTCTTCTTTCGAAAGTGATCCACTCAAAGATAATTTTGGATATTCTGTCAGCATGCATTCTAATTAGATAGCTATACCATTCGAATTCTTTTGATTCTACATTTTCGATCACTTGTCTCTCAATCTTCATTATCTCTGTAATCTCTTTGTTTGGTATTCTATCAAACAGTATACTGACAACATCGTCTCCAAAAATTCATTTTCATAGCATTTCACCGAGAGTTTGTTGCATCAATTTTACCCCAAATTTCTGATCCATACGTAACACAGCTCTCCACCATTGTCTTGCATATTGTCTCTTAGTCTTCTTTCGAAAATTCTTGTTTCATAAGATATTATGAAGTCTACTTGGCCTTCCCTTGCTCATTTCTTTAATAGTCATTATTATTGGATCCACCTGCTCTAATAGTCACTCCTAGATATTTAAATTCCTTTACTACTCGAAATATACCTATTTCTGTTCTAGATCATATAGAGATTTCCCTACTACCATGTATCTTGACTTTTCATTATTTATTTTGAGTCTCCATTTTTTATATGTTCTTATTAATTTCTGGATTAAATATTACTGATACAAAAAATTATTATTTTTCTACCTATTTTTCAAGTGACATCCTGACTCCAAAAGGCGGGAAATCGCTTATGTATGAATTCAAAAGGTTCTGCAGCAGTTCACGAAATGTTAAACGATATCCACCAACATATTTTAGTTATTTGGATTATGGACTAAACAAACCTTTCACTATTTTTTTACCAGACTTGCATGGCTTATTGGGTGTCTCCTAAAATAATGTAACAAATATTTCAACGTCAAGTTAAGGGTTAAAGAACTGTTTCTGATGAAATAATATTATATAAATAAAACATCATCTTCATTTTCATTACTAGTTTACCACTAGTTCATTAGGAGAGAGAAATGTATATTTTCTAGGATCAAGAGAGGGTCACGTGACCCTGAGTCTTTTCTTTTGGATCCGCGGTTGGGATAGTTCAGTGAAATAGTTGTAGCATACTCTTGAATGAATGATTGAGAAGAATATTTAATAATAGGCTTGTTTATAATTCAATATCATTCACAACAATGTAGCATTTCAGAATGTTCACAAATGGGCATGATAAACATATTTACTTCAACTAATAATCAAATATTTATTATATAAATACATGGTTTTAAAAACCAAGAAATATTTTTTTCAACTTCATCACTAACTCATTCCTTAAAATTTATCTGCGTAACGCATGTTAACTAACACTTTACATATTACTTTCTCGTATACTTACATATTTACGGAGTAATATACGTAGTATAAACTTATGTAATGCTGCGCGAAAAAACGGCGAATTTTCGGGGGAAAATTTCATTGTCGCGCTCTGGTGACGAAAAACTGAATCAAACCAATTGCTAAATTAAGAGAAAAAATCCTCTAACAAGTGGTGTAGCCAGAATACCATTTTTGTGGATCCTTGATGGCGAAATATCAATTGGAAGCAAAACGTCCGTCTGTCCGTCTGGTGTATGTAAACAACTCTTGCGCCTAAACCATGCATACGATCTTTTCCAAATTGAAAAAAAAAAAAAAACTGTCGTTTTTGCCTGAGCTGAAGCTCTGCGATTTTGAAAAACATTCATTAGTTTTCTGGGGGACTCTATTTGAAGCCTCCGAACATTTTCAAATTTTTCTCATAAAAAGCTCCAAATTTTTTCTTTAAATTTCTTGTAAACTTTCTTGTTAACTCAGAATTTTCAAAAATTGTGAAAGTTTGAATATTTTTCGGCGTCTTCCTACAACTACAAAATTAAAGACAGATATTTTTGCTTCAATTGAAATTTGTTGCTCATAATTAGTTCTTTTAATAAGGTCACGTATTTTTTTGAAAGTTTTAGTTGATTTCGCACAATATGGCGTGCAATATTTGCAATTTTAAAAATTTACATAAACAAGATTTTCTCAAAAACGGCTCCAATTTTTTTCTTTAAAGTTTTGCTAAGCTTAGTGCCAGATGCACCCTATCCGATGACATAAACGCCATATTGCTCTATTCTGTTGTTTCTTCAAAAATTAAAAAAATGTATTTTTGTGGCTTGTCTCTCACTTTGGTAATATTTACATTAGAGGCAATTTCTTCACGTAATTGTATTTATGAGTACATGTGCTTTAAATAATGTGAAATAATGTTTCTCGAAATCTCAATAGTTTTTTATAAGACCTCAAAATTGCGCATTTTAAGTAACGCTCAAACGCCATTTTCACAAAACTGGCTCCAAATTTTTTCTTCAAATTTTTCCAATGGATGGTGGTAATTGCACTGTTTAATATGACGTAAAGTTCATTTTGTTGAATTCTTTCGTTTTTTTCAAAAATTACACAAATGTAATTTTTTGAAATATCTCTCACATTGTTAATATACACATTTGAATAGATTTGTATACATTATTGAACTTGCGAGTAAAAGTGCTTCAAAAGCATTTAAATTAAGTTTATTCGAAAACTCAATAGATTCCTGTGAAAAAGAGCTTCAAATTTCGCATTTACAGTAACGTTTAACGCCACTTTTTTTTAACAACGGCTCCAAATTCTTCAATGAAAATTGCTATTTAGGACAAGATTATAGCCTTTTTTAATATTCTAGAAATAATATTTCGGTTCCACTATTTGGAACCGAAAAGTTGAGATAATGTCAAAAAGCAAGGCAAGAGAATGGAGCAAAACCTTAAAACCAGTCCACACAAAGAAAATTCGAAACATTTGCTGGGAGATAGTCTGTGAAATATTTTGGTAGTAGCGAAGTGTGAGCTTCAAACAAAGAAAACATTTCAGCTAGAGAACTTGACAAAAGAGCAGAGAGACAAATAACATTAATTATAAGGACGTAATATTAGGGATTGGGAAGGAAACGAACGTAGTAATGCAAAAACCAAAAACGGCCTATGAAGAGGAAAATATGGAGTTGTCAATGATCTGGTAAACGAGCAGTAATCGAAAGTACGTCAAATTCTTTCCGCAGTTTTGCAATGGTATCTTCTTGCAAACGAAAGGAATGTTTAGAACATTCTCGACATCGTTATTAGTAATTCATTTTCATTGCTCGTCAAGTAAAAATCCGCTTGTATCTTGCCGGATTTGAACACGCGTTCCTCTATTATGAAGCCACGCGCCTAAGCGATTGCGCTACGAACACAGACGCACGTACGTATTTCCGTGAACTGACTCAATAAAGAATCTTACGGCTCGTTGAGACTCGGCGGTGTGCGGACGTTCGCTGCTCCGCTGTGCTTCCTTCGCGCGCTATGACCGTGGCCGTTCAAGATAAGCGTCAAGAACGAAAGCTGTTATAGTTTTTTTTGGTTTTGTGGTTAATAGTTGTTCCTTAACTGTGTGCAAATTCGGGTGACGAGTTTTCCCAGATTTATGAAGTTCAGTGTTTTAGTGAGTGTTCTCTTCATTTTCACGCACCGAGAAGCTCGAAGTGCGTATGTTTCTGACCATCGTGTTGCTGCTTGGCATCCGAGCAACAACATCGTAACCATCATGGAAGTCCACCATCCCAATCAACAACCAAGTATTGTTTCAAGTAAGAGTTATGTTCAAGCTTGTAATAGTTCCCTGTTTCCTAAGAAAGAAAATGCAATTGTGATTGACTCTGCTAATTATGCACCGACAGTTGACTTCATTGAAGCCCTTGCAGGAAAAACTAATCCTTCTCATATTCGGTTTGCATCAAAGATCTCTAATAACAGGCTTTGTGTTTATTTGTCCACCAAAGAAGTTGCTGACGATCTAGTTTTCAAAGTTAAATCAATAATTGTATCTGACCATGAATTCACTATAAGACCGCTAATTTCACGCAACAAAAGAATAATTCTTTCCAATGTTTGCCCGAGTATCCCTAACAATCTACTAGAAGATAAGTTATTAGAATTTGGTGTTAAAACTGTGGCATCAATGTCTTTTATTCGTGCAGGTTTCTCTAACCCAAACTTAAACCATATCATGAGTTTCAGAAGACAAACCTACATAGCACCGGAACATGAAGAACTACTCCCGGAGTCTTTCCAAGTAACATTGGATGGTTTACCGCATTGGATATACATCTCATCTGATATCCCTACCTGCTTTCAATGCAAGCTGCAAGGTCATTTTGCTAAGAACTGCCCAAATGGCAACTCACCCCTACCGCAAGCAGCTATCAGCCCGAAGGTAGCAACCTTTCCCTTATCAGACGGTGACCTTTCCGTTTCTCCTGCCCCCGGTCCCGCTCCTGTCATTAACGAGAACGAATTCCCTGATCTCCCAAGTGTTTCACAACCAGATCCTTTACCGGCATTCCCTACAACTTCAGTCTCGGAATCCAAGGCAGAGAAGCCAACGGAAAACACGGTAAAATCAAGAACTAAAAGGCCACTCTCTACTAGTAGTTCCCAAGCGACGTCTCTTCCCGCTAATGTGACAAGAGATCTCGTTACTGAAAAGACTGTCCTCTCTGATTCGGAGATATCTTTAGACTTAGAAGACCCCCCTGTGAAACAAAATAGTGTTCCCCTAAAAAAAATAAAAACCACCTCAGATAGTAAAGAAGACATTCAATGGTCAGTGACCAAAGAAAAGATTGAAAAGAGCCCAATTAAATACCCGTTATCGATGAATGAATTGTTAAGCTTCTTTGACAAATCTAAAGGTTCCCAGAACATTGCAGAAGTTGCTAAAGACTTCTCTCCAGATATTTCACCTATAATTTCAATGTTACGGGATATTTATACCACCCTTCCTAACAAAGGTATTAAAAACAGATGTTCCAGAATAATCAAAAAACTTGAAAGTGCATTGGATTCTGATATGGATACTTCCCAGGCATCTACAGTGTAATACTACGGCCATATATTTCCTGTATTTCCTCATGGATATTATTCAATGGAATTGCAATGGCTTCTACTCCCGAATGTCCTTCTTAAAAATTCTCATCAATGATTTCAGTCCCCAAGTTCTCTGCCTACAAGAAACCAACTTTAAAGGCAATACATGTGCTCCGTTACGTGGATATAAAAGTGTATTCTGCAACAGAAGAGACTCTCTAATTGCAAGCAGGGGAGTAGCGACATTTGTGAAACAAGATGTTTTTCTTCATAATATTCCACTACAAACTCCCTTAGAAGCTGCGGCCGTATCGATCAAGCTTAATATAGTGGTGACTGTATGCAATATTTACTTACCGAATAGCCAAACATTGAATATTCTCGAACTTGACAACATTGTCATGCAACTTCCTAAACCATTTATTATAGTGGGTGATTTTAACAGCCATAATATTATGTGGGGCTCTCGAAGAACTGACAGAAGAGGCAAATCTATAGAAGAATGGCTCGATAAATATGATAATTTAATCCTCCTGAACAACGGAAGTGCTACAAGATTTAATGCAAGCAATGGCACCGAGAGTGCAATAGATTTGAGTCTTGTGACTAGTAACATTGCTACAAAATGTACTTGGAGCACCTTTGATCAACTTTATGATAGTGACCACTATCCCATCTCTATCAACTTCTCCGACCGACAATTGGCGAAAAATCTCAAAACTCACCCTAAATGGTTGATTAACCATGCAAATTGGTTACAATTCCAACACATCATAATTAATAATGTCGATAACCTTCCTAAACCAGACTCGTATCCACCTTCTCTTATAAATAAAACAGTTCAGGACTTTACTAATATGTTGACATTAGCTGCCAGTTCATCCATCCCTCTAAGTTCTGGAAAAATAAGGAAACACCAGGTTCCTTGGTGGAATGAGGAATGCACTGCGGCCATCAAAGAAAAGAAGAGATATTTCCGAAAGTATAAGAAGAATAAAACCATTGAAAACGGAATACTCTTTAGGAAAGCTAGGGCTAAAGCCCGCTTAATTTTAAAAACAACAAGACTTCAATCTTGGAATAATTTTACATCATCAATAACTAGACAGACTCCCTCCTCTTTTTTATGGCAAAAAATCAAGTCCATTAGTGGCGCACCGATGAAATCCATCCCATTCATGCTAATAGACGCAAACGGTAATAAATACTCACAACCTCAAGACTCCAGTAATTTACTTGCTGTATCTTTTGCTAAGAATTCCAGCCACTGCAACTATGATCCGGAGCTTTTGAAATCTCTTGATTCAACATTTTTTATGCCTCAAAAACTTATTTCTTCATTGGTTGGTTCCAACAATGACCATTATAACAGAATTTTCACCTTAGACGAACTTCTTTATGTGCTGAAGAAAAGTAACAATTCTGCTCCGGGCCCTGACAACATCCCCAACAGTTTTCTTAAAAATCTACCAGCGAAGGCCCTGGACCATCTTCTTCAGATATACAATGTCATATGGTCCACTCAGACCTTTCCGGACCAATGGAAAGAAGCTATAGTTATTCCGATTCCTAAGCCCAATAAGGACAGATGCAACCCAGCTAGTTATCGACCCATATCTTTAACGTGCAATCTGTGTAAGCTTCTTGAGAAGATGGTATGCAACCGTTTAAGATGGTTACTAGAATCGAAAAGCCTCTTGTCTCCTTTCCAAAGTGGATTTAGAACTTTTCGCTCCACCAATGACCACTTAGTCGGAATTGATTCAGAAATCTGCGATGCGCTTAGCAGGCACCACCATACGA
Organism: Teleogryllus occipitalis; assembly: GCA_011170035.1. Classification (NCBI taxonomy): domain Eukaryota; kingdom Metazoa; phylum Arthropoda; class Insecta; order Orthoptera; family Gryllidae; genus Teleogryllus; species Teleogryllus occipitalis. The sequence goes on along the minus strand of BLKR01000079.1, from coordinate 274,690 downwards.
TGGTTGTTTCGCTTGATCTCGAAAAGGCCTATGAAATGGTCCACAAATCCAGACTACTATCTATCATTTCTACATTGCCAATAAAGGGCAATATGTTTGCTTTCATAAAGAACTTTATTGAACACAGATTTCTCAAAGTCCGCGTTCAAGATAAAACATCACAGCAAGTTGAAATGTCAAATGGCCTTCCTCAAGGATCAGTGTTAAGTGTGTTATTATTCCTCATCGCCATAAATGAAGTGAGCAATATTGTAAAAAGCCCTGTGAAAATATTTCTGTTTGCTGATGATATCACCCTCCTCTGTAGTGGCAAAGATATTAATTTAATCACATCTATAATGCAAGAATCCCTCAGCACAATTAACGAATGGTCCAAGTCGTCGGGATTCATCTTATCAAAAACAAAATCAGAATTTATGGTCTTCACGAGATCTCGGAAAGTATTGAACTTGTCTTCAGTAGTCCTGAAAATTGGTGATCATAACCTAAGAAGAACGAATACCAGCAAAATTTTGGGTCTAACATTCGACCAGAAGCACTCGTGGAAATCCCACATTTCTTCCCTCAAAGCGGATTGCTCTGTTAGACTTAACATAATTAAAATGTTATCTTCACACAAGTGGGGAGCGGACGTTATTTCGCTAATCAATTGTTACAAATCTTTGATACAACCAAAGTTAGACTATGGAGTCGTGGCTTATAGTTCAGCCAGCAACCATTTACTAAGAACATTGGACCCTATAATTAATTCTGCATGCCGCCTAAGTTTGGGTGCCTTCAGGACCAGCCCATGTACTAGCCTACTAGTCGAAGCGGGCCTCCTTCCTTTAGACCTCCGTAGAAAATTCCTGTGCTTACAATTTGCTTACTCTTCTCATTGTTCTCCTCCTAATCCCACACTTAATTATATCTGTAACCTCTCTAAGTCCTTCCAATTTGCAAATCATCCTAACTATCCTAAACCGTTGTGTGTTAGACTTGCTAAGTACCGTGATGAACTTGGCATTGAGGCTCATGATATCATCAAGAGGAAACTCAACCCTCTTCCCCCTTGGGACCATTTCTCCCTGCCAATCAATACGGAAGCTACCAAATTTACGCATCCAGATATCCCTAAGCCTATCCTAAAGCAATTAATCCTGGAGTTTCAGCATAAATTTGCAAATCATAGCCAGTTTTTCACGGATGGATCCAAGCAACAATCAAGATCCAGTGGAGCTGTTATTTCCATTACCCCACCCCTTAAGTATCTTTACCGCCTCCCGGACTTCTATTCCATATTCTCATGTGAAGCTTGGGCTATTATCAAAGCTATTGATATTAGCATCCAAAGACCATCTAGCTCAGATATTGTTATTTTTTCTGACTCACTATCTGTTTTATCCTCTGTTCGCAACAGTCATTCCTTAAATCCCCTGGTTCAAGAAATCCAAGAAAAGCTTTATCACTCCTTCCTTAAAGGTTACCGCATTACAATAGCTTGGCTTCCTTCTCATATAGGCATCCAAGGCAATGAAGAAGCTGATGCAGCAGCGAAAGAAGCAATCTCTCTCCCCGAAATTGAAACTGAAGCTGGCGGCTCACTTCCTGACCTCAAAAACTACCTTTTACATGCGGTTAAGAAACTTTGGGACCGGAACTGGAAAATGTTGCCTTCCAAATTACATGCAGTTAGGAAGAGTATTGAGGAATCTCCCGTCACATCCGTAAGACTTAGCAGAAGACATCAAGTGGTTATTACAAGACTCCGTATAGGACATTTTAAACTTAGTCACAGCTACCTGCTAAAAAAGGCTACTCCTGACCCTTGCCCAAATTGCGGCCTCCCAGTTTCAACTAAACACATTATAGTTGATTGCCAGGTAATGTCGGCTGTCAGAACATACCTCAACATCAATGACAATCTCCACTGTATATTCAATTCTGATTCCGGCCACATGAAAATTATAGAACTCCTCACCAAATTTAATCTCATAAATAGTATTTAGCTAATGACTATTCATTGTCCCATGTACAATATTAATATTAAGGCTCTATGTGTGTATCCCATGAAATTGTGCAACTAATGTATATTTGTATATTTGTAACTACTGTATTATTGTAACTGTGGTCGCCAATGACCTAGCCGTTTATAAGGCGACCTTAAATAAATAATTTATAAAAAAAAAAAAAAAAAAAAAAAAAAAGAATCTTACGAATTTTGTCTTCAAACTGATTGCTTTGCCGCACTTCTGCAATTGAAAATATTAAATAAATTACCTCTAGGAGTCAATAAGAAAGCAAAATATCTACGCGACACCATAAAATAGTTAATTCTACTAATGAATGTTTCCGTTCAGTACTATGTAATTTTTGGTAGCAGGCGCTTCGGCTCTAGCCTGACGCTCAACTCTTATCGCCTCTGTCCAAGGTGAGATTGTTAGACGTGATAACGTTGGGCTAAAAGTAGCAGACAAGTTTCGACACGGTCCGACATTCAAAATTCATTTGCTGCAAGTAATTACTAGAATCTAAGAAACATTTATTGACTTAAAGAAAAACCACCTATCATTACGCAGTTATTATCTTTTTGTTCACCTACTCACATTTTAATAAAAAAACCTCTTAGTTTCTCGTGTTATTGGTAATGTTTTCTTAATAGATTACAAATGTTACACTATTACCACTACATTAGTTTTTTAAAACTCTGAAACGACGACGGCAAATACGTACCTTAAATTATTGAAAAGGAAAAGTGTTAATTAAAATTTCACACATTTAAAAAAATAAAAAATTGCATGAACAGCCAGGACCTGATCTCGAGTCCTCCGGTTCCTCAAGCAAGCACCTGAACTACATGACGACTTTCCTCGCAGCCTCTCACACAATGTTTCACATATTAGGACGTGTTGACGAGTGATACTTGTTGAGTTTTGCTTGCTGAAGACAGGAATGTTCCTTACAACGAAAGAAACAGTAAAAAGTACGATTTCACAAAATCAGTTTCGAAACGTTTTAATAGTTAAAAGAAGAAAAACGGTTTCAATGCAGTTTTGCATTTCAAACCATTCTTTAAAATTATAAATATTGCTTGCAATTTTGCACGAAAAATACCAACATTTCAAAAAAGCCTGCATGACTGTTATGCAAGAACGATTTATGGACAACAAATTTCATTCGTAAGAAAAATCTGTTTTCAATTTTGTAGTTGTAGGTGGACGTCCCAAAAAGTTAAACTTTGGCATGTTTCGATAATTCAAGAGTTAACCGTGAAAATTGGACCTATGTCATCTTTCGAAGTGTATTTTACTCTACTCATATAAGAAATTTAAAGAATACATTTGGAGCCGTTTTTGAGAAAATTTTAAAAATATCCGTAGAGTACCCCCAAATTTCAAAGATTTTTCAAAATTTCAAAGCTTCAACTACAGCCAGAAGAACAGGGGTTTCTTCAATTTGGAAAGGATGATTTGAGACGGACACAGACGGACGGACGGACGTTTTCAATAAAATCACTTTTTCGGTATCAGGGGACTCCAAAACGTGTATTGCCGCTGTAATCGCGAAATAGATATTCCGCAGCTTTACATGACATACCTTTTTTGGAAATGAATGCAAAATAAATGTCAACACGTTCACTATCATAATTGCAAACGAGGTTAGGTTAAATTCTTATTAAATGAAAATAAATAAATACACATTTGTATAAGTATTTGTAATAATACGAGATAGAACTCCTGCGAACGAATTACACATTATATAGTATAAAAAAATTTCAGCAAAGTTCTTATAAGCAACAAATAAATACAAGTATTTTCCGCTAAACATTCTTATCTTTTAATTCTCAGACTTAGTTAAAACAGAACGTGGAACAGAAGAAAAAAAATGTATCGCGCACAACTCGGTCCTCCGTACATCCGATCCATAACCCGATGTTAAACGATCTCGGCTACAGAGAGAGTTATTGGTCGTTCAGTAATCTGAAACCCTTAATGTATCTACGAATACGAAATAATTTTTTTCTGAAATTTCTCCATTTTCTCTGAGAGTAACATTTAAGACATAATAGAAATCGTATTCTCTAAACATATTCGTTCTCAAGCAGTACAATTTCTGGAAAATGCAATATTAAGGCATCTGATGTTTTAACAATGCATGATAATATATTTATTTATCAAACTCTGTTATCTTATTTATGAATTTTATCGTAAGTTAAAAATGTAGATTTCAAAGACCGACTTTATCCCGGAAATTTTGAGATCCCAAATTCGCATCTTCTTGTTTTTTCCTATATTGAGAAAAAATGACAGGTGATTTGTGCATTGGATCACCTAGACAAACATGGCGAATTATCATTGGATATAACTTAATTAAGATTCCTTATTTTCTTTGTGAAAATTGGGACTGAATGAATGCTGACCACTTAGTCTCAGTCTTCCCCGCACTAAAGATATGCCGTATCAAAACATTGTTTATTTAAAAATGGAGATAATAATAAAAAATATTGATTTCTTTCAAATGACCACGTGAAATCGTACTTTATTATGTTTTGGAGTTAATACATTTTGATATGTTGCTCCACCTACCGAAGACTTACATTAAACATTTTAAGAAAACCATAAAAGAAATACAATTATCAATTGTTACAAACAATTAGGGGATGTGTTCTGTAAGCATTTATCACAAAGGAACACAAAATGGTAATTTTAATGAGTTCGTAATAGCTTCTAAGGAACTTTGTTAAACGTGTAAAAAGGACATATTCCTTTCTCAATTGTTTAAAGAACGAAGAAATTACCTTTATTACAAAATTATATAATAAACCTAGAGACTTGTTAAGGGTTCTGATTATCTCTAGAACTGTTCAATAGGTAAATTACTAGTGATTATACAACTTGGTACAAACGTTTTCATATTATTTCTAACGATTGCGTAAAAATATGATAATGATATTGCAATTGAGACACTATTAATATTTTAGCTATCTCTTCCAAATTTCGTTTCGTCACATTGCTTGGAATACAAGATACCAGCACACATTCTTAATATAATCATATTAGCATTTACAAAAACAAGTTCGTTCCTCCTTGCAAGAATTTTGGAATGTCTCTCTCGTGATGACAGTGTTTAATGTGTTCCAGGCATCAGGTAAAAAAAATACCTATTCGGCAGGATTTGATCTGGCGTCCATTCCTCTATCTACTACGCGTTTTATCCCTGGAGCTATCACAGAGATACCTTGTAGCACCGATGAGGGGTATTGTAGAATGAAATTGATCTTGAAATTTATTGTTCTTATGACATACTACATTTACTCCAGGTTACAGCAAACTCACATTCTTGATAAGAATGCAGAGTCATCATCAGCGCGATACTATTATATAGTTGATTCTAGTTAGAAATATTTCGATTTGTATGTTTATTGTGTACGGCTTGCGAAGTAGTTTCTATCCTGCGAAGTGCTTATCTTGCCCCCTCTCATATCTTGAAGGTGATCTCCACATTACGCGTTAAGATTGAACTGTAACTGGTGGCGAAACACCAGTCTGAAATACAGAACCGCGTAGTAGAAACAAGTAACTACGTGATTTTTAGAACCAATTAACACAACTAAGAGAATTGCCGGTCAAATTTGCATTCGTTATTCATGAAAACTTGTAACCTAAAATTGAATGATATAATGCTAACAATATTTTAATTATCTGCAAATAGATGATTGATTGTTTCTTAAAGAAATTATAATGCTTATGATCTAAACAACGAAGTAGTTGTACTACAACAGCACATACGTTCTCTAATTTGTAACTTCTACGCAATATTATACTATTACATGAATTGGGAAAAGAATTTTCAACATGTAAGATCTCTATTTTCAATTTTGTAGTTTTGAAAAGTTAACTTTTTTCAATTTTCAAAAATATATAATTTCGTCGAAAATAGGAACAACGGCGCCTCGGTGAGGTAGTACAGAACGGAGGCTTCCGGTCGTCGTACTGATGGACGACAAAACCGGCCCTTTTTAGGGCCCCTAAGAGTTTTCAAAAATTATTATTAATTACAAAATATTGAACATATTACTACTGAAATCACACCGTAACGGAAGAAAAAAAAACTCGCCTCCTGGATTCGAATTCACAACGTTAGAGAGCCGGCAGTGAACCTATGACGTCAATTATTCGGCTAAAGATGTTTCTATTTGAGTTACCACTTAGAAAAGTAGTTAAATATAATAAAACCTATGATAAATGGAACATAATCGTTTCAATATATTTTCTTCGTTTTCAGAGGTCGATCCTTTTTAAGTTCAAATATAATGTAATATATAATATAGGAAAAATATAATATATTAATATAATATAATTATATTTTAATAGAATCTTTTCTCTTTTCTCTATAGAAAGAGAGTACAAGAATTTTACTTTTTCTCATGCGTACTTCAGTGCCACATTGTCATAATAAAACTGTAAAGGGACTTGCAATTATTCGAGAACATCCTAATGTCTAGAAGGAGGACAGTTTGAAAGAATACTAGTGGTGCTAAAACAGCGCGTACTTTCTCACCCGTATTTTCACGGAAACTTACACCGAAAATACTAAAATGTTCAAAAAATTGTACATGATCTTATTTAAAAATCTCATCTTTAAGGAATAGATCTCATCAAGGGAAAAAATCTCAAATTCCAATATTTTAGTGGTAGGAAGACTTCCAAATAATTTTGATCTTTCGCGATTTTCGAAAAATCAGTTTACTGCGAACATGAGACCTGCACTATTCTCTTAAACGCACTTCCCACTATCCAACAACAAAATTTAATCAAAAATTATGGAGCCATTTGTTTGAACATTTCAAAAATGTCCCAGGGGCTTCATGTAAAGTATCCCCCAAATTGAATATAGGTTTAAAATTCAAGGGGCTGCGACATCAGCCAGATCGATCGGGGAGTATCAATTTTGGTGAAAATCGGCTGAACGGTTTAGCCGCTAGCGTTGTTCAGGGACGGACAGATGGAGGGAGGGACGTTTTGCCGTCAGTCGTTTTTTCGCTATCAACGACCCACAAAACGTGGATTATGGCTATACCACGATTTGGAGGATTTTTCTAAATTTAGTAAGTGGATTTATCCATTTTTTCGTCACAAGGGCCTTGTAATACGCGTTTTTCTGCAGATAATTCATCGTGTTTTCGCGCAACATTACGTAACATTCTCTACTCCTTAGAGAGAAAGTACAATTGATCAACATATGAGAAAATTTAGATTATGCGTTCACGGAAAATTTTTATGCTTTCACTGCAAAGCAATTTTCCAAATTTGTACAACATTTATACAATTTTTATAACTTCATTTGTCGAATAAGTTATACTGAGAAGAAGAGTCAAGAGTTCATGAGAAATTTGAAACAGATTAATAATTTAATGTTGAAAAATTCCAGAGATATTAATAAAATGTGATATTTACGACAGTGTTTGTAATAACGGTATAGTGTATTCGAATGAGGAGTGTAAAGTAAAAAGAAAGAGTTCGTTTTCAGAAAGTTTCAATAATGTAATATGAGCATAATGTACCATACCCCCAGAAATATTGGATTCTCATTGAATTCAGAATCCCAATCAACTTGCTAGGATAATATCAATTTTGAAAAAGAATACATAGATTTAGAAGTCAGTAATGTTTTAATATATTTTTAGCGGTACCATGTGCACACAGGTCTTTTTCCTTCAACCAGTCTAAAAATAAATACATGTTCGCAGAGTCTTTTTGAAAAAATATTTTTTGGAGTTCAGGATTTCAAAAGCCCAATTTTCCTTCAAAACCCCGAAATGCCATTTTTACTTGATATCATTGTTTATGTAGCATTCTGCGCATTCGAGAATGTAAAATACAGTAAAATATTGAATGAAGTCTCAACTCAATGCACCTCAGCTCAAAAACTATGGAAATATTGTAATGAAAGAACATTCATAAATTCAGTGGTACTCAGTTTAAAGTAAATATGTTCATTTCGCCAACGAAATAGAGAAAGTGTGAATAAAATAGAAATTGGCTACAATGAATATCATTGCAACGTTGTAGGAAATCTCTGAGAGAGTTGAAATATTAAGTTATAAATAATAATCAAATTATCAGACAAAATATGAAAAATTAAATTTGGATTAAATAAATTTTCGTTTTATAATACTATTTTGCCCAGGGAAATAAAGTCCTTAGGTTTTATTAGGCAACGATTATTGAAAGTCCGAACTCAAATATGTGAAATTTTCTTTGACAATTGGAAGTTGTTTTTTGTATATATTTTTAATGTCTCTTTTTAACTACTAGGTCATATAACGACCACTGTGATTGTTTATCTTTGGGGTTTTCTGTAGGGAGAATACGTAAGGACAACACGAACACACACATCTATGTCCGAGGCGGAATTCGAACCCGCGGCCCTTCGAACCCAGGCAATTACGGCCTGGTCGTCCATTTCCTCTTTCTCTCCTTGTAAACCTTTGACATCAAATATCCAACATCAAATACATCGAATATATCGCTTCATTCTCCATCATTTGAATTACGTTTTTTCCTGTGTCCATGGCCACGTGGGGATAAGTGGAAATGAGACCGCTGACTAGGTAGTAATGTTGGCCACGAGGAAGCCATCTATATGGTAATATCTGATCTTACTACCAAGATTTTTATCCAACGTTGCATTTTGAGTGCAAACAGAGTGGCTGAACTCTTTTCAAACTCAAGGATTATAAGACCCTTGTCGTGGTCATCCCGTGGCTCTAAGCCCGAGGCGATAATTGTTATTCACCTTCGGATCGGGCACTGCCAGTTCTCGCACGGACATCTCGCGCAGTTACCCACCCCCTATCCCCCAGAGATGAAGAACAGACCTTACCGTAAAGCATGCTCCTGTACACTGCGATAATGAAAGAGCAGAAGAAGGCATAGCTTGTAGACTACGGAGGAGATGCTGGCTACTGTCCTCCGCAAACTCTTTAAACTTTCTTAGAGAATATGGATTTATAAATCTAATATGCGTGAAGGGGATGATTAACATGCCTTTTATTCACTAATTTTGCGTTGTTCGTGTGACACTGTCTTTGTCATTTATTTCATTTTAAAATTAGTCACTTTTACTATGTTTTTACTCTTTTAATCTTGTAATTAATAAAAATTATTTTAACTGACTTCTATACTAATTTTCAGAACGTTTTGCGAGTAATATTGCACTATGAAATTGTCAAGATATTTGAGCACAATGCACATTTCTTTTAGATTATTAAAGAAGGTATGAAGTTTCATTTCGTGTAAATAATAAAGACAGTAGTTTAGTTTTTAGATTTGAGGACTTGTGATCTCATTAAAACTCTTGTGTTTTCCGTGTTGATCTAAAACCAAATGTATTTTCAGGTTCGATATGCATTCATGTATTGGGATATTGTGAGCACAAAATATTTGTCGTGCGTATTTTTTACAATGGCTAAAATTATTTCACAATTAATTATTAGAAAACAAGGACGGTGTATTTCCTGTGAATAAAAAGATTTCTTACTTCAATAGCGATAACCGTGTCAAGGTTTCCGGATGTTTGAATTGCGAGAGAGCTTCTCGAATCGAACTAAACACTCCAGAAACTGTTTCTGGGGGTCATACAAAAACCTAACATAAATTGGAAAGATAACACGATTCGGAGACACTGTGTTCCGCTTAAAAATTTTAATTGGAAAACTGTCCGGGCATTGAGTTTTTAACTAAATACTCGATCTCTTTAAAGTTTATTCAAACAAGTTTTTGTTTCTTTCTTAACAGCTCGTTTTAAGAAAATTACATTGATTCGTAACATTTTAAGGTTTTCAAATTTATTCTTTTTTTTAGTATGTGGGTATTCAAAAACATTTAAGAAAATATTTAACTTCAGTGTAGATTTCCACATATTAAAAAAGTAAAAAATTTGCTGTTTATATTATTAGCTGTTTATTAACGATATCAATTATTACAATGTTGCTATTAATATCACTGGAAAGGAATAGATATAATCTTCTCAGCAGTGTAACAGAAAAATAGCGACTTTTGAAAAATATATGAAGAATAAAGACAATTATGCTTTCGCAATATTTCTAATGAGAGGTTTCCTAGTTCTTTTTCACCGATTATCACTATAAAATTGCATCAATTTTACAATTATAATTTTGCAATAATAATTTACTAGGGACATTCGGCAGTGATTTTTAATTGGTTAACGAAATCACTGTTTGCATGCACCTTCTCATGTAGAAAAAATGGGCGATTACATTTCCATCATGCGTAATAAAATGTGTGTATTGCTTGCATTTCCTTAATAAAGGAGTAGTAATGTCAAAATACAATTTTTTAAAAACGTGAACATGAATTTCAATATGCTTGATAGGAAATGTCTATATTATGTAAATGTATTAAATTGTGTTTCCCGAAAATGATGATGTAATAATTAGTATTCCTTGCTTTAGAACCATTAACATATTAAAATTGTTTGTAAGAAACAAAACTTTTAATACTATTAATTTAATCTGACACAAATTCCTCACAATATTAGATACCATAAATTAGACTTACTTTTCATGGTAAAGAACTCGATCAAAAATGTCACAGCCCCTTCCCGTGACCCGCTGCCCCTTGGTTCGTCAGCGTCCATGGGGTTGACAGGGCCAGCGTCCAGTGCAATTGGCGGGGTGATCCTCGCGCCCGCGCGCACCAATCCGTTCCGTTTCCGTGCCCTCTCCTGTTACCTCCTCTTACTCCCTCTCACCCCTCCCTCTCCTCTTACCCCCTTCTCACAGTAGCGAGGCAGCGTCACTGACCTCAGAAATTGCTCCGCCCCTTTGAGATAACGAGGAGGAAAATCTTCGAGGGGAGGAAGGGGGAAGTGTCTGAAACTTGAAGCAAAAGCCAATGATAAGAGCGGCTAGGCCTAGACGCCAGGATTGGTCAAGTGTCCAGCGATGGTTGTCCAAGCTGTGGAAAAGCCAGATTTGGCCGCATAGGGCATCGCCCATATTCTGTGCAAGGGGGTATACATGTGGTATTGGTAATATCGATTAGAGACGAACCGGCAAATATTTTAATAGAATGTCCAAGAATATCTCATCCTGTAGATTGCAGAGTGAAAAACGTTTCTTTGAGGTCAGTCTCAAAATTTTAATTTTTAAGGCCCTAACACGCTTCGTTTAGGAGTTATTTAACAATATATCTGACCGAGTGTTGCGGGTTGCATTTAACATGATTATTTTGATGCGTTTTTAAACAAATCCTTCATATTTTTAAAATAAAAGTGAAATTCGCCCCGTCTCCATGAAATTGTTTTTCTGTAGAGACCTCATTTTTAAAGATTGGTGGCGGCAACAATGGGTGTATTCTACTGAAATAATATAGAATACGATGGTGCTATGAATAGCACAAACTTCCTCGTTCTAGCTAGTTCTCTAATTTCTTTGGTCTGAGTTAGCTTTACATTCTTGCCCCATCATCTTGAAACCTGCCGTCTATCGCCGCCCAAAGTACATTTTTTCAACCTTTTCTCACTTTTTCGGTTTTCTGATGGTAGCACCGAAATATTACTTTAAGAATATTAAAAAAGAGTAAAACCTTGTTCTTTAAGGAAATTTTTGTTGAAAACTTTGAAGCTGTTTTTAAGAAAATGGCGTTTAAGCGTTACTGTAAATGCGAAATTTGAAACTTGTTCATAGAAATCTTTACGTCCGTTAAGCTGGCAAAGCCACTTTCGAAATTTACATTTTCTTTATACTCAGAATTGTGTGCTATTTTTGTGCTTTCAGAATATTCAAAAATTAATTTTTTTTGCTCCAATGGTTTTTCCAAAAATGTGTGGCTTTCTGGGTTAAAACATTAAGCTGGCAAAGCCAATTGACCAAAAAACCATTATCTTTATTCAAAAAATATTGTGCTATTTTTGTGCTTTTCAAATATATAAACATTAATTTTTTTGCTCCTACTGTTTTTCGAAAATATAAAAAACGAATTCTGAAAATCACGGACGCAATACCAACGTCTAAGAAAACGACTGGCAGAAAAAAACTATCCAGCGGAACTAGATTTCCTTCACCCAAAAATAACTACAAAACAATACATTACATATTGGTTTGCAGTTTTCAACACTTACTTTACCCCTCCAAATAATTATAAATCTTTGCGTCGAGATTATAAATCTCTAAATACCGCAGCACCCCCGCCATATAACAAAAAACCATGTCGAAAGAAAACTGTCTTTCAAAATTAAATCATCTCTACAGAAATTAAGCCATAATACATTTCACAACACAATATTTTTGTACCATCTAGACTTTCGATACTATCAGTAAAAAATATTGATTTCACTGAATGTCGAAAAACACATGAATGGAGGCACATAAATACTAATAACTACTAAACTACGCAACATTTCGCAGTACTCTTTACTAATAGACAGCAACAACCATTGTTATAATAAACAACACTAACAATGATTTTTTCTTTAACTGTTTTTTGGAAAAGTGAAGAAAACAACTTACGTGTGACCCGGACAGCCGCACCCCCGCCGTATACCTAAAGCCCACTTCGAAGGAAAACTCTTTCAAAATACAATTATCACTACACAGAAAATTCAGCCACAACACATTACACAACACTACAATAAACTTTCCAACATTTTGACTTTCGCTACTATCCATAAAAAAATAGAATTCATCACACTGAGTATCGAAAAACTCACGGATGGAGGCACATACCTCATAATAACTACTAAACCACGCTACATTTCGCAGTACTCTTTACTAACAGACAGCACCAACCATTGTTATCATAAACTAAACTAACAATGATTATTTTGCTCTTACCGTTTTTTGGAAAACTGAACACTTGCGTGTGACCCGCACCCCTCCCATAAATCAAAAACCCACATCGAAAGAAAACTATCTTTCAAAATTAAATTGTCTTATATAACTACATCCACCATACTTTAAACTACACAATAGTATTGTTTCTAACTTTTTGACCTCCGATACTATCTCTTAAGAAAATATAATTCATTACACTGAGTGTCGAAAAACTCATGGATGTAGGAACATAAATCCTAATAACTACTGAACTACGCAACTCTTTACCAACAGACAGCACCAATCATTGTTCTAATAAACTACACTAACAATGATTTTTTTTTGCTCTTACCGTTTTGTTTTGTTTTGTTTGGAAAATTGAGGAAAACGACTTACGTGTGATATGGACAGCCGCACCCCCGCCACAAAACCAAAAAACCACTTCGAAAGAAAACTATCTTTCAAAATTCAATTATCTCTATAGAAATTAAGCCACAATACATTACACAACACCACAGTAATTTTTACAACAATTATGAACTATTTTCGTACCAGAAATAGTGCTCCGTTATAAACAAAGAGAATACGAAATGGAAAATTGAGGGTGCCAGCGTGACATATAGCTAGCACCTCCTACTTGCCAAACGTTGATAACAAACTGGAATTATGGTGTACTTTTTAACCGAAATGTAGACAATGTTTACTCTATAAACAATTAGAAACAAATGCACAAGTAGGACGCATTTAATGTACACCCAATAACCCTTGTGAGAAGAAAAAAAACAAAAAAAAAGCGCAATAATAGTGCACTAATTAGGTACTAATTTCAATGTGAAAAAAATATATTCTACTCAATTAAGAAATCTAACAATTAAGAAAGTTGGAAGACCAGATTGAGGTACAGTAGGAACTTCAAATGCTAAAAATATAAACAATTACGCTATAATAAAAACTAATCACGCATTAACTTGTAATGAAATAAAATAATTTGTAATTTAACATAAACAATGTTTTTAAAATCTCAGCTGCGGTGGAGACATCCTATGCTCTGAAAGCACCGTCATAGCAGTAGTCAGCGGCGAATTTAACATTTTAGTGAATCCAACCTAAACTATTTTTGAGGCACTAATTTTTTCTGCCCACAATAACATTTTTAAGATTATAGATATTAATATTTTTACGCAAAAATAAATAATCAATTGAAAATCTGCCTTCAAATAAAATTACCTTAAAAAATAATTGCCTTCAAATAAATTTAAAAATAATACATTTAAAAAGTGATAACAGTAATCAATATCGTAATAATATCTAAATAACAAACTAGCTACAATAAAATTCAACACTTTATGAATCATTAATAGAAACAAAATTGCCTAAAAATGCAGTTTACGGTTTTTTATGTTCACAAAATCAGAAATAAAATCGTCGAAAATAAATAAAATCTCAGAGCTTATCATTTTCACAACATTATTGAATGGAGTTTGTCACAATTTTAGCTCGATTCTAACTTTTAACGCCCTTAAGTTAATTAAATAATCTTTTACCTGTACAATTAGTAATAATTAAGTTAAAAAAAACAAAGGCACCATTAACAAGTCACTCAAACATCGTTTTCGTTCAAATACGCCAAACGTCAGGTATAACAATAGAGACCATTTCAACCTGCCAACAAGATCGCTGTGACGAATTTTGGAGTGACGTATTTTGTCATGGAATCGACAAGTTGAAAACGTGAAAACGAGACCGAAAATAAATCGAATAAATATGTTTTTACGTAACTATTAAATTATTTATCAAATTAATTTAATTATCATTTCTAAAGGGGTAGCAATTATAAATTTGTATATTTCCATTAAATTTCAAAGCAAATTTGTAACTTCGACAAATATTTTCAGAGGACCCTTGGATTCTGAGGCCACAAGCTCTAAAATTGTGGAGTACTTTAGTATTTCTTAGGATTTATGTGCCTCCATCCCTGAGGTTTTCGATACACAGCATTATAATTTTCCTATAGATTGTTCCGAAAGTCAAAATTTTTTAAAGAGTACTGTTGTGTAGAGCAATGTATTGTTGTTCTGTGGAGATAATTTAATTTTAAAGTGTTTTCCTTCGAAGAGTGTTTTCGTGACATGTCAAGGCACGACTTTCCGGGTCACACGTAGGTGGTTTTCTTCAATTTTCAAAAAAAAAAGCTTAGAGGAAAAAAAAGCATCGTTAGTATAGACTATTAGAACAACAGCAGGTGCTGTTTGTCGGTAAAGAGTGCTGCGAAATGTTGCTCACTTTAGTATTTATTAGGATTTATGTGTCTCCATTCGTGTGTTTCCTTATTAAGAGTAAATAAATATATTTTTATGGGCAGTATCGAAAGTCATTTATGTGTCTCCATTCGTGTGTTTCCATATTAAGTGTAAATACATATATTTTTATAGGGAGTATCGAAAGTCTAAATTTTAAAAAGTATGTTGTTATATGTATTTTGGCTGTAGTTATATAAGATAATTTAATTATGAGAGATGGTTTTCATTCGAAGCGGATTTTGGTATATAAAATATTTCTTACACGTTGGTATTGCGTCCGTGATTTCGAGAATTCGTTTTTTTTATTTTCGAAAAAACTGTAAGAACAAAAAAAATAATGTTTATATATTTGAAAAGCACAAAAATAGCACAATATTTTGTGAATAAAGAAAATGGTTTTTGGTCAATTGACTTTGCGAACTTAACATTAACTCAGCAAAGCCACCCTTTTTTGGAAAAACCATTGGAGCAAAAAAAGAATAAAAAATAAATTTTGGATATTCTCACAAAAAGCACAGAAATAGCACATAATTCTGGGTATAAAAAATTGTGGATTTCTCGAAAGTGGCTTTGTCAGCTTAACGCACGTGAAATCTTTTATGTTTTCGAAAGACTTCACTGTAAATCATTTCAAGCTCTTCCACTCACAAATGCAATAATGTATACAAATCACTAAAAATGTGCATATTAAAGGCGTGAGAGATATTAAAAAGTTGTGCAATTTTTGAAAAAACAAAAGAATACAGCAAAATTAATTTTGTCATCTTAAGGGGACTTATGACTGAATCTTGAAACTTCGGTAATTTTGCACATACAAATACAAAATTTTTACAGGACATGCATTTCATTTATGTACCAACTTTCAACTCGATTGTTCCAGTCAATTAATTGTTATTAATTTTTAATTAAATTTTTGTTATGTAATACAAAAAATGCTCCTTGTATAATACTTTTAATTTTTTTGCTTGATTTGTTTTCTAGTAATTCATTTAATATATATGAATAAAATGGGGTATGGATTTTATTGAAATGCAAGAACTTATGTTTCTACAATTTTTTAAACTATTGTATATTGAATTTTCGAAGAAAAAGTTATCTGCTTGTTTTTTAAAATTCATGAAAAAATAGTTTGCCTTATGTCACAAAAAAATCCATACCACAATATCTTTATTAGACATTTTACTATAATATCTGAAAGTTTCACTGAAATCAAGCAAAAAATGTTAAACATGGAGCATTTGCTGAAAAATCACACACCGAGAAAATGACAATTAAAGTATTATGAATGCCTGTGCACTTCAGAATTGCCCTGCACTGTATGTACAACCTGTTTTCCGAAAATGCTTTTAATTTCCTGTTACTTGTAGATATATTATCAATTTCACAGCCTTTCACTACCTACATTGTCACAAGTAGGTAGTTGTTCTTCAGTGATTGAAGTCACTTTCATGCTTTGTTGCGTGTACCTTTTCAACACATTGGCCCTGGCACAAAGAGTTCTTTTCGAGGGTCGCTTCTTTGACACTCTGTAATTAGTTCTTGGCGATTTTTGCCTTTTCATTATGTAAGAAATTACAAAAAAGGAAGACAGATCACACGAATAACCCTGAAATACACGACACACTTCCCTTTGAACACTAGGTAATAACACCATTCAAAACTTAGCGAGCAGTGAACATGTTAACATGAGATAAACATGAGATATACTCTTTGCATGTAAACAACAAATCCGGAAAGCATGACAACTACGTACAACAAAAGAGAAATTCATTCTATGTTAACAAAGAACACACAAAAAATCGATGTCTAAAACAATTATTTAGAAACTGTAAGTAAATTATGAGAAAATGTATATAGGTCTAACAACTAAAATTTTGCTAAATCAATTTTGTTAAGTATTTATTATGAATACGTAGTGAAAACAATGAGTATCACAAAGCGCGAACATTACACTTCCTTTGCCCGCGAATTTCGAACGCCAAAATAGAAAAAAAAAAAAAACAGTACAAGAGAGGAAAAAATGTCATGTTAGAAAAGGGGGCGTGGCACTGAGACTAAGTTGTTCGCACGGTAGCCATTTAAACCGTCCGTAGAGCCTTTAAAAATGGCGGAATGGTAAAAATTAAACCACCGTGTGATAGCGGAAGGATCACAGAATTTTTTAGGCCCAAAATAGAAAAATGGAAAATTTTCAAGAAAATCTACATTTTTCAGTCATAAGTCCCCTTAAACAGAGCAATTAGCACTATCCGTAGGAAAAGTTTGAATAAAAATATTTGGAGCCGTTTTTACGAAAATGGCGTTTGAGCGTTTTTGTAAATGAAGAATTTCGTGTTCGTTTTCACAGAAGACTTTTGAGTTTTAGAGAAACTGTAAGACATTATTTAAAGCACATGTACTTAGCTATTCTGTCTTGCCACAAAGGCTACTTTTGCCAGCTGCCAACTATCGCCGATTAAAGTACATTTCTTAAAAACTTTTCTCAATTTTTTGGTTTACTAATTGTAGAACCATTTGAAGCACTTCCACTCACAAATGCACTTGTGTTTACAAATCTCTGGAAATGTGTATATTAACGGCGTGTGAAATATTTAAAGAAAAATTCCATTTGTGTAAATTTTGAAAAAAAACAAAAGAATAGAGCAAAATTAATTTTATGACATCGTAAACAGTGCAATTAGCAGTATTTGTACGAAGAGTTTGAAGAAAAAATTGGTGCGATTTTTGAGAAAATAGGGATTGAGCGTTTGTGAAAATGCGGAATTTTGAGCTAGTTTTCACAGAAAACATTTGAGTTTTCGAGAAACTTTATATGACATCATTTAAAGCACATGTCGTAAAAGTAATAATGTGAATAAATTGCCGATAATGTAAATATTAACGACGTTAAAGGTTAATCAAAACAATTACATTTTTGTAATTAAAAAAAACACAACAAAAAGAACAGAGCAATATGGAGTTTATGACAACTCATAGCGTACATATAGCACTATCCCTACCACAAGTTCAAAGGAAAAAAATGGAGCCGGTTTTTAGAATATCTTCTTTTTGTAATTTTTCAAAATTGCATATATTTCAGGCAATATTGCGCGAAAGCTAATAATATATTTATACATTTATATATTAATAATAATATATTTTATTTATTATTAATAATATATTTAACCTTATAACGAAAAAAATGGATAAATCCATTTGCTCTAATACGTGGTGTATCCAGAATCCCTTATTTGTGGGTCCTTGATACCAAAAAATCAATTGACGGCAAAACGTTCGTCCGTCCGTCCGTCCATTCGTCCGGGTGTATGTGAACAACACTAGCACCTAAACTATTTGTACAATTTTGTCCAAACTGAAAAAACCCTGTTGATCTGGCCGTAATCGAAGCTCTACCATTTTGAGAAACATTCATTAATTTTTTGGGGAAACTTTTCACCAAGCTCCTGCAACATTTCCATTTTTTTCGTTATCTGGGCGCGGCAATTAATTTTTTTCTGCAGAAAATCCACCGTTTTTTTCGCACAGCAATTGCATAACTTTATTCTATGTGTATTTCTCCGTATATACGTACGAGAGAGTAAAAATAATTAAGTCTGTAATTCCGAGACAAAAGTTTAGTGTGGATTGTGATTCATTTTTAGCGTTTCATTTAAACATAGGTTTGTAATGCTGAAAAAAATCGATGTCGAGGTTTTCATGAAGATACATTTTTGAATATTACAGAAAAATTGTCATTTCATAGAAATGTCATTTTCAAAAATGTCTGTCAGACAATTCACTCATTTGGGATTCTTTAAGGGCCTAAACTGTTAAAGACATTTCACCAAAATGAATATTCCCCGATTAATTGATAAATTAGTGATTCCAGGCGCGTTAATGGCCAAGGCCATTAGTCCCGTCAGTGTAGTGTATGCCTTTTCCTCAGGAAGTGGAGGTGATATTCTTCCGCTGGATGGTGAGATTCGATACCAACCTACCTGTTGACTAGCGGAGTTTTCCCCAACCAGGCATACCCCACCAGCAGGGCTCTACCTCAGCCCTGGCAAGCTCTAAGCTCCTGACCGGTCTCCCGGCATGTGTGGTAGTGTAGTGCATTTAAGTGCAAGGGTGTGTAAGTAAGGGGTGAGGATAGGACAATAAAGAGGAAGGAAAGATCACACGCGATCCGTGGTGCGTGTTTCAGGGTACTTCTCCAGAATTCACGTGGTGTTGAAGGAAGAAACCACGGAAAACTATCGATTAGAGCAGCCGCCCGTTGGAATGCTACTCAGATAGCAGCTGAATTCGACCTACCTATGTAGCTAGTGTCGAATATCCTACCACCGTCCTGTCTCGAACTCTGAGATCTCTGGGTCCGAGGCACTGAAATGACATAAATTGATTCCCTGAGCCACACAAGCTATCGAATATTACCCAGTTTATCTGGCTGATGTCGGCTCTTCGAATTTGAATAGGATTTTTAATTTTGGGGGTACATTACATGAAGCTCCCAAAGAAACTGTCGAAATTATCTCAAAAATGACTTCAAATAACTTTTTGGGGCTCGAATATAGCAATATTCACTTACGGTAATGGAGACGGTTCAGTTTTCATTGAGACCTCCGAATTTTCGAAAACTTGCAAGTTTGTAAATTTGCAAAAGATAAAAATATGTTTTGATAATGTAATTGAGACAGAAGTCGATCAATTTTTTTACTTTTGCAATTTCCAAAATTCAGGTGTTTTACTGAAAATCGGATCTACCTTGTCGTTTAAAGTGTATATCGAGGGAACTATTTAAGGAAAGAAGTTGGAGCCTTTTTTGAGAACATTTCAAAATCTTCTAGGGCCTTTATTGGCCTACACCGTAAATTGAAAACAAGTTTCAAATTTTGTGTTCGTTGTTGCAAGGAATCAAATGTGCTGCTCATTTTGGCACAAAAGGATCTCTACGTTTGATGGGTCCTTGCTATCGACAAATTGGTTTACGATCAAACATTCGATTTTTCAGTCCGTCCGTCTTTGCTTCCTCTGTCCGTCTATCTGTAAACAACGCCAGCGCGTAAACCGTAGGCAGCATTTCCCCGAAAATTGACACTTTTTAATTGATCTGGCTGAAGTCACGGCCCCTAGAATCTTGATCTATTCATATTGGATGGTACTTTACATGACGTCTCGAAAACATTTTAAAATATTTTCTCAAAAATGGCTCCAAGTTTTTGATTTTAATTTATTTCTCGGATGGAAGAAAAGTTCCACATAAAAATGGCGAAACTCGTTGAATTCTCTGAATTTCGAAAAATTGTAAAAGGGCATCGTTATTTCGGCGTTTTCAGACAACTACCACATTGCATATAGAGATTTTTTCTTCAAATGAGATATGTTTCTCACATTTAGTTCTTTAATTAATGGCATGCACATGTTTTAAACTATCATTATTTTTCGCGCAATTTCGAGTGAAATATCGGCAATTGAAGAAAATGATTTTCTCAAAAACCTCTCCAATTTGTTTCTTTCAACTTCGTTTACTCATAGTGCTAAATGCAATGAATAACATGATAATCTCTATTTTGATGTATTATTTTCATTTTTAAAAAATTGCACAAATGAAATATTTTTGAAGTACCTCTCAAATCGTTCTTATTTGCTATACGTATTTTTTATTCGTTATTGATTGATTGATTATTTCGTACATCAGGGAGCGTGAACTTATTTGGTTATTGGTCCATACATGTAGTACATGTTTTTATCACGGGAAGTGATGGTGAACTTTCTCTGCTGATTGGTGTAATCCGACGGCGACTTACACGTCGGCTTACGGGGTTTTCCCAACCCAGGTATCTCCCACCACGGGGCATTTTGAGATAAGCAGAAATGACATTTTCTCAAAAACAGCTTCAATTTTTTAATGGTACCTTGCATATAAAAGGACCGAATACCGAAATAATAGCGGTAAAGGTATTTATACCGGTATAGAAATACCTTTACCTCTATTATACCTTTATTCAAAATACCTTTAAAAATACCGGTATAAGACGTCAAATACCGGTATATTTAGAGGTATTTTACCTTTATCCGACGTATATACCGGTAAAATACCTCTATTTAAAGGTATTATACCGGTATTCTCTCATGAAAATACCGGTATTTTCATAAGAAAATACCGGCATTTCAGTAGAATCATACAGGTATTTGGGGGAAATTCATTGTGATTTTTTCCGCTGAGATGGCTCAGAGGAAACAACTATTTACACGGCAGAGTTTCTGACCGGGAGGTCCTAGGGTTCGGTGGTGGCGGATTTTCGACACATTCTAGCTAGGTCGAGTTCTGCCGTTGACTGAGAAGTCGAGTTCTGTCGTCAGACGGAGGGACCAGCCAACGGTCTTTCGCAGACATCAACACGAGCTCGTTCGCTGACCTTGGACCTCACGTCCGGGCGCAGAGCTTGGCGACACGTGATAAGTGTTGAAAATTTATCGAATTTCTCCGTTTAAATCTTGTCCTTTCTAGCAGCGATAAAAAATGGAGAAACGTGTCTTCTTATCCATAAATGAGTCTTCCCACGCATACCAAACTTCCTTCTTGCACGACTGTGTTTATCACTAACTACGATTATTTGCTTAAATTTGATCGTATCACTAACATTCCCGAAAATATTTTTTTCAGTTGGCCCAGTTTCCTTATTCTGCACCATAATTATAACTAAAACAATATTAAAAATTGACATTGAACGCTAATAGACATATTAACTATTTTTACGCGAGGAAACAGAAGCGTTATGTTTAATTCAAAATTAATGATTGAAACATGTTTAATTTACTCCCATGTATTATTTAAGAAATTTCATTAAGAAAAATATTAATAGTACAATATAATATTAATTAATTTTAATAAATATTTTAAAATGTTAATAGTAATTAAATTTTAAATGTTTGCATTAAATTTGTGTAAATTAATTTATTATTTTGTTTGTTAATTTATAAATTGATTTAAATTAAATGTTAATTTTAATTAAAAAGTAAAAATGTTAATATTAATAAACTCTTTTTTATTAATTAATAATGTTAGTATACATTTCTTATTATTAAGGAAGAAACACTCTTCTCGAAGTGGGCTCCTCCAGATGCATTTTACAATGTAAGCTACCCACGTAGAAGGGAACCCTTGCCCACATGCAATGTTAATAGCTAATAATAATAGTAATAAT
Source organism: Teleogryllus occipitalis (assembly GCA_011170035.1). Taxonomy (NCBI): domain Eukaryota; kingdom Metazoa; phylum Arthropoda; class Insecta; order Orthoptera; family Gryllidae; genus Teleogryllus; species Teleogryllus occipitalis. Next base: position 252,386 of record BLKR01000079.1, on the reverse strand, counting down.
AATAATAATAATAATAATAATATAATAGTAATAATAACATAATAATTTACTTTTATTACAAATGTTCTCAATATTTGCAGTTAATGTCAAAATGTATTAAACCCTTAATATTAACCAGGAAAATAACATTTTATTTTAGCCCTATTTATTACTGTATAATTAAGATTTAATTGTGAAATGAAGTAAAAGGAAATCATTCTTTAACAATAACAAAACTGGGCCTGAAAGCCTAAGCGTTCGTGAATATCTCAAGGTGTCAACGCTTCCTCAGTTCGCCGAAGGAGGGATCGGGGTGGGAAGAAACGGTCCTACGCCTACGGCCGGCGCATACGTTGACAGCCTCTCCATGTGCGAAATACAAAGACAGGCTTAGGTCATCTCTCAGGTCAGATGGGAGATAGCTCGATAAAGGACACTAAGAAAAGGTTCTCTTCAATGTAATCAATAATTATTATTTCATATTTCAACTTTTCCGAAGTTTAAATTAAGGGAGGTTTTCAATACATACAACGTATGCAAAACGTAAACGCCCGAACACAAAACATTTACAATAATAGGAATAGAATTTAATACAGTTGTTTAAAATATATATATATATATATATATATATATATATATATATATATATATATATATATATATATATACAAAATAATAATTTAAACGATAAATAACAATTCTGAAATGATATTTGATTATTAAACATTTTGTGAGATATGTTTAATATATGATATTATTAATATGTTTAATATGAGATACTAAAGTAACCTATTTTTTCAACATGTATGGATGGTAAGCTATATTTCGTCATTGAAAATACCGGTATAATACCGGTATAACCTTTATGGACGTCCATACCGGTATAGACGTCCTATAGAGGTATTTTACCGGTATAAAAGAGTAAAGGTATTTGAAAAGTTGCTCATAGTCCGTAGCCCGTTTATTAAGATACCGCTGCGGCATTCCTCTGGAATTGATCGAAAAAACTACGTAAAACTACTGATAAGATTAGGTGTCCGCTGGAATTTTTCTCCACATGCGGATGAATTCCACCTAGGTAGTATCAAAAATCGTCCTCCACCGTCGGATCTCGTACACTAGGGGCCGACGCCTGTTAGAGTCGCTGTAGTCGTAACAGTTGTTGCGCAGGGAAAAATACAAGGGTAACTCCGTTGTATCGAATTTCCCACAGAATATTCATTTGGAAAAAGTTATCATTTCACATTCCTCTGCACGCCCTGGAAATTCGTAACATTTGTTCCGAGACAGAATCAATGTTATAGGTCGTATATGATGTTAAAAGCACATTATAGATTAAAATGATAAATGTTGTTTCATATATATTAAGATTATTATTATTATTATTATTATTATTATTATTATTATTATTATTATTATTATTATAATTCCTCGTATACGCACGTATATACGGAGTAATTTACGTTCTATAGATAAAGTTATGTAATACTGCGGAAAATCGATTTCGAGATTTCAACGGAAATACGTTTTGGTGTCCCCTGATTCTCAAAAAGTGTTTTTTTCAAAATGTCCGTCCGTCCATCTGTCTGTCCGTCCGTCCATCTGTCCGTCCGTCCATCTGTCTGTCCGTCCGTCTGTCCGTCCGTCCATCTGTCTGTCCGTCCATCCGTCTGTCAGTACGTGTGTGAACACAACTATCGCCTAAACCAGACGTATGATTTTTTCAAATGGATATTCCCCGGTCGATCTGGCTCGATCTCAAATCTTAAGAGATCTGGCTCAAATCTTAAGAGATTTTAAAAACCTTTTTTTTTTAAAATTTGGGGCTTATTTACTTGAAGTCAAATCAAAAGCGGATCGAAAGTTTTTCTTTAAACTTTTGGTAGGGATAGTGCTAAATGTACTCAATTAAATTCAATTCACGTCGTTAATATTTACATTAGTGGAGATTTGTTCATATTATTATATTTTACAAGACATGTGCTTTAAATAATGTTTCTCAAAAACTGAAAACTTTTATGTGAGAACCAGCACAACATAAAAACGGCAAAATTTTGTCTTCGAACTTTTTGTACGGATAGTGCGAAATACACTGTTTAAGACGATAAAATTAATTTTGCTGTTTCCTTTTTTTTCAAAAATTACTCAAATGTAATTGTTTTGAAATAACTCTCACGCCCTCAATACGCACATTTTCAGCGATTTGCACACACTATTGCATTTTTGAGTGGAAGAGCTTCAAATGACTTTCAATAAAGTTTTTCGAAAACTCAAAAGACTTACATTGAAAAAAGCTTCAAATTTCGCATTTACAATAATGCTTAAAAACAATTTTTTTTATATAAACGACTTCAAATGTTTCAATGAAAAGTTCCATGCCCCCCGAAAATTAAGAAAACAATTAGAGCTAATTTTGAGAAAATTTCGAAATCAAAAGGATTTCAAGTAAAATACCCCACAAATAAAATATACGTTTAAAATTCTAGGGTCCGCAACCTGAGCCAGATCAATTTTCCCGGATACGGGTTAGGGCTCAGCTCAGTTGTTCGAGTAGCACGCGATTGGCGACCTCAGAAAGTCGCCCGCGAGCTGCGTTGTGTCGGGGTGTGGATTGGTTATACTCCGCCTCAAGGGAATGGCTTCTGGAGGGAACTGCGGGGTGGTAGAACGCCTACAATAATCGCCTCCTGAGTGAATGATACATCAGGGGAAACGCGTGTTATCTTCCGCTTTCGGGCATTCGTACGTGTGCCATAGTATGCGCAAATATGCGACATTACGACCGAAGCAAAGCGTTGTCATACGTTTAGTGATTTCACGACCAGGCCTAGTGCAAATCCTTTTGCAGTGAACATTGGACAAAGAAGATCACAACTGAAATGGGAAAGTATATTTGAAAGTTGTTTACTAACACGCATTTAAAACAATATGGGAATGCTTGCTGGATTCTATAACACATTATGATAAAATTTGTTCTTGAAAATATTTTTTATTTGAATTTGGAATCAAAATTTATCAAAAATATTAAGAAGTATTTTTATTTCAAAAAGTGTGGTGTATAAAAGCGATAAAAATAGAATTAAAAAGCACGTCTTTAGTTGTGTGGTGGGGAAAGGAAACAATTGAAAATGTATTGTGGATCAAAATTATTTTTCAAACATTTTACTTTATTTCGTTTTTTACTTTCTTACCATTTAAAATCTCTTCTTAAGATGGACAATGCTTGAATAACTAATAGCATATTTAATTTTTTTATTTAAAGGTAAATTGTAATTAAAAGTTAGTATAATACAATAAATAACTATGAAATATCAAAAGTTTGTTGCGTCCAATTTGCAGTTTCCCTCCCTCAGAACTTCTGTCCGCGGTAAGGTGTGCGCCAAAGCGTTCCAAAGGTCACTGGCGTGCCCTTTCGCTCAGAAGACCTGCTTCCCCACCACAAACGTCTCAGCCACCGCGAGAACTGTCTTCTCAGCACACGATCGCGAACGCTCGCGCTCACCTCAGGCCAAATGAGCGGGCCTGTTCTTAGACATACAGCCTTTCACATTGCTGGAGAAAAAAGCATTTTCCGGTGAAAAGGACCCACACAACCTGATTTATAACTATTCTGCGTATTTGAAACATTTTATAATATGTAAGAGCAAGAAAACATTTTTGTGGTGTCAGGGACCTTCAACACCTTTTCCTGTCAAAAATAAGCTATTTTCAGCCAGAATTATATAGTTTTCTTTTTCTTTAAAGTAGATAAAGTAAAAAAGCACGTTTTCCGCATCAGAGTGTCACAAATTATTTTTTTTCACAAAATATCTTGATATTGACACTCTTTTCTGCATCATTACCTAACTTTCTCTAAATGGAGTATAGGAGAAAGTAAACCAAATTTTTTCCTAAGTACTAAGTGCCGCTAATACACTCGCGAGGTCCTATGTAACTGGAGAGACACTGAAGTTCCTCAATGCAGGTCGCTTGAGATAGGGACCGTTTACCGTCCCCGTTCCTACTCTCGTCCCCGCGCGATATCCTCTTCTAAGTGCTATTGCTTGGCAGCGGTGACACGAAACTGTTTGCACGTCTGAAGACGACTGAAGACAGTGACATTTGCAATGGGAGTCGGCAAGAAGGTTCACAGAACTGTGAAAAAGGATTCATTTTGACACGAAACTTCTTTAAAATAATTTCGTGGGCAGGAGGGAGACTTTTTATCAAACCGCATGTTGTGAACATTTGTTTTACTACTGTAATTTTTACATTTTTGCACTCGTACTACATGCGCACCTCATTTTGGTTCTGTTTAGTAGACGAAATATGCCATTACTCGAGCATGCATTGTTGAATACGTAGATAGCCGTTGGAGTTCTACGCCTGACGAACTAAAGGATCAATTTAGTCTCGCGCATTTCGCAGAGGGGTATCTCAGCAGTGCGCCTGACAATCAGATCAGGACTGATATAGCTTGAGAGAAAACTCTCTACCATAGTAGGTTTAGACTATCAAAACTCGTGCTCATCAAGAGTGGTAATGCTTAAAACTGTCTAATGTTTTCTAGAAATGTTACGGTTTCGGGGCTGTGGCGAGGCACTCCCCCTTATGAGCCCACGCCCACCGGAGAGTGCTCTGCCTGGCGCCCGAACTTAGCGGCCGACGGGGCACTCGGGAGCCGTGATCCCAAAAAATTTAGTTTCCCGAGAGCCTACCAAATGCGAAGTCGTTTTATTTTTTTCCAAAATAGCGAAAAATCGAATGACGGCAAAACGTCCGTGTCTGTCCGTCTGCCTCTCCCTCCGTCCGTCTGTCTGTCCGTCTGTGAACAACGTTAGTGGCTAAACCGCTCACCCAATTTTCTCCAAAATTGATATTCCCTACCGATCTGGCTGATGTCACGATCCGTTGAATTTGAAAGTGATATTTTAATTTTGGAGGGGACTTTACATGAAGCTCCTGGGACAATTTTCAAAAAAAGGCTCCATCGTTTTTTTAAAAATTAAATTGTGTTGTTGGATGTTTAAGAGAATGTCGCAGGTGCCACGTTCGTTGAAAACCCTGATTTTTCGAAAATTTTCAAAAGTTCACAATGTTTTCGAACTCTTCCTACAATTAAAATACCACAGAGTAGTTAAGAATAACGGAGCAAATATGTGCTGTTTTATTTCCAATAGTTCAAGAGTTTTTCACATAATGGCTGTAGAACCAGTAGGGTACTAGTTTCAGTACTATAACATTACGTAACTATTACAAATTATGCAAGAATGCATCAACTGTTGTATCAAAACTCACTTGAAGTGCAGCGTTCATTACAAGCGAAGCTACCAGAATGTATTTAACTTTTCATCTATGTTTGAATATCTGTATCTTAAGACGCGAGATCCATTGCACATTTGTATCAAATCTAAAAAAAAAACAAAAAAAAACTGGATCTTTTTACTATGATTTTATTTTAGAATTGTCACATTTGACGACATAGAGAGCTACAATTACATGACTATGAGTCGAACTGGAGTCTCCCAATATCATCCCGATGGGGTGATGTATACTACATTAGAAGAGTGGAAAGAAGAATATGATATGTATCTTGATGTTATCCGCGTAAGTATGATTACAACACGAGAATATTTGAAACAATTAAAGGGATTTATAACTTCTAGCAAACTGCATTTTATAGATCCCAGCTTTTCGTCAGTTTCGCATGTGGAAATCATTCTGGATATGGAGAAAAGCTGTAAAATGGGCCAAAATGTGCCTAGCTCGAAATATACTATTGGAAGAACTGTTAATATTAAACAAAGAAATCAGAGTATCTCTTATGGATATTCAGGCAATGTGCTGTACAATGGATAATGTGTCCTTTATAAACATGAAAAAAGAAGAAAATTTTGCCATATTTGATTACATGGAAATTCAGGTATGTTTCTTAATGTTTTAATGTAATTTAATGTACAATCATGCTACTTTTACAACATTGATATTCTTTGACAGCTGGGAAAAGTGGAAAGTACGATGGTTAAAATACACGAGTATCACCAAATTGTCAAACAAATAGTTACTACTTCATGCTATGGGGCTCTGACTTCAATTGGCTTTACAATAGATGATAGTAACTTCTTGCCTCCTGAAGCTTGTGCACCGAGCGCTCGTCGCAACGTTCGAGATAAACGTCAGAGAATGCAGTACATTGACCAAGCAAATAAAAAGAAATTCTGCAAACGACTTACTTGGTAAGTTACGGTGAAAAAATCAACACAAATAATTAAACAAAATAACTACAATAAAAATAAATAGAAATTTTAATAGGTAGACCTACTTGATAACTGAGCACTACATTGTATGTCGCAATCAACCGACGATTTTTTAAATGTTGAATTTGCGAACAAATTGTATTTTCAAATGCCTCACCGGAACGCTCCGTCAGCTATTTGGAATCTGCTCCATTTCTCTTTGGTTCTTCATTCGATGCACAAATAATTTGTTGTTCTGTACAGTGTCGTTAAGTATTTTCTCACATCCAATTAACATGTTATTAATATCTAATATATAACGAAAAACTGTAGCGTTGTTATCTGCAATACTTATTCCACTGTGTTTTTCAATGTTAATAGCCAATCTGATATCTCTGATATGAATGAACTAGTTCAAAGATTGATCATTTTATCTGATACCAGCAGAACTATTTTTAATTTTTTGATTTTCTATTTGGTCGACAATTTGGTCTTATAAAATTGTTACACATTTTGCAATTAACTTTAAAAATTGGACACCCTAAGGCATTTTGAGAAATACAGTCAACTTCGATTATAGTGAACTTCTGGGGACTAACATCTTTGGTTCACTATATCCGGTGATGTCAAAATTAAATAGAATTTCTCCATAACGATTTATTTTATTATTATATAGGCTTAGAGCAAAATACATTAACAGCACGAAATGAAAATTTAAATATCTTTATTTGCCCTTAAAAAATAAATTATTTTCAATTCTTTACTTCGTACATTATCATTAGTAATTTCTCTAGATCCTTCTCCAGAGTTCGTGCTCTCTCCGTACTTGATTCTGCATTGTCCTCTGGGCCTACGAATCGTAATGCTGTCTTGATACTCTTCAATGCCTCTTGCACTGTTGGAACACCATCCCACTCTCCGAAGGCCTTTTTACTCGCCAAATAACATACGAAATGCTTTGGGTAGCGGGATGGGGCAAATGGCTAATGAACCTGATCGCTTTTCCGCGTGGCACGGCGGGTATCTTCAGGCTGCGACAGTCGCCTGCTTCCTGTCGCCGACGTAGTAGTCAACGTGCTTTGTCCAGCGGAATATCAAGTGACGCCAAACTTAAAACTGAAACAAGCAGTCACTCGTCGCTGCCGCCAGTTGAAGCCCACGCAGGACACGGACTTTGTTTCCGCCGTGAAACTGACTGGCACAGGGTCATCGGTAAGGCCCCCATTCCAGGCCCTCCTTTGGAATTTGCGGCACTGAGTCGATATATTTTTTCCAGGAGGAAATTAATTTCCAGGATGTTGTATTTCCTACGTTCACTATAGCCGAGGTTCAGAGTTCACTATAACCGAATCTTCTTGTGCTTATTTGTAATATAAATGAAAAGGGACCAGAGATTATAACTATAACCGAGAGTTCACTATATTCGAGTTCACTGTAACCGGAGTCGACTGTACTCTTAATTTTGAATTGATTGTACTGCATGATTCAATGACGTTTCTCACTCAGGCAGAAAAAAACCCTGTCAAATATGATATGAAAACGCATTGCTGTATAGTATTGTCTGTGATATTGAGCAATATAATTCAATATTTCTTCTCCGATTCATGTAACTTTCATATAGAAAAAGATTAATTTAATTCATGTAACTTTCTAGAGAAAGTTACAACACTTTTTTTTCTTTTACTCTTCACTAACTTTCTGTATTGCAATACTTTGAATATCGTCGTGGTAATCCCAATAGGTCTATGACAAATCCACCGAAATTTTCAGGAGGAACGAAAAACGTTCTTTACCTCTCAATGTCTTGGCAGTTGCTTTTACAAATGTAAAATCATGATATTCGATTTTTCATACGTCCGTCGTCGTACGACCTATTGCAACTGCTACACTTGTCTAAATTTTACACACTGGTGTAATAAACAAAAAAGTATTTCTTTTTAACATGTGATCTACTGCAGTTACCACGACGATATATTACGTTTAGGGAACATAAATAAGGGAAACAAGTGTGTTATTATTTCATTATCTGCAACACATTTAAAATTCATTGAATTCAGAGGAACATTACTGAACGTTTCATTTAGGTCGAAGTGTATCTTGTATGGTGCATAAACATATGTGTTTGTTTTCTAAAGCTTACATGGCTATCCCCGCGCGTCTAGCACTGCGGCTTTAGAGCTGGTTCCCAGGCGCTAGCCCCAGGCGCAAGCCTCAACTCGGACTGGAGTGTAAACAGTAAGCCACGCATGTCTGCATGAATCAGTAAAATTTCCTGGTCGTGGCCTGTGGCAGGGGCGGATCCAGCCGATCTATTTTTGGAGGGGGGGAATCATAGATTTTTGTTAAAAAAATATATTTGTTATTATATTGCATATTATTTTGGTAGGTATATATGATTCTATACAATATTTTTACTTTCTCGAGCGAATAGCTTTTACGAATTCTTCGTAAGAAGAGAAAGTTATGTAATAGTGCGACGGAAACGACGAATTTTCGCCATAAAAACTTATAGCTGGACTCTGGTTTCGAAAAAGTGGATAAATCCTGTTGCTAAATTTAGAAAAACTTCCTCTAACTCCTGGTGTAGCCAAAATCCACGTTTTGTTGCTTCTTGATACCGACAAATCGATTGACAGCAAAACGACCGTCTGCCCGTCCTTACTCTGTCTCTCCGTCTGTGGTCAACGCTAGCGCCTAAACCGTTCAGCCGATTTTCTTCAAAATTGACATTTCCCAATCGTTCTGGCTGATGTCGCGGTACCTAGAATTTGAAACCGATATTTTAATTTTGGGGGGTTCTTTACATGAAGCCCCTCGGACATTTTCAAAAGAATTGCTCCAAATTTTTTGATTCAATTTTGTTGTTGCATAGTTGGAAAAACGTTTAAGAGAATGATGCAGGTATCATTTTCGTTAATATTCCCGATTTTTAGAAAATTGCAAAAAAATAAATAAATTAAAAACTACAAAATTGAAGATAGAGATTTTTTTCTCAATCAAAGTCGGTTGTACAAAATTAGCAATTTAAATAAGGTCATGTACAATTTTTTGAAAAAAAGAGTAGTTTTTGTGTAATTTGCGATTGAAATTTACGAAAATTTTGTTTCTCAAAAACCGCATCACATTTTTTCTTTAAATTTTATCCACCTGTGTAATAAGGAAAGGTAAAAAATGACACTAGTCGCATTTTCGGGTATCGTTCGGTTTTTTCGAAAATTGCGAAAACAATTTCAAAACTAGAAAATTGAACATAAAGATGTTTACATACTCACACATAGAGATAAAGTCTGTTGTACGAAAGTAGCTCTTTAAACAAAGTCTCTTGTAAAAATCAGCCTTTTAAAAATGTCATGTAATTTTTTTTTTCAAAAAATGAATTGATTTCTTATAATTCGTGTCTGCAATGTATTCAGTTTCTAAAAAATATTTTCTCAAAACCCGTACCAAATATTTTCATTGAAGTTTCTCCTCGTATGGTAAGTAAATAAAGTAGTGATGCGGTAGAATGGCACAGACTTTCTCGCGCTGGCTTCTGGATGGTCTTGATCTCTTCCCAGCTGACATATTTTGTCGCCGACAGGACATTCTTTCACATTATCTCAATTTGTTCGGCTCCCTAATACTAGAACTGAAACAACTATGCTATTATGACAATCACAGAAGTGCCCGTTCCGCGACCGAAGTGGCCAAATGTCGGGTACTGACTCATCGTTTCGGAGGGGGGCAGGGTCTGTCGCGGGGATAATTATTTGTCACAATTCTTTCTTGCCGCAGAAAACGATTGAGAATTCCAGAAACTTTATTGAAAACCATTGGAAGGAATTCTAATCACAAATATCATTAATTAAGGGAAATAAACTGAAAGTGTCTGTATGTGATTTTTGTATTTTGAACTTTTAAATGAGTTTTCAACTCTCTTGTTCGATTTTTAAAATGTACGTTACATCAAATCAATTACTGTCTTCCTGTGCACCTGCTTGAACCGATTTAAGTACAATAATCAATCTATCAATATGAAATTTAGATACAATACACGCACTACCCATGGGACCGACTTATATATCCTTAACGGCTGACCGGGAGAGGTACTGTCATTGTAGTGCCACTGACCAGGTGGTGCTAGGTTCGAGTCAAGAGGGATGGCAGTATTTTCGACACTATCCGGATAGCTAGGTCGAGTCCTATTGCTGTGTGGAAATCGATTCTACCTTCCAGCTGCTTCGATTTACCAATCAAAGCAGGCTTTCCGGTGTTTCTCTAAGAAACTCTAGGCGAATGCCGAGGCAGTACCCAACCAAACGGACCGCGTGCGATCTTTTCTTCTCATTCCTTGTTCTACCTACCCTTTACTTACACACACTTACAGGCACCACACCATCACAACATGCCGGGAGTCCGGGATGTCCGGGTCCGGGCGGGAGCTTGCAGCTTGTCCCGGCTAGGAGGATACCGCCTGGTTGGTGGCACCTGGTTGGGTAAAATCCCGCTAGCCTATGGTAGGTCGGCGCTTGATTTGGCCATCCAGGGCGGGATGATCACAGCTACCTCCCGTGCAAAAACATGTACTACATATTCGAGGCTAATGACCTTAAGTTGGCTGGAGGATACGCTGTTTGTAACTCACATCGTCTACAGCCGCCATTTTAACAGTTCGTCAAGGAGTTGCCATCAGTAGGAGAGACTTGAAACTTCATACAGTAACGCTGGAAACACGAATATTAAAGGAGTTAACAACTACAATTGTCTACCATTATTATTGGATGAAGGGGAAAATGTGGGGCATTACTTTCTGACCGATCCTCTAATATATATATATATATATATATATATATATATATATATATATATATATATATATGAGAGAGAGAGAGAGAGAGAGAGAGAGAGAGAGAGAGAGAGAGAGAGAGAGAGAATGTCCAAGGAGAAAACAACGAAACTTCCATAATAAGCTCTTAAGACAAGTTTAAGCATATTTTGTCCGATAAACTCCGAGATATTTCGAATGACAGCCGCAATAAGCACTCAAAAGTTGGTTTGAAAAAATACTTTCTATGCACAAATTTGCATTTCAGAAAGATATTAACACTCCAGAAACATGTAAATTGTTTATTATTTACAAAAGAAATGAATATATATATATATGTTCACAAAGTAAAATTAATTTACAAATAAAAACAGCATCCACACAATTCAATTGCTTTCTATTTGATTTATAGAAATTAATACTGAGAGGTGATCAGAGTCATCAAAATGCGGAGTTGAGTGAAAATTGGTTGAGTGAATATTGTTATTTCGATGTCTAAGAAAATTTGTTAGGGTCTTCGGGAAGTTACCAATTTAATTTGGTTTATTCTAATATTTAGTAGTTGGGAGCCTGCTACGTTAAAGACTCTTTGACTCTCAGTTGACATGTTTATAATGAGTATCCCCTAAAAGTTATCCTCTAATAGTAAGATGCTAACGGAGAGAATAAATAGTTTAAAACATAGAAAGGTGTTGTTGTAGAAGTGTATACAACAATGATAATTAATTATAAGTCGGTATTTGAAAGTGAAACTGCAGTTGGTTTTTTGCTGTTGATGGGTGTTGCATTTTCTAGGAAGTACGAAATGGTGGTTTGGATTAATATGATTACTCCGCCATCTGGAGAGCTGGCCCTGTCCATTCATACTGCATTTTATCCTGACAGTTTAAATGTAGTTAATAATTTTAATTGTGATTCTGAAATGCTTATGATGTGAACATTGTTTAGGAAAATAAATTGGTTGTTATTATCATTTACCCTTCATGCGTTTCAATTCATTAGAATTAAGGTATGTTTCGAATTATTTTGTACCAATCGCAGTTGTAAGAGAGGAAGTAATTGTTTGTTGAATATTTTGAATGATTGCTGGGATGTTTGGATATATGATATTGATTATTTGAGTTGCTATAGAGTTAATAATATTGCGGACGAAGGTTATGTTCAGGAAGTTCGTTTGGAGGAGACTATTTTAAGGAATTGTGTGAGAATTTTAGTGAAATATTATTTGAGAGAAGTGAGATGCTGATTCATTTGATGTGTTAGCCGTCCTTTGAAGTCTAGGTTCAGTCTAGTATTGGCGTTTTTGAGGCTTGGGTGAGGAAGAATTACTTGTTTTCAGATTTGTAGAGACATATTGAGAAGTTCCAGTTTCATCCCACGATATTCTACAATATTGATATTCAACAGTAGGAATGTCTGATCTAGGAGTGTTTTCGTTATTGGTGACGTACTTATGACTGAAATGTTTTCGATGCAAACAATTTTTGGCATCACTTTTTCGAATGTGCGATATCTCTCTCTCTCTCTCTCTCTCTCTCTCTCTCTCTATATATATATATATATATATATATATATATATATATATATATATACAGACATCTCATTTGCATATAAAAAGTATTCCATTCTGGAGGCAACTAATTTGCAATAAATTAATATAAACATAATAGAAATCCAAAAATCGTATTTGGTTTATTCTTTGGAAACTGCATAGAAAGCCCATTATGTATAGGTGCTCATATAGTATTCATAGTGTAAAGAATGTTCATTTCAAATAAAGTGATTAAGACTTCATCTGTAAAAGATGATTCTGAAATATTAATTTAATAGTTATTTTTTTCGAAGAATTGTCGACGATATTTCGTATATAAATGCTGATCATATTTAGTTTATTATTTCAGCTATGTTTAGTTCACTAGAAATATGTATTTCTTTGAATCTTAAAGAACTCAAACTTCTCTATGCCATATTACGGCCCCTTCACACTGCCGCGCGCCACGGAACACCGCGACTGGTAGCAAAGCATTCGTTTAAATGGAGATCTTCCCACGTGTGGCCGATTTTGAGTCTAGCGTGTTTCCTTTGTTTCTTCTAAGTAAAACGCCTATTGTTATGTCGCATCTCTGCGCTGCGGCAGTGTCCCAGCGGGAAGACCTCCATTTAAACCAACGCTTTGCTAGCGGTGGCCCGGACGCCGACTCGGGCTGCTGGTGGCGAGCGTCAGCCACCGAAGACAAAGCAGCGTGAATCGGCCACATTTTTCCCCTTTGTTTTCTTTCTTCTTTTCAATCCCCCTCCCCCCCGCCAGTATCCCTGGCGAGGCGGGAATTTATTCAAAATACGGGTGTACATTTAATGCTCCAGCATTTCTGCTTCTGGAGCTAAATGGAGGGCAATATCTTCATTAAACTATCTTAAATTTAACTTAAATCTAATTACATTATGCCACTTTTGGCGAACGTTGATTTAATATAATAATTTTGGAATATATTCTTTGAAAAAAGTTCTTGTGATTGTTCTTTTTTTCTTCTTTTATATTTTCAGTAACATTCACTTTCTCATTCAAACTATAGATTAAGTATATGGCCGATTCGCGCTACTTTGTCTTCCGGTGGCTGACGCTCGCCACCAGCAGCCCGAGTCGGCGTCGGGCCACCGCTAGCAAAGCGTTGGTTTAAATGGAGGTCTTCCCGCTGGGACACTGCCGCAGGTCTTCCCGCTGGAACACTGGAATGCTGTCGCATTACCTGAAACGCTAGCGATATTGTATATTACCTCGCACGCCTCTCGAGAGTAGTTTTCAGATTTATTTATAAGGCCTGTTAATTGGAATAAGTAGAACATTCGGATGTTATCTCATAATAAGTTTGTTACAACAGAAAGCTTTTTCAAACACGTAGCGATCATCTTCAGATTGAAACGCGTGGTTTTATTCCACGTTTGACATGTCACAAACGACATTCCACACTTCGGTAATCCACAGCCGGGTTTCAATCAGCGAATTCAGAGATTTGGAAACCAATGTGCGCTGCTCCATGTCACGGAGCCGGTACGAGCCGGTGCTACATATTAGATTTGAAAAATATGCTATTGTTGTGCCTGAATTGTGTTCTCCAGTTTTATTCATTTGGTGGACTACTTGGTGATGAATTCACTTCACGTAGTAATGAAGAATTCACTGCTGGACTTGCAATATATGTTGAAGAGGCACTTCATATTCCTACCAAGTGCTCACTTGTTGCGAGCAAAAGAGCTTGATGCAGTCCTGGAAGAACCAAGACCCGAAGAATATCCTGAGGTATTTTTAATTTTTCCTTAATCAGTTTCCACGTTTCTTCATAACTTCAATATTAATAAAATATCTGCCTGTGGTTTCAAAAGTATTATATTTTTATAAAGTCATAAGCTTATTTAGATGATACAAAAATAATTCAGTTGTCTTTACGTTTTTGGGCTGTCTGTCTGCATGTATGTCTATCGGTCATACTGTTTGTCTACTTGTCCGGGCTTGTCTTCCGGAGGAACGACTAAACCGAACGACTCTCCGGCAGGAACGACTAAACCGATCATAATGGAAATTCACTGAAAGATGGAATATTTTTAGGGCATAATTTGAGCTACATTTTTCCAAAACATTATTTTATATTACAAAAGAATGTTTACGTTGTTTTCGAAACAGATCGACAGTTTTGTTCCGATCTTAATGGTTTTTTATAAGTGTGCTTTAAAGCAAGAGCGGGCGACGCGGAGCGAGGCGGAAGGCGAGGGTAGTGGGCTGGTGGAACGGAGCAGGGGCAGTTTGGGCAACGCGGTGGAAGGTAGGCCAGCACAAGACAGGGCGAGGATAGTTGGCATTCATTCTCTTTCCGGTCTTTGTGAAAAATTCTCGGGGAACGCGGGTTACTTCAGCTAATCGTATATACATTATAATTGTCAAACACGAAGCTCCCATGTATGAAATATAATAATTATATATTAGTATTTATATATTATATAATATTTATATATTATAATTATATACTAATTATAATATATAAAATATAAGGGGAAATCTCGCCAGGCAGATATCCCATAAAGAAATTAAACCCATGCTTTTAAGTGAACTCTCAACCCCTAGGTTTTTTAAAGGTTTTACGATCGGTTCCAAATTATGTGTACAAGTGGAAATTCTACATTCTTGTATTCTACACTCTTCAATTCTACATTGATGGTTAAATATTAAATACAAAAAAGTTGAGATTCGTAAAAAAATATTTATTATGATATTTAATAGAATATCTGGGGTATTTTAGAAGATTTTGAAGAGCATGTGGCCCCTGTCAATGTAACCTACCATTCGTTATCTAATAATTACTTTGTTTTATTTGCAGTTTCCGTTGTTCCACGCTGAATTACTAAACGACACGGAAAATATGTATCTTGATCCTCCTCACGATATTGTCATAGGAAGTTTTAATGAACTTATTGAACTCTGGGAAGAATATTTGTTTTGTATTGATATATATTTACCTGATCCTATATACAATCCATTTACAGAGTAAGTAATATTTCATATTGCCTTATATCCAATTACTATTCTTAATTGCAATTTATTCAGTATTTAATATTAGCAGTACGTTATATTGTACTGCATAACAACCCACAATTTATTCTTATCTCTCACACGTCGCATAAAGCTTTTATTGTTTTCACGATAAGTAAAATTATTTTTCTGAATTACCTGAATATTAAGTAGACAATTTTGCTTTATCTGTTTATCTTTCTTTACATATTTAAGATTTATCCATATATTGTATCTATATTACACTATTGTACATATTAATTTTTGGCTTGAAGTAAGCTTTTTTTACTAAGTTCCTGAAATCTGATTGTCACCACCTACTTTATCGTGACATATTCCGGAGCATACCTTTATCTTCATTGCGTCACCAGTTTCTCCAGGTTTATTCCAAAGCGTTAGAACTTAATTATTTTATTAAGATATAAAAAGAGAACATTAATGCCACTTTTGTACCTTTAGACCGATGATTAATGGAAAGAAAATGGAGCGCTTTTATGCGCTAGATGCCGGCGTAGATATCAGAAAACTTTTTGAGGAGGACTCGTATTTAGAAGGTTTGAAGAGGATTACTGAGCAATACTTCGAAGTGAGCTATAAAGCTATAGACACCTATATCAGTCGATTTGATTTTGTGAGAAAATTCTACAAAAGAAATGAATCAACCGATCTTAAGACAATTTTAAATTGCAAAGGTATGTGATTCTATGCATATAAAATAATGATGTAAATAGATGTTACTTGTTATGTGAATATTCATATTCATATTATTATTATTATTATTATTATTATTTTGATTTGTTAGCATTTTAATGTTATATTGTGGTAGGGACAATTAGGACGACCAGAATATGAGTAAGAGTAATCATCATCCCCCCATCATCACCCATCAAACTGATCAACTCCATACTTTACAATTCTCCACCTACCCGAAACCCTGACAATAGTGGCAAAGATAACAGGCCATGTAAATCATCTCAGCATTTTATCAATATCATTAACAATTAACATTCAGCAATATTCTCTTGTTTTGCTTCGCTTTGCTTCGCTTTGCTTCGCTTTGCTTCGCTTTGCTTCGCTTTGCTTCGCTTTGCTTCGCTTTGCTTCGCTTTGCTTCGCTTTGCTTCGCTTTGCTTCGCTTTGCTTCGCCTTGCTTCGCCTTGCTTCGCCTTGCTTCGCCTTGCTTCGCCTTGCTTCGCCTTGCTTCGCCTTGCTTCGCCTTGCTTCGCCTTGCTTCGCCTTGCTTCGCTTCGCTTCGCTTCGCTTCGCTTCGCTTCGCTTCGCTTCGCTTCGCTTCGCTTTGCTTCGCTTTGCTTCGCTTTGCTTCGCTTTGCTTCGCTTTGCTTCGCTTTGCTTCGCTTTGCTTCGCTTTGCTTCGCTTTGCTTCGCTTTGCTTCGCTTTGCTTCGCTTTGCTTCGCTTTGCTTCGCTTTGCTTCGCTTTGCTTCGCTTTGCTTCGCCTTGCTTCGCCTTGCTTCGCCTTGCTTCGCCTTGCTTCGCCTTGCTTCGCCTTGCTTCGCCTTGCTTCGCCTTCGCTTCGCCTTGCTTCGCCTTGCTTCGCTTCGCTTCGCTTCGCTTCGCTTCGCTTCGCTTCGCTTCGCTTCGCTTCGCTTTGCTTCGCTTCGCTGCTTCGCTTTGCTTCGCTTTGCTTCGCTTTGCTTCGCTTTGCTTCGCTTTGCTTCGCTTTGCTTCGCTTTGCTTCGCTTTGCTTCGCTTTGCTTCGCTTTGCTTCGCTTTGCTTCGCTTTGCTTCGCTTTGCTTCGCTTTGCTTCGCTTTGCTTCGCTTTGCTTCGGTCCTTAAGACCAAGGCATGCCTGCACCAAATGGTGTATAAAGTACAATTCATTAAATGAATGATGAAATAAGGTGATTTATTGTGAAGAGAGGTAGCAATAATTGCTCCGAATATTCATTTCCGAGCACGAAGGTCGCGTTCTGTACGTGATTGTTTGTCAAGGGCTATTTTTGTTGAATTTGTGTGTGTTTTTTTTGTCATTCCTTGATTGTAGAATATACAGCCTTGTATGCCAGAGCCACAAGTGTTTTGCTTTGAGTATAAACCTGCCCGTATTCCCCACCCAGGTGCATTTTCAGGCATAAGCCTCATCCAGGCAAGCGATTCGAAACAACTCGAGAGGTCTGACGTCGGGACGGCAGTGGGCTGTCGAAGGATGCCGGTAACGCCCACGCGATCTCACACATCCTTAGGGCTAACGACTCCTTCTCGCAACAGAATTGTATTATGCGCGGCGCGTCAGAGAGAAGGCCACGACGTGTGTTCCGTCGCAATATATATACTATATATACTATATTATATTGAAATATACTGCAATTTATACTCAAACAAACTCGGTCGAGGAATCTGAAAAGCAAATCTCTATCTATCTTGCTACTTTATTGCTAGAATTGGCTCAATGAAAAATCATATATTCATTTCACGAAAACATAGAAATTTATTAAATAATTTATAACAATTTTTGGTATTGTTTAACTTTACCCAATATAAAATTAAATGTTTGTCATGACCGTTCCAACCTTATGTCTTCGCGCGCTTTTTCGGCCACCTTTATCCATCTCCGACGCCGCTGTCCTCAGGTCCAGACACCATCTTCTCTCTTCTTTTCTCGGAAGCTCACTTCAATTGCCGTTCATCAGATCAACAAACTATTTGCTGCTAACATTCCAGTCCAATCACTGACAACTTCGCCCAAGCCCTCAATGTCCCTCCAACTCGTTCACATGAAATATTTTAAGCTCCACTGTCACACTTAAGAGTTCCAATTTTGATGTTTTCTCAACATCCATTCCCTAGTAGATGCTTACAAGTCCCCAAAGAAAAAAAACTCCTAACATTAATTGGAGCACGATCCGTTCATGAGCACGGCATCAGTCAGAATGAATGTCTCTCGTATTCTTTCAGCCCTGCAAAGCTCGGTTTATAAATTCGATTGTTTATTTGCAGATAACATTTGATGTACTTTCGTACCTAGCCAATCTCTAAATTTCTTGCAAAACGAACTAGCCGTCTTCACGACTGTCACTGCTTTTTCGGCCAATCCCAGAATTCTATATAGAATTAGCTAGCCATCTCCGCGATTGTCACTACATGAATATGTTGACCTTGACGACGGCTCGCTTACCGTTGCTATGCTAGCATATTCACATAATTTATCCCCTTTAATTGACGCCATTTAAAATAAATATTGTACAATATTCAGTGACATATTGGTATGTCACAGTATTAACTAACTAACTAACCACTCCCCGCCTCATTCCGCTGCGTTCCGCTCCGTCCCGCCCTGCCCCGCTCCGCCTCGTCACGCCTTGCCCTGCCCTGCCCTGCCCTGTCCTGTCCCGCTCCGCTCCTCCCCACCGCGCCCTGCCCTGCTTCACGCCCTGCCACATATGCCGCTCCATTCCCTGTTCCCACACTCCACTCCCTGCCCTTCCTGCCAGCACCATCTGCTCCACCCCTCTCCCCGCACCATCTGCTGGACCTTTTCTGCTCCGCCACGCCCCACACTGCCCTTCCATCCCCGCCCTTCCCTCCCCGACCGTACCACTCCGCCCACTCCATCCCTTCAGCCCTGCCCGCCCGCGCGCATCAAGTGTATTGCAGGTTGCGTTCAACCATTTTGGTTACGTGTTCTTTCCATTCCCCTCACGGGGTGAATACTCCAGAGTCCTCTTATCATTTTTGTCGGAAATGTGTATACCAAGTTTAGTTGAAATTGCTCCAGGTGTCTCTAAATTATGTAGAAATAGTATATTCGTGACATTGTTTAAACTTCGTGGTTCGTGGAGAAAAGTTCACGAGATGTTTCAGTTATATGAACTAATGTAAGTTCAAAAATTAATTTCAAGTGCAATATTGACGATTTTTAATGGAGTCTCAAAACTTTTCTATAGAGTTGATGAGTGTCTGAAGATCTAAAGCAATAGTGCAAATTTTACGAAGTGTGAGAGCCGAAAATGTACTAAACATGGAAACATTATCATGAAGAGCCATATCTTTATTGCATTGCCAGAATCAAGAAAGAAGTGTTTAATAAATGTAATACTTACCTTTAGTTTTCTCTTTTTGAACTTTTTAGTGCGAACTGGGAAATACTTTAGTAGGATCTTCGTTATTTCGCAAGAAAACGAAAGTTCCCTCTATTTCTCCTCAAAGAGGCGATGCTCCTCAGTAGCCTCTGGCTTTTTGCTGGATGCTATATTCAATTATTGTACTGTCACGAACTCTAAAGAAGTACCACACTGTTACTACTCTACAAGCCTCTTTTGCTCCTTCTATGGAATGGTCTGACTGCTGACTGCCGCTGGTCTGGTCTGATACACGACCGAGTCAAATTGCTGTTCATTTCCCACGGTCAAGAATCTGGACTGCAGCTACACTTTCCTTCAAAGAACGCTACACTGCCCCTTTAGTCCTTTCTTTGACAACGCATGGGCTGACGTTGTCGACGCAGCAGCACAAACTCTCTAAACGAATATGGAATTGAAAAAAAAGATGTATTATAATTTCTGAAGTGTGTTTAATTGATTGATTGATTGATTAGTGATCCCGAGCGCGTCAGCTGCTAAGATCATTAGTCCTGTAACACATGTTTTTTATCGCGTGAGAAGGATGTGATCTTCTCGCGCTGGCTGACAAGATCCGGTGCCGACCTGCGGCGGCTTATGGAGATTTTCCCCAAGCAGGTATCTCCTAACAGAGAGCACCGCCCAACCAAGACAAGCTCTGAACTTCCGACATGAGAGGTGGATTAATGCTTGTAAGTGTAAATGTGTGAATGTAGGGGGTGAGGATAGGATAAGGAATGGAAAGGAAATATCTCGCGCAGTCCGTGTCCCGTTTATTTGGGTACTGATCCGGCATTCGCCTGCGGTTGATCTGGGAAATCATAGAACAGCACCAATCAGAGCAGCCGGTCATAGGAATTCTCCTCCAGAGAGCGTCTGAATTCGATGTCTTGAGGCGCATTTGCCGGTAAGTGTGTTTAAGCCACTTGTGCCCGAATTAATTTCGCCTTGCCCCGCCCCTCCTTTTCCCGCCATGTCCAGACCCGCCTCTCCCCGCCTCGCCCCGCCCCGCCATGTCCCGCCCTGCCCTGCCCCGCCCTGCTCAATCCCGCCCTGCTCAACCCCGCCCAGCTCAACCCCGCCCAGCTCAGCCCCGCCCAACTCAGCCTTGCCCAGCTCATCCCCGCCCTGCCCCTCCCCGCCCCACCCCTCCCCATTCCGCCCCGCCCCGTCCCGCCCTTCCGCGAATCGCGCGCGTTATTCGTCACCTCAGACTCCTCTGACGTCACCACAGCAGTGAAGACGGTTTTAGGAGACGACTAGAACCGTGGCAAGTCATGAATTCACCCTTGCCAGAAGCGTACAATGCTTTAGATAAATCTTATTTAGCATTCAGACTTACCAAACACGCTGACATTTTTCGTTAACGACGATTATGTCTTTTTGAAGATATACAATCCGCAGTACAAACCATGTGAGATAACCTCCTTGACAATAGTGCAGATATCCATCGTCTAACCAGAACCTCACCCATACAACTCCCATACAGATACTCAAGAAGTAACTGAAATATTATCACCACCAAATTATCTATTCCAATTGCTGTCAACCTAAAATAATAATTGCTTTTTGTTATAGTATGAAGAAGAATATGAAGAGTACCGATGGGATACCTTCACCACTAATCATTGTCAGAATAATTCTACAATAGACATCGCATTTACTTATTATTTTGTAAAAAAATAGATTGTAAATTTCTTAAAATAAAAAAAAACCATGTGAGATAAGGAAGATATCTTTCGAAAGTTCAGAGATGACCTGATTAATATCAATCAAATAATAAGCGATGATTCCAATGATAAAGTATTATTTATTTAATAAAAAATGTTTCAATCTCAAATTTGATCCCACATTTGATATTAAAACATCTATCATTAAATTAAAAAATAATTCATGAATGGAATCGTCGCTTATTTTATTGACAAAAAACTATGTTACCTGTTTCGTTTTGGGAGCAGTGGGCTTAAATGGATTAAACATTTTTCAGTGTTCGACACCCGTGGGTCGCAGTTTGTGCAGACCACATGCGCCACTTCCTTTAAGAATAAAACAAGCATCAAACAAAGAGAGAAGCGAGTGTAGGTGAGGCGTGAATCAAAGTGTGCGGCCACCAGGGTCACCTGCACCGTTATAATAGGGGGCTCCCGGAGCAGAGCGCAGTGCTTATGGTCGTCTTCCTCCTGCCACTGACCCCGAGGCTGTCGCCGCCGCCGCGCGGCGTGGCGCGGCGCGGCGCCTTGATTTAAAGACGCAGGCGCGAGCCGCTACTCATTCGCGGCGGCGCAGCTGCAACCTCGCAAATCACCCGGCAAGGCGCGGCACGCCCTCACCCGCGCCGGGCGCCCGCTGACGTCACTCTCTGTTAATCGTCAGATTTATGTTCCTATAAGTTGCTTGTTAAATGATGTTGAGTGCTCTAACTACTCATTTGCAAGCGGGCCTGTTGCCACAAGCCTCGTCGTACACAAATGAAGCCGTTATTATTATTATTATTATTATTATTATTATTATTATTATTATTATTATTATTATTAACAATAATAAATTTAACGCCGTGTTTCTAAATTTACCCGACAAAAAGCATTCCCAGCATCAAAGAAGAAACTCAAAATTTCGAAAATTTGGTTGTTTCTCATTCAAATTGTTACTACTTTCGTACCTTTGTTTTAGTCCTTGCTTAAGCTTTAAGGTATTTCTCATTTTTAAAATTATATATAATATATGTATTATCAAAAATAATATACTGGTATAATGTATTCTATTTTGTATTGTTACATTTTCGAACTCAGTGTATAATCTGTTTCAATTGTAACGTGATCCGAAATTTGTGAATTAATTTCAATTTATACAAATAAGCACATTTTTGCATTTCAAATTTTTTTGCATTGTGCAAATTGCTTAGTCCCATTTTCTACACGACAGTTTCTTAACTGTAGTTTCTACTTGTACGACAGATGAAATGTAATGAATGCTTTTGTACAGTGAAAGGTAAGTGGGCGATCCCGACCCACAATCGTTTTACGGGAATAACCTATTCGTGTAATGAATTGCAACCCAAGTAACGATAAGAACGAATGTTGTCTAAATATTCTTAGCGATTATCTTGAGATTTACATTCTCCCATTTTCAGGAACTTGCACCATTTTCAATAGGGGAATTACGAACTTTGTGGTAGCCCAGATACCTTGTTAATTGGTTGTGGAGTTTTAAAGCTCGACTGCATTATTTAAACAGGTTCGTGGTCATTTGAAGTCTGTTGTCGGCACGTTTACGTTCAAAAATTATGTTGATTTGATATAATTAAAACCTAAAAATTAACCTAAAACCTAAAAATAACTAAAACCTCACTCATGCATGTCCGGAATTAAGTGGCAGCTTGGGAGACGACTATCTTTATATGTGTAGAGTAAGGAGCAAGCAGTATTCTTCCGATATAGGAAACCCCATGTAGGCGTCTATGAGAACCAAAGCTGCGGGCTTCGGCCTGACCTTAGGGTACTCGCCATGAGCCTGCAAGTTGCAGAGAAATACATTTGAGTGATGTGGGGATTTCACCCATTTCTTGGGTCTGAGTCATTTCATTGAGGTTTAAATGGCGCTCTAACAGCTCCGGTTTTCCGAGAATAAGTCAAATAATTAAAATCCGTAATATAGATTTAATAAAAATCACAGTGGCTCTGTGGATGGGGTGGAAATAGGAGGGGAATGCCGAGGTGCGTTGCTTGAGGGCCTACTCCGCCATCTGCTTGGGAACTGGAGGAACCTACGGAAACGGCCCTGATTAGATCCTTCGATATTGTGCCTTTCTAGGCTTGGGTTAAAGTTGGATACCTAGGCCTGAGATCTTCCAGTCTACAAAACTTCGGTTATGGACTTGCAAATTCGTTCGCTAATATGTGTCAAAATTCATTCACTTATTCACATATTCAATCGTTCTTCTAACATACCCATTCTTCCCACCGCCGTCATACTCATTCCTCAAATTCTTTCCCCCATTCCCTCTCTCACTCATAATTGCCTCCCTTCCTCATTCAATCCGTCACTCCTTCAGGCATTGGCAGAGGAACATTTGGCGCCGCAGACCACGCAGCACCGCTGCAAATTGCGCCCAGCTGTTTCCACACTCGCTTAAAGCGCCTCGCTCGAAGCGACTCGGCGGCGTGGGCGGCGGTGGAGCACTCGGGCGGTGAGCAGCGGCGGCCAATGAGTTCCGGGGTGGGGCAGGGAGGGAAGGGAGAGGATGGGGTGGGCCGCGCGGGGCGAAGCGGGGTGAGGTAGGGAGGAGCGTGGCGGGGCAGCGTGCGGTGGGGGGGGGAGAAGAAGCGGGCAGTGTTTTCAGGGCGGGGCGGGGAAAGGGCGCGTGGGGTCGGGTAGGGGTGAAGGGTCGGGGAAAGGGCAGGTGTGCGGGGCGGAGTGAGGCCATGAGGGACGGGGTGGAGCAGAGCGTGGCGTGGCGTGGCGTTGCGTGGCGTCGCGTGGCGTCGCGTGGCGTGGCGTTGCGGGGCGTGGCGTGGCGGGGCGTGGCGGGACGGGGCGGGGCGGGGCGGGGCGGGGCAGGGCGGGGCGTGGCGGGGCGTGGGGGCGTGGGGGGCGTGGGGGCGTAGAGTGGCGTGGCGGGGCGTGGCGTGGGGCGTGGCGTGGCGTTGCGTTGCGTGGCGTGGCGTGGCGTTGCGGGGCGTGGCGTGGCGTGGCGTGGCGGCGCGTGGCGTGGCGTGGGGGTGTGGAGTGGCATGGCGGGGCGTAGTGTTGCGGGGCGTCGCGTGGCGTGGCATGGCGTGGCGGTGCGTGGCGTGGCGTGGCGTGGCGTGGTGTGGCGGGACGGGGCGGGGCGGGGCGGGGCGGGGCGGGGCGGGGCAAAGCGGGGAGTATCGAAGCGTGATGGGGTGTGGCGGGGCGTGGCGGGGCGTGGGGGGCGTGGAGTGGCGTGGCGTGGCGTGGCGTGGGGGGCTTAGCGTTGCGTGGCGTTGCGTGGCGTGGCGTGGCGTTGCGTTGCGTTGCGTGGCGTGGCGTTGCGTGGCGGGGCGTGGCGTGGCGTGGGGTGTGTGGAGTGACGTGTCAGGGCGTGGCGTGGCGTGGCACGGCGGGGCGTGGTGTGGCGGGCAGGGCGAAGCGGGGAGTATCGGGGCGTGATGGGGTGTGGCGGGGCGTGGTGGGATGGAGCAGGCGGGGCGCGGAAGAGGAGCGGGAAGGGGCGGGGCTGCGCGCGTCGGCGGCGACGAAGAGCAAAGGGCAGCAGCGCGGGGGCGTTAACGAGCCACTCGAGTGCGAGGTCGCGGGTTCGCACCCGGCCGCCGGCGGAGGGCGCGCCCCTAGCTCATTAGCGGATTCCGCGCGTCGGTTGTGGAGCGCGCAGGAATAATTGCAGGAAGAGCCTCGTTCCTGGAAACTCACGGCCGGAAGAGACTAAGCCAGGGCGCATTTTGAATGACATGCGGTGTACAATAATCACCTATGAAATAATGATTTTAATTTTATGACAAAAATAATGAGTCGTTCATGTTTTTGGTTTCAAAATACATTTGATGAATCGTTTCTTGAATATTCAAACGGCAGCATTAAAGCATCTTGGGAACGTAAAGCGGAAAGGATAGGAAGTAAAGCGTAGGCGATTTATTCGGATTAAAGGGGAAATGAGACTTCTGTATAATTAATAAAACCTCCATTAACACATGATCGTGAAAATAATTCGAAAATGTAATTGAAAATGAAAGTATTTGCAGAAATATTCAATGTACTTAAATTAACGATCAAAATTTAGGTAAAAATTTCATTATACTATACAATAGTTATTTATTTTACTGGAAGGTAATTATGTGCGATTTAGTTGTTTAGTCACGATATATTTAGCGCGAGTAATGGACTATTACCCACGACTAACATACAACATCGCATCTTATCTCATGAAGACATTTTGGCGTCAATCAACGTTTAGGAATCATGCACCCACAAAACATGGATTATATCGGCACAACTTAGAGACAGTAATTTACTACATACAGGAAGAAGATTTATTCACTTTTTCGTTACCTGAAACCGGGAATAAGAGTTTTTCTCTCAAGTGCTAATTTGTCTCTACTAGAACACCTAAAATTCTTAGCAATAATTTCCAGAAAATAAAGTAATTGTAGCATTTCAGAGCTCTAAACAGATTCACTTGGAATGTGAAGTATGGAAAGCAGTGGTTGTTTCTCAGAGGAGGGAAAAGAGGAGTCATTCTAAATACACTTCTTCTAAAAATAATTTCCAAATAAAATATTTGTTTCGATGTTTGAGGAAAATATATAATGACTGAGTAGATATATATGAGAAATTTACTTCGAGCTTTAAACTACGCGCACCTTTACGTGACGTGACCATTATCAAAATCGCTCTTAAGAGGAACTCCCAAATTTTCCTTCTGTCCTGGGTTAATGGACTATATCTCACAGAGGTCCTTGGGCTGGAATAGGAAACGTTTTAATGCACGAGCCGAAGGAGGCAATTGCTTCCTAAATTGTATAGGCATCTAACGACGTCCCTTTCAATCATACGAACGCGTTACGCGACTCTGCGTAGCGAAGAGTCAAGGGCAGTGGCTGTCGCATGGTTTAATCGTGCAGCGAGGGCTAGTGGAAGCCTGCTAGCGGAAAGGGCACGCTCTGTCTTTTTCCATTGTAAGTGCCGAGGCATTTACTTTAATTCGCTGTAATTCATTTGACATGGTTTAACCTATCGACTTCTTTTTTCCACGAGCCGCCACTGATGGTAAGGGATCATCAACATTCACTGAAAGATGTTGCAGACCTGACACTTTATTCTGAACAGATACGTAATGCATTTTCCAACTTCAAAATAGTCATTCTCTTCAATGATATAATTTTCTCTGCATTTTCTTTCGGTGATCAGTGAATTATCAAGGGTTCAAAAAATAGGTCACAATTAGTCTTGAATTCACCTTCATTCAGCTGATTAAGAAAACGGAGCTCCACCGAAAGACTTTAAAAGCCACGTTACTCATCGACCATTCACACAAAATAAAATGTAGAATGCTAAGACCAGGTATGGGAAATTTCAGCTTTGTGAATAGGACCATTGTTAACTGGAACCATTTACCTGCAGAGGTGCTAGCGATCCTTCCCAGGAGCACGCAAGTTATGATTTCGAGAGATCTTGCAAGCGTAAAGTGCAATAATGTGCAGTGAAGTGCAGCGACTTTTTTCAGAATAAGGAAAGACCAACAGAAGTGCGGGCAAAGTGTAATGCATATACTTACCGTTAATGTATGCATTACTTGTTCCGAAGAGACATGTGATGAAGTGAAGTGAAGTGAAGAGATGGGAACGGAATAGAAATGAGCACTTTTTATCTATTTTTATGCTTGTCTATTTGTGTTTTTTGTTATTTTGTATTCGATTGTTTATTTGTATTATTTCTTTTTAAACATTTGCATTGTTTCTTTTGATTTTTATTTCTGCACTATCTCTTTGTCGAACTTCCACCGATCGTACGCTCACTTAGTCATAAATTATTACTATTCTTATTATTATTATTATTATTATTATTATTATTATTATTATTATTATTATTATTATTATTATTATTATTATTATTATTATTATTATTATTCCCATCACGTAACGGCTGATGAAAAACATAGAAAACACAACACCGCTTCCAAACATCCCTTGAATCGTGTTTCTCGTAGTTTTGTGAAACCCTTTTCTTTCGTCTGAAAAGGCCGGCCACAATGGAATGCACGTACAATACAACAGCGCCTGAAGAATCTGCCAGTAAACGCGTTCGCAGCTGGCCGTCTTCCGGGGCGGAGGGCGAGCTCAGCATGACGGCGCGGCGCCGGGAGCCGCGCGGCGGCCGCAGCTATTTTCGCATTACGGTGCGTAGCCGAACGCTCTCCTGCATTGTGCTCCCGCGCGCCCGCCCGCCCGGCCCGCGGAACAACGGAGCAACGGGACCCGCTGTCAGCGGCAGCCCGGGGGGCGAGGCTTCGCGTCCGCCGGAACACACACGGCACGCCCCCGCCCTCGCCCTCGCCCCCGCCCTCGTCCCCGCCCTCGCCCCCGCCCTGCCCGCTCGACTGGGCGAACGTCCGGGCACGGTTGCATGTTCAACAGCAAAGGTGGCTCAGGGCGTCAACTGATGTTACTGCAGGGCCTCTGACCGAGTGGTTCTGAGGTTCGAGTCCCGCCGGTGCGGTGGTGGGATTTTCGACACTAGCTTGTCAGCAAGGTCGAATTCATCCGCTGGCTGGAGGAGAGTGATAGCGGTCGGTTGTTCTGATCGGTAGTTTTCCTCGATTTCTCCGATCAACACCAGCCGAATGCTGGAGCAGTACCCAAACAAACGGGACACGGACTGCGCCCGATCTTTCCTTCTTCCTTGTCCTCTCCTCTCCTCTTACTTACACACACTTACACTAACGTGTACTTCACTACGGCATTTATCGGGAGACCAGTCGTGAGCTTAGAACTTGTACCGGCGGGGGCGGCGCTCTGCTGATGGGAGATACCTGGTTGGGGAAATTCATCGCAAGCTGACGTATGTAGGCGCCGGATCTCGCCGGCGAGGAAAGATCACCGACCACGATAAAACATACACTACACATACGGGACATATAACCTTAACAGTTGACGCGTCCTGAATCACTAATCAATCCATTCGGACTGCTGCATGTTCCATTCACCAACCTACTCGCATTTGCTTGATCTCCCGCTTATTTGACCTCCCGTTCATCCAAATTCTCGCCATCGACACGCCCACTCACTCACCTACTGCCCTCTCGGACGGTTGCACGCTCCTTTGAAAATCTACCCCACCTGCTTCATCACTCGCTTTAATTTCTCGCCAACCTTTCCCTTAGCGGGGGCATTTTCTCGAATATTTTGTAATTCTTTTCCCGGAGTGCGGAGTCTCCTAAGAGTTGATTGATGTTTTTATGGAGCGCGTCCACTGGTGAGGTCATTAGATGTTGTGAATGTTGCATCCCGGGAGGTGGTGGTGTTCCTCTCACGTCACTCGATGTAGGAGGAACCCTTGGAAGCGGAAGTGTTTGTGTAAGGGGAGAAGTGGGGACAAGAATGTGGAAAGAAAGATCGCGAGCATACCCCGTTTTGTTAAGGTGCTGCTCCGGCATTCCTCTAATATTGATCAGAAAAATACGGGAAACTATCCATAAGAGTGGCCACCCTCTAAAATTCTTCTACAGACAATGACAGATTTCGTTAGCTATCGTCTCCTATATTATTTCTGTAGTATACATCCTTCACACGTCACCAATCTTTATAAATGAGGTCTCTAAAGAAAGAGAATTTCACGGAGACGTGGCGAATTGCACGTTCGCTTTAAAAATATGAAGGATTTGTTTAAAAAACGAATATAAATATTCATGTAAAAAGCAACTCGTAACACTCGGTCAGTCATATCGTCAAATAACTCCTAAACGAAGCGTTCTGGCAGCTTAAAAACTAAAATTTTGAGACCGAAGACCTCAAAGAAACGTTTTTCACATTGTAATCTAAAGGATGAAATATTCTTGGGCATTCTATTCACTTTTTCCCGGTTTGGTGCTTAATGATATTACCAACACCACCTATACATGCAGGAATACAAAATATATTTCTCCATAACCTACACTTCAACCCTTGGTGCTGGTGGCCGTCTTTGTGACGTCACGCTTACAAGGCTCAGATTCTTCCATCTTATATTTACGTTTTATATGTACACCGTGGTTTGAGCACATTGACGAGTTTATTTGGATAATTATTACTTCAAGTTTTGCTCTCGCGGCAACAACAAGAGGTACTCTTAATAGTTGCTTGATACCGATGAAGATTGTTTCTTATGTGTGTAGTGCAACCATTCATTTAACGTTTTGTCGTGGTATGCGTGTGTTGTGTACATAATTGTGGAGGGAACTACGATGGAAACGGACCACATGTTCCCATGTTTCAATTTCACGATACCCTTAGGAAAAATTAGGGTGGGGTTTAACATGTGAGAGTTCTCGCACGGGTTCTAAATTCGCTGAATTAGCTACAAACTGCTCCCGTTGGGACCCGAACTCTCGGATCTTCAGGTGAAATGCAGTGAAAATAGTTGTTGCCCTAAGCTAATTCAACCGGTACCTCCCATAGATGGGGGCTCCCAAGTAACTGCGTATTTCGCTTGTAAGTCTCCACTCGTGTTCTGCACTTCCTGCTTCTTCTCCTGTTCCGTTCAACTGTGCGGAAGTAGGCGAGCGGGAACCTGTTGCCCCAGCCCTGCAGACTTCGTCCGCTCACCCGCCCGCTCACCTGCCCGCTATTCTCTGCTCAGCTGTGGGGAGGCGGAGGTGGAAGATATGAGGGAACTGCTGCTGTCTGGGCTGCACGTGTTGCCATACGGGAGAACAAATTCAGGAAGTTTGACGCTGCTTTATGGCCTATTCTCTCTTTACCATAACACCCACTGTGTCTTTGATACCGTTGGACTGGGCATGAGAATCTTCTGTAAAATCCGGAATTGTTGAAGATTTTTACAATTGGGGTAAACGAACTCTTGTGAAAGTGTGAAATTTAAATCAAGAATATGCGAAGGTTTGAATATGTTTTATTTTCTCATACAAAAAGTTAAATATCTATTAATCACAAAATTTGAAATAAATATTAATAGTTCGTAGTACAACTTGATGACACAGATGTACTTGAAATAGTGCATGGCCCTGTCGAATGTAGTTTTTTTCAATGAAAATTGATTCATTAGGTTAACGTCGATATCTGCAGAACAATACAAGTTCAGAAATGAAAAAACTTTTTAAGTGATATCAATCAGACGTGACATAAAATTGTCCACCAGTCGTGTTAAGAATGTGTTCGTGTGCACCTACTTTATAAACGAGTTTTTAGTAGGTAAGAGATGGAAAACGAGGTCAATTGTTTCGATTCTGTAATATCATTGCTGCAACAGACGGAACAGTGAAGTAATACTTTGCATCATTAAATTTTACGGCTACATTTCGTTTTACGCAAAAAACAACAATAGCGTCAGGTTCAGGATCACATTTTATGTTTTTATTGGGCACTTACCATTTTACTTCGCAACAATTGGAACTTTTTGTCCATACTAGGAAACTTCCGCGTCATCCAATTAAAAGAAAGGGCTAAAAGGTTCCTTGTAAACTGCTGCACATACGTTTTTACGGGTCCAATCAAGTCCTGGTTACTACGTATGGAAGCCGATTTAGGTTCTAGGATCTACCTCATAAACTTATTCACATTGCCGATTGTATCTTTGAAGTTATGAAACAGTACCGTTCAACTGATACTGTCAGGTCAGGATTTGAAAGTTATTCAATTTATATTAATAGAACTTAATATCCTTATTGGTAATTTCGTGGGTAGGAAATACCATTTAGAATGTAAATTGATATGAAATTAATGCATTGAGCAAGTTCAAACTTTATGAAGATAATTAAACGGTATCCGTTATCGTATTGTAGAGATCTTCAAACAATAAAGGATTGCATTTCGATTACTGAAATAATCAGGTAATCATGTTACCGTTATGGGCTCGGCGTAGATCAAAGAGAAATATGCAAACTTAGGTAGAGGCGCAGGAGATACATTCGGGGAGGGGGGCGGAATGTCCAAATAGCGCTCCTCAATGCCAATGACATATTTATTGGGAGTCGGCGGGCGTCCTCTTTCGGGCCTTTGACTTCGGGGTCCGGTGCCGTGCACCAGCTGCACCAGCATAGTTACGCCTCCGAACTTTCGCAAATAACATTAGTCGTTTTCGGGGTTGCTATGATAACGATGCACCAAAAACAAATTCTATCTCTCACACATTGTGAGTTACGTCTGTGCTCAGAAGGTGAAACACAATTTTTCATTAAAAAACGTTTAAAACGTTTAAAGCAAATTTTTATTTTAAACGAAAATTATTAAAAAACGTATGTTAACACCTACTGAAAGGTTCTCATAGCACAGAGAAATGCAGGTCATGCAATTCACAATGCAAGATTGAAGTTTCACATTTCACTAGATATGAATGTTATTGTACCAGTATCCTTTAATATTCATAGGTTCTACACAACCAAACATTACGAAGTCAATTTATTGATGACTTTTTCATGTGTCATTACTCGGGATCGGATTGAAATACAAGTGCATGTATTTCTCCTGTGCTCAGAAGGTATGCTCTTTTGATATGTGGATGAAATATCTAATTTCCAATTATTTAAACTTGATTTTATGAAGCATATTTTGCCTATTTGGCCTGTTTCCATAATAAATATATTTCGGCAAATTGATAATTATTCTGCACATTTGGCTAAAAAACGTTTATCGTAACTTATATTAATTTTAATTAAAATGTTAACAGTATCCTGTGTTTGAATTTGAATTGCATTTACCAGGAAAATTACGAGCAATTTCAAGCAATATGTTACCGCCTTTTATCTCTAAAAGTTGTAAAAGTATTCTGACATCTTCACAAAGAGACACTAATATTTTTTAACATAATTTATTTACTTACGTTTCAATTCTAATTGAGGTCGTTTCAAACATCTAAAAATAATGTAGAAGATGATACAATCAAATGATAGAGTTTGAATCAATAAAATCAAATAATATTAGAAACAATAAGATAATGAATCAGAAGAAAATAAAACCAAAAATAATAAAACAAATTATGAAATTCCTTGGATCCAGAATTGTAACAAAAACTTAGTGAAAAATTAAAAACAGGTAGCATTCTACCTAAAAAATTGTCAATATTGTAAAAAACAAAGGTATAAAGATGCGAAATGTTTACTAATTTAAATTTGCAAATTGTAAATGTGTACTAATTTACAATTTGCACAGAAATAAAAAACAACAACTATGCAGCCTCCGAAACGCTAAGTGGTGTCTATGGTTTCGTTAGATTCACAGGAACTCGCGCAAAATACAAAAATTACGAAATAATCTCAATTCGCAAATATATGACTGTATCATTCCACCTATTCTCAGAAGCGCGTGCTGACAGAATTCTCAGTTAGTTCGTCATTGCTTTCGACACAACTGACCTCTTTCAATAGCAAAGATCCAAGAAAGAAGACACCATCCATTAAATATTCTCTATGCACGTGTTTGCATTATGGAACAGCAACTTTTTAAATATTCTTTGTGGGCAAAGTGGGACTGTTGTAGCGTACTATACCATGTTACAGAAGTATTCGTAAAGACTGTTTTCCATAAAATATAATTTAGTGCAATGTTATACGAGAATATTTTATTTGTTGTTCTTGAACAATGTGCCTGCTGCCTGTTGGAGAACCATTTTGTGTGTTCAGCAGCATTTTTGCTGATACAGGTCACTATTTATTATGTATAATTTGTTGTTTTTAACATTTTGAATTGTTAATTGAAGTATTATTCTTTGAATTTTTTATCCTTGGCATTAATTTATCGAACATACAAATATACACACGAGTGTGTCAGTTTTGTGCAGTTTAAAATATATTTTACAAATAGAATGTAGCAGTATTGAAGACGAACGTGTGTGATCTTCGAAATGCCTTTCTTTTAGATCGACCCGTTATTCGCGAGGAAGACGATTACTAGGCGGAAACGCGTGCTTCACAACCGGCACCCGGAGCATCAGTGGGTAGTTGCTGGGGATTTGCGCGGTCGTCCGTGTTCTTGCCGGTCTTGCATGACAAGTGATTCGGCGATGTTTCTGCATGGGCGCGCGGGGCTGGCGGGCGGGGCTGGCGCGCGGGGCTGGCGAGATTGCAGTCACGCGCTTTGCTAACGGCCACTTCCGGAGGAGACACAGGAAGCGGGGGTTGCACCGTGTGCATATCCGCGGATACGGTCGCGAGGCGGAGGTGACGGGAATATGGAGGTGGTGGTCATTGCTGATTCCGGCCGCGTCAACTGATAAGGTCGTCAACCGTAAGGGTAGTGCATGTTTTTATCACGGAAGATAGCTGTGATTTTCCCCCGCTGGATGGAGAGATCCGGCGCCGATCGATGTAGGTTTGCGGAGATTTTCCCCAACTAGGTATCTCCCAACAGCAGGGCACCCACCCAACCAGCCTGGACACATGCACTACACTACCACATATTCCGGGAGACCGGTCGGGAGCTTAGAGCTTGTCCCGGCCGGGGCGGTGCCCCGCTGGTGGGACTGTTCGGGTTAAGAGGAACCCCACTAGCCGACGGTAGGTCGGAGCGGGATCTCGCCATCCAGCAGGATAAGATTACCATCTCCCGAGAAAGAAGCATACACTACACTTACGGGACTATTTAAGCTGTTGACGCGCCCGGAATCACTAACCAATCAACCAACCAGCCTGGACAACCACAACGTTCTCGCCTGATCTCCCCACGAATGTGGGAATGTTGTTCATATAAGTGAGTATATGCAAGGATCAGGAAAGAACAAGGAAGAGGAAGGAAAGATAGCGCACGGTCCATGGCCTGTTTGTTAGGGTAATGCTACTGTATTCGCCTGGTGTTGATCGGAGAAATAACGGAAAACTACCGCTCAGAGCAGCCGGCCTCTAGAATTCTTCTCCAGCGGCTGAATTCGACCCGGCTATGTAGCTAGTGTCGAAAATGCCTGCCACCTGTTCGAAATCTAGGATCTCGGACAGAGAGGCACTGCAGTGAAGGTGGTGGTGAGGAGATGGCGATGAGATCGGGGATGAATTAGGGCTGTAGTGGGTGTGTAGGAGGCGATGCCGATGCCATGGCGGGGCTGGGAGATGTGGACAGAGGGTCTCTGGAAGTGACGGTGGAGCGATGCGTGGAGACCGGACAGTAATGGGAATAAGGAGGTAGAATCGGAGGACAGGGTCGGCGATAGAAGCGAGGGCCGGGCGTTGACTGAGGCACGGGCAGGACAGGGCGGATCGGCGAGAGGCAACAGCAATCGGCGTCGACGTGAGGCGGCGGATAATGTGGGGTGCGGGTGCGACAGTTTGGGGTGGGGTTGGTGGGGCAGTGTGCGGGGGACTATGATGGGGAAGTGTCTGGTCAACACTGTAAATAATGGAGACGAGGGCGGGGAAGGAAGGGGCGGGGCGGGGCGGTGCGCGTAGGCGGGCTCTAGTTCAGCATTGTCGAGGCAGTGCGAAGGGAGCATTGTGGCGTCGGATAGGGCAGAGAAAAGCGGGCCCGCGAATGGGAAGCGCCGGCGGGGAAGGGAGGGGGAGGTAGGGTCGGTGGCAGGGCGGGAGCCGACCAGCGGCGGGAGCGCGTGGGGGAGGTGACGGGAGCGGGGATGGAGGAGGGAGCAACGGCGACCGCGGTGGGTGGCGTCGGAGGCGGTCTTGACATGAGGCTAGTGGTGGTGGTGGCTGGGAAGGGAGGGGCGGGGTACGGTCGGTGGCAGGGCGGGAGCTGACCAGCGGCGGGAGCGCGTGGGGGAGGTGGCGGGAGCGGGGATGGAGGAGGGAGCAACGGCGTCCGCGGTGGGTGGCGTCGGAGGCGGTCGCGAGTGTGGCCGGTGGCGGAGGCGGGTGCGAAGTACCGTACGCGGCTGCTCGCGAGTCGAGTCATGCACCATGACGTCGGTCACCGCCGCGTCCTCTTTCAGGCAGCCGGGTTCTTCCGGTGGAAGATCGTTGCACACGAACGAGCTGAGCCCTCTGAGATAATCCGTCAGAGGGGCTATATTCTTTACAGCGATACTCAGTCGAGTACTTTGTCTAGTTTAAGACAGTTTTCATTATATGCAGATAGTTAGTTGACAAGTTACAAAGGAAACCAAGTGAACGCAAGAAATGTCTACGTTATAGCAGTTATAATCAAGTTTGTTATAGAGAGTTTGCAATGTATTTGAGAAAGTTTACTAAGTGTTTGACTTCAATACTGAGATGTTCACAAGAATTGGAGCAATAAATAACTAGCGTTTATAAAACCATGAAGTTTTAATGAAGAAGTTTGAGGCTTAATCTCATTATAAGCTAATGATTAAGAACCCGAATTTACGAAAAATTCCCCTTTCCGGTGTAATTTTCCCTTTAAGCCCAGATTGAAAATTGTCTTTCCTGCCTCCTTCCAGTTTCCTTGTACTATTCTACTCTTTCTACTATTTCCTAATTTTTCCACGATGTACAATTTCATTTTATTCCGTTTCATCCATTCTGTCTGCCTTTTATCTAACTCATTTCCTTATTACTTCCTCGCTGTGTGTTCTGCGACAACAGTCATTCCTATCATCAAGTCCGGTTACAGTGATAAATCGATTAGGAATTGCACTAATTGGATACTGAAAAATGTGTTACACGAAATAAGACATTTATCGTGATTGATTTAGAGGTATTTTAATGCATTGTGTTCGAAGTCGATTTGAGCTTAATTCTTTCGACGTCCCTCTTCTTTTGAGTCACTCTTAAAATAATTAGCCTTCTGCAAGGCGGACTGTTGAGTCCGTCCGTGAAGCTGGTCCTGGGCCAAGGAGGCTTTTGCAACCCGCGCGCCCCTGACCAGTGCCGAAGCGCCGAGAGAGGAAGCGGCCTTCAAAAGCCGCGCTGTCTCAGTCGGCTGGCCCTCCGGAATCCGCAGCAGCCGCCTTATCGCGCGATCGGCATCCACGCTTCGACTCCCAGCGGAGGCTGCAGCGGCCGTCGCGCCCGCCCTGCGCCGTCGCCCGTCGCCCCGGGCGCCGCTTGACGCGCCGCCTGTCCGTCACGCCTCTTCCGCCTCCCTCGCCCGCCCCGCTCCGGCCCGCCACGCCGCTCCCCAACCTTCTCCTCGCTCCGCACATCCCCGCCCTGCCCTGCCCTGCCCTGCCCTGCCACGCCCCGCCACGCCCCGCCACGCCCCGCCACGCCCCGCCACGCCCCGCCACGCCCCGCCACGTCCCGCCACGTCCCGCCACGCCTTCCCCGCCTCGCGCCTCGCCCCGCCTCACCCCGCCCCGCCCCGCCATCGCCACGCTGCCCAGCTCCGCCCTTCCGCCACGCCACGCCACGCTTCGCCCCCTTCGCCCCGCTTCACCCCGCATCGCCCCTCTCCCCCTTGCTCCAACCCTCTTCTTCTCGCTCCTCACCTCTCCGCTCTTCCGTCACACTCCACACCGGTCCGCAACTCCTCGATTCACGAATCTCCCTCTCACTCCTCCCCGTTTCGTCCTTCTCCTCCTCACTCCTTACCTCTCCGCTCCTCCTCGCCACGCTCCACACCTCCCCGCCATGCTTCTCTTCGACCATCTCCCCTCCCTCCTCCCCGCTCCGCCCCTCTCCACCGCGCTCCGTCAGTCTCCTCCCCGCACTGCCCCTCTCCTCCCCGCTCCGACCCTCTCCGACCCTCTCCTCGCTCCTCACCTCCCTATCTTCCTCGCCACACACCACACCGCCCCGCCACGCCACGCTTCGCCCCTCTCCCCCTCGATCCTTCCCGCTCCATCCCTCTCCTCCCCGCTCCGCTCATCTCTTCGCTCTGCTCCGCCACGCTCCAGCTCACCCCGCTACCCCTCGCTTCGTCCCGCTCCCCCTCTCCTTGCTCCGCCCACCCTACACCCCGCTCCGCACCGCCCCCGACTCACCTCTCTTCGTCCCGCTCCTTCTCGCTCCGACCCGATCCACAGTCTCACCACATTCCCCACTTCACCTTTCACCCACCACGTCCCGCCGCTGGCCTCCCATTATGTCCAGCCTCGCCCCATTCCCCACTCGACGCACCTTCCTTCGCCCCTCTTCTCCCCACAAGGCCCCGCCTCACCGCCCCGCGGTCAGGTCATCAACTGATGTCACTGCAGTGCTTCTGACAGGGATGTCCGAGGGAGTACCTACGGGGGCAGGATTTTCGGCACTAACTAGAGAGCTAGGTCGCGTTCAGCTGCTGTCTGGAGGAGAATTCTAGCGGGTGGTTGCTCTGATCGGTAGTTTTCTGTGGTTTCACTCAACACCAGGAAAATGCCGGAGGAATTCTCTAACAAACGAGCCACGGATCGCGCGCAATCTTTCCTTCCTCTTCCATCTCCGTTTTTTCCCCTTACTTACACACATTTACTTTTGCATCCACTCGACTGCCATTCTTTGCATTACACTACCACTCTTGTTGGGAGACCAATCGGGAGCTTAGAGCTTGTCCCGGTGAGATATACCTGGTTAGAGGAAACCAGCATGTCAACGGGCAAGTCGGTGCCGGGCCTCGCCAAGCAGCGGAGTAAGATCACTGCTGCCTCCTGCGATAAAAAATGCTCTACACTTACGGGACTAATGATCACAGCAATTGATAACCCCGTAGTCGACTAAGCAATCAATCAAACTCCACCCCGCCCAGGACCGTTCTCCGCCACCCTATTCCGTTTCACTTGATTCACTAAACCTCGCACTGTAAAATCTTGTCTCATCTCGGCACAGCTCGGCTGTTTGCAATAGAATTTTCAGAATTCTCTGACTTTTTTTCAGCATCCAAATTCCTATTTGAAAGTTTTCTGAACTATTTTTCTATAGTAAACCATTATTTTGCATTCAAGGTCTAATAACGCCAACTAACAATATATTTCAGATTATTTGTTTCTTTATTTGTAGAAAAACTAAGGCAAAGTTTTTTAGAACAATGCCATTTCATATCAGACTGCATTACGTTATCCGAGAATCAATGTGAGGAAAATAAATGTGAAGAAGCAAAAATGTGAAGAAATAGGCCCCAAAATTTGAATTTTAGTGTAATTAATGCATGATGAGAATTCGCAATCGTGAATTATATTTATTGTTGAACTTATATAACTAATAGAGAATATTACAAATTATAATAATACATTATACATGTATCATTTAATTTGTTTAAATTCATTTTTACTCTCTCGCTTTACTACGCACGTAGTAAATAGAAGATATCCGTATTGTCATGTTGCAACTGAAATCAGCAATTCTTACAGAAAAAACCGCATTGTTGGTCAAAATGAAATCGAAAAGGTGGATAAATATCGTACATATATGTAGTAAATTATGTCGTTTAATACGTGGTGTAGCCACAATTAATGGTTTGTAAGACCTTTAATTTGAAAACTTGAAATTGTTCATCTTTTTTAATATTTCGTAGCCGTTACAAATAATGACGTAAAGTATATTCTATTGAAGTACTACTAGTTATTCTTAGTCCCCCGTATGGTTAAGGAAAATACCGTCACATTTCCCCAGGATCGCAATCTTATCCCGGCATTTCGGGTTTTCCTGGCCCTGTCATCCACTGTGCCCTCTCTGTTTCTTCCGCACACGCGGAACTCACCTCTCTCTGTCCCTTTCCTTCCCACCTCGCCCCGCCGCTCCCCGCCGCTCCCCGCCTCTGCCCGCTACTGCCCGCCCTGCCCGGCCCCTGCCCGGCCCCTGCCCGGCCCCTGCCCGGCCCCTGCCCGGCCCCTGCCCCGCCCCTGCCCCGCCCCTGCCCCGCCCCGCCACTGCCCCGCCCCTGTCCCGCCTCGGCCGGGACCATACCACCGCCCACGCTATCGTTCTCCCCCTGCCCTCGTCCCACCAACGCTCAGCCCCCGCCACGCCCTCGAAACGCTCTCGTCCCCCCCCGTCCTCGCTCCGCGGCCCCGCTTTGGTGGTGTGATCGGCTCAACGGCCGGGAGCGACCACTTGGCGACTGACCGTTGTCTTTCCGCTGCCTAGTGATCTGGAAAGAAACCGTAAGCGACGCCCATAGCACTTACGGAATTACTTCGCGATGGGTGAAGGACCCGAACAGCTCCGCCTCGTGAGGTGGTTAGAAACATTGCTTGTAAATGTCAAGTGTGTGATTGCATTGAATGTTTTTGTTCGCCTTCCGCACGAATTTATAGTAAGGTAATAAGCAAGACGAAATAAATTTATTTTTCATATATTTCAGAAAGGTCTATCACATCACGAGCGGCGATGGAGCACGTGAGGTCTCTTTAATCAGAAGATAAAGTATCTCGATTGTCGTGAGTAATATTGAATTTTGATCCTCTTGTTTTTGTGAAATTTAAAATAGAAATGTCAAGTTAAATAACATCAAGTTAAATAGGACATATCCGCGCCGGCGGAGTAAGTGCCCAGAGTACTAGATTCTGTTTTCGTATCTTGTTATTGTTCCAAACCCTTCAATTGATATCACCCGCTTGTGGAAAAGAAGTATAACCATTAAGAAGTGACTTCATCCTTCTGAAATAAAATAAAAAGTAAACCTCTCTTACGTATAGATGCTTAAAGAAATACTAGTATGGAATATTTTTATGAACTGTTCAATATTGTCATATCTTTCACTTTATAGTATGTTATTTCCTCTAAACCCAAAGAATCTGACATACTATCCGGATCAAAGAATTCAAACTAAACGCAAAATAAAAGAATGAAGAAAATATAAAAAGAAAAACTTTCTGGGCAAGAGTAGACTTGAGTGGTTTCCAGAAGAAACAGGCAAACGAAAATCACGGATGCAATACGAACAGATCAAAGAAGAAAGTAACTTCAAGAAAGAATGAGACAAAGAAAGAAAGAAACAAACAAAAAGAAGTAATAAAAAGTTTTTTCAAGTAATTAATTCCTAATTATTAATGGAATTATTTTACTCTGTACAACATGTGAAATGTTGATAAGGACATCGAAAGTTTAGACAGTAAAACATCAATATTAGTTACTTAAACAATGTCATCAGCATGTCGCTAGTACAGAAACCCCAGCTTTATTTCAGAAATTCTCAGCCGTCAGTCCACCGTAATACTTTTATTTCCCCGCAAGAAGAAGTGATAAAAACATCGGAGCAACTGTTGATACTAGTTTTACAAGAACTTAAATACACCCACCGAATAAAGTAGTTTGACTTTGTACAACTTAATACAACTCTCGCTGTGGTCAGGAAACACGTGTATTGGCACTTCCACTGTGCTCGTTAGTAATGCACCATTAAACTCCAACTCGCTTCGGATTTATCTCGTCACTCGCTGCACACCCAGTGGCTGTGAGGATCGCGCGACAGTATGGTTTCTGTAATTCAATTCAATTATGCCTTATTTTACGTGGCTTGGCTCAGGCCATTAGGTCTGCTCTTCCGTCTGTCCACGCAAATTCCGCTGCTTCTTTCAACTTCCAACAGAAAAAGGTTACGCTCGGGCGACGAAACCGTTGCTTGAATTTTGCTCAGAGAAATGCAGTAAATCTAGTTCATGGGACGAGCAACTTTACTTTCTCTCTAAAAGGAACCTTTTGTTCTTAAAAGTCGACAGCTTCGATGATGTTTGAGCCTAGGAACTTCCTTATAACAGTCCGATACGCTAAGCCGCGATGAGTGATATTTTTATTTTGTTATTTCCTTTCCACAGTAATTTGCAATGTTGATGATGCTAAAAGCTAAAGACTTTTTAGTTTCACAAAACGTACTAGAAAGTTTCTTGTGTATCTTAAACTTTGTAATACATTTTAATTCTTTTGTATTTAAATTACAGTGTAGAGTAAATGTAAAAATTGTTTCAAAATTTGATCATATGCACTTTTGGTTGGAATTCTGTATAGCTTATTATTTTGAACGATAAAATAACAATTACATTATGATTCATTATAAGAGAAGTAAAATAGTTCGTTTGGATTTTTTTATTAAAACGTGAAAGAATTATAAAGGTTTGTGAATAAAAACTAGAAATTTAAGAAACTGTGAATTAAAAAGGATTCTTTAGTTTGGAGAAATTTCATACATATTTTTCAGAACATAGAAATACGACGTTTTAAGCAAACGCAGCCTTCGTACAAGCATTTAAAACAAAACGTTGTTTTGGGCATCATTCGCTATTGGACACATAGTTGCTTTAAGCTACGCTACGCAAAGGCTCATGGTCCTCCAGTGCGGCTCCGCGCCGCCACCTCGGGGTCATGGCGAGCGGAGGGAGCTGGGCGGCCCGGATTAGCGCGGGAAGGGAACGAGACGGAACTAGGCGGGGAATGGTGGGAAGGGGAAGGGCGCGGAGGAAAGGGGGACGGGATGGAATGGGCAGGATGAGCAGGGCGAATGGGATGGGTGCGAGGGAGCGGGGGCATGAATGGATTGGGTTGATTGATTGATTGTTACTGATTCCGGGCTGTTAATGTCATTATTCCCGTAAGTGTACTGCAGTGTTTTTTCCTCGGGAGGTGGCGCTGGTCTTCCTCCGCTGGATGGCCAGATCCGGCGCCGACTTACTGTCGGC
Organism: Teleogryllus occipitalis; assembly: GCA_011170035.1. Lineage (NCBI taxonomy): Eukaryota > Metazoa > Arthropoda > Insecta > Orthoptera > Gryllidae > Teleogryllus > Teleogryllus occipitalis. The sequence goes on along the minus strand of BLKR01000079.1, from coordinate 210,629 downwards.
TAACGGCGATTGATTGATTGATTTTTTCCTGTTTCCAGGCGCGTCAACTGCTTTGGGAATTCATCCCCTAAGTGTAGTGCATTTTTTTGTAGTGCGGAGTCTCCTCCACTTTGATCTTGTGAAGGTAGGTTCTGAAGCATCCGTGTCCCGTTAAAAGCTGCGTGAGATAATAATTTACCTCGCCGTGCTTTTGACTGATCCACGATTCAACTTTAGGAATCAGTGGGTAGGCCCACCTGCCGTTGGAGGAAGTGTCCCAACACTGCTGCCATTCTGATTGTTGATTGATTGATTGATTTTTTCGTGTTTCCGGGCGCGTCAACTACTGTGGTCATTAGTCCGTTAGTGTAGTGCATGTTTTTTTCAGGAGATGGCGGTGATCTTCCTCCACTGGATGGCGAGATCCGGCGCCGACCTACCGTCGGCTAGTGGGGTTTCCCCCTAACCAACTCTCCCACCAGCGGGGCACCACCCCAGCCGGGACAAGCTCTAAGCTCCCGACCGGTCTCCCGGAATATGTTGTAGTGTAGTGCATGTTTGTGTAAGTGTGTGTGTAAGGGGAGAGGATAGGACAAGGAATGGGAAGGTCAGATCGCGCGCGGTCCATGGCCCGTTTGATAGGGTACTGCTCCGGCATTCGCCTGGTGTTGATCGGAGAAACCACGGAAAACTACCGATCAGAGCAGCCGGCCGCTAGAATTCTCCTCCAGACAGCGACTGAATTCGACCTAGCTAAAAAGCTAGCGTCGAAAATCCTGCCGCCGTCGGGACTCGAATCTCGGACCTCCCGGTCAGAGGCACTGCAGTAACATCAGTTGATGCGCTGAGTTGAGCTCCCGGTAATGGATAGGATTGGGATGGAACTGTGCGGGAGAGAACAGCATGGGTCGGAACAGTGCGGGACGGGACGGAACGGGGCGAACGGAACAGAACGGTGCGAGACAGGACAGAACGGAACGGCAAGAACCGAACGAGTGGAACGAAACGAGGCCGGGCGGAATGAGGGGAACGGAACGGCATGCGGGCTGATTGAGCAGGACGGATCTCGTCTGGTCGGGTCAGATCAGAAGGGGTCCGATCAGGGCGGGTAGAATCGGGACTGTTCCGATCAGATAGTGTAACGTATTGTAGGGCTACAGCTAGCAACCGCCGGGGCGCCACAAAGGTGCGACGGCAAAGGATTAGACGCCAGGGGCCAGGCAGGATGTGACACGCCGAGGTATTCTGAGAAATCCTAAGAGCTAGGGAAAGGGATGCCCAAAGTGCGGGACAGCGCATTTTTGCCGCGTGCCGCGTGACAAATTCTTGGAATCCATGGAAATGGATGTCCAAAAATGCCTGGCAAAGCGACGAGCGCGGGCCGTGTGCAAAACCCAGTGACGTTCAGGTCACGTGGGTGGTAGCTATATAAGAGTGAACGCAGAGCGCGGGGGTGGAGATTGTTGAGCTGAGTGGGAACCCTCGTGCGAACGCACAAAAAACTTGCGCCCAGGGCGGTGCGGAGCCGAGCTAGGCTCGTGCGGCAACCCATGTGTTGGGACGCCGTTGTGGACTATATCCACGGGTGACTGAGGTCGCCGGAGCTGTCTGCTGTGTGCGGGAGGCTCGCTGAGGAGTGGCGCGGGCCACAAGTCGGTCAATTCATTTTTAAGGATCGCTCCTGCGATCAGGGAAGTAAAACATCTACCAGAGCTGAGTAACAAATTATTACTGTACTTATTGTGAATAAATCTGTACATATTTATCATTGAAGCTCGTGTCTGTGATTATTGTGTATTCCCACGACGTCACAATAGAGTCGGCCGGATCGAATCGAGTCGAACGGATCGCATCAGGACTGGTCGGGTGAATCTCGAGTCATCCCCGAACCTCCACGAGGGCGACGTGCAGCCTCCGTGGGGCCTCCGGTGCTGCTCCGCCCTCCGAGCCGTCGCCTCACTCCTAAAGGGGCGGGGTGGGTGGCGGTGGGGTAGTGATGGCAAATTTTAGCAAACATCGGTGTTTCGATACATCGCTAAAGGGTTTTCGATGTCGATGAAAACATCGATGTTTAATACATCGTTGTTTTAATTATCGACTAATAAATATGCTATTTCCTATCCATTTTCAATTACAACACGTAAAAGGGATATATGTTATTGTTTGGTTACCAGCATGTTCGTACTATGTAAAAATTATTATCGAGGGTAAAGAATAAAATTAACAATACAAAACATCGTGTTTTGATATCGATTTCGTGTTTCACTGTCGATTCAAGCAACGACACGCCTGGCGATAACATACATTCATAACACGAGCAGCTCCTAAACTTCCTCAGATTGCACAGGCGAAATGTGGAGCGTGATAAAGAAGATGGCGCAAAACAACTATATTGCTGTGGATTGCTACTACTCTACAACGTGCTTAAACCCCTTTACTTCAAAAAAGAATTAAAAAATTTAAAAAACATTATGTTTTTGCAACAAAATATCGATGTAAAGAAAACATCAAAAGCAAAATATCGATGTTAATATATCGATGTGTCTGGTGGGAAACATGGATGTTTTAAAAATATCGATCTATTTTGCCATCCCTAACCACGAGGGCGACGTGAAGTGGGGGCCTCCGGTGCTGCTCCGAGCCGTCGCGTCACTCCTAAAGGGGGCGGGGTGGGGTGGGGGTGGGGGTGGGGAGCAAGGCGGGCGGGGTCGCACGTGCGGCGGGGCTCTACAGTTAGGCGGGGGCGGCGGCCGGTGACGGATGGGCGTCATTATCGGCCGACGAACGCTCCCCCCTCCCTCGCCCCGCGCTGCGCCGCCGCCGCCGCGAAACTCAACTCACGACGAGGCTGGCGAAATAAAGCAGAAACGAATTAGCGCTGGCATTTTGCAGTACGGAAACCACGTTAACGGCCTAATAGGGCAGCTGGCTGTGACGTCAAGCACTCCAACGTGTAGTTATAAGTGCGAAACCAGTACAGGGCAAAAAATATTTCTCTTTCTTTGTTGCGCAAATATCAACCACTATGCACCTCAACCTTATCACTCACTGTTTCAGAATTATCTAGAGAAGTCATCTAACATTCGCATAGGAATTGCATTCAATTGCTTTCACAGGCAATTGCATTCACATTCACAATTGCATTCACAGGCTCAGCAAGAAGGAAAATAAACGAAAGGGAGTCTATGATGAGAATGGAGGAAAAGGAGAATGTGGAAAAGGAAAATGATGCTCTGTGAAATGGAATTTAGAAAATATAAAATGTACAACTCCGTAGCGCAGTGACGCATTTCAGCACACATGAATTTCATCAAAATATATTCAAATAAAAAGAACATTGCTGGCATGAATAGTTGAGGTAGTTAAGGCTGAAGGGCCATAGCTGCCTCGGCTCGAAGGGTCAAGGGTTCGAATCCCGTCTCGGGTATAAATGTTTGTGTGTGTTCGTGTTGTCCTTACGCGTTCTTCCTACAGTTCCCCCTACAGTTAAAAAAGTCACAGTGGACGCTATACGACTAGGCTATTAGAAAGCAACCTTAAGAAAACAAAAAAAAAAACATTATCCCAAATGACAATGCGGTGGTGAATAGTGTTGCAAAAAGCATCATCTCAAAAGGCACTGATTGAAGAAAGAGTGGTGTGTTAGTGCGAGGATTCAGAGAGAGTAAAGGGAACAGAAGATGTACATTTTTTCGCATTATGGTACAACGGTCATTGGTAGAAATGCACAATTGCGCTCCAAGATGGTGAACGACTAGCAATGGTATACGAATGAATAGAGTAGAATGATGACAGGGAGACTGCAAAATGGGTGCGGGGCGAGGAGAACTTGTAATGGTCCTGAGAGTGCAAACGCTCTGTGAAACACACAGATGACATAGTGTAGCAGGCAATAATGGAAAGAGTTGTTAGAGGCAATTGTGTGGGATGGAGGTATTTACAAACAGCCATAGGAGTTTGGAAAGAAGCAAATTATGTACCATGAGTGGGGGTGGGGATAAAGAGGGGGTTGGTTGGATGATTTCGAAGGCAGTTCGTGTGTGACCTGCAGTTGGAGCAGGAAAAGTGGCGACTTTAGATGAACAAATGGTCAATAGCCGAATATGGGACGATCAAGTTAATGTCTGCATATGTTAGGGAGGAAAGCAATACGGGTTTACGTGTGGCTGAAGTTCAAGAAATGCTTTGCTTCTGTAGAGAGTAATAGCCAAATCAAAATCCAAACTGGATATATTTGAAACTGATGTGATAACCAATGAACGTTCATGGAATGGTTAAAATGAATATAAAAGGTGTAAATAAAATGAAAAATGGAAATCGCCTGGGGGTGAATACAAAGAAAATCGATATCTTAAAAATTTAAATAGAATCATTAGTAAGCTCAAAGATCTTCGGTTTAGCTTTAAAGGATCCCGTAAATGTTTATTCTTTTGTTAGTGGCGCCGAAAGAGGGGCGACAGGACCTCAACTGAAGCTCTCTCTCTGTCTGTCTCTCTCTCTGTCTCTCTCTCTGTCTCTCTCTCTGTCTCTCTCTCTGTCTCTCTCTCTGTCTCTCTCTCTGTCTCTCTCTCTGTCTCTCTCTGTCTCTCTCTCTGTCTCTCTCTCTGTCTCTCTCTGTCTCTCTCTGTCTCTCTCTGTCTTTCTCTGTCTCTCTCTCTGTCTCTCTGTCTCTCTCTGTATCTCTCTCTGTCTCTCTCTGTCTCTCTCTGTCTCTCTCTGTCTCTCTCTGTCTCTCTCTGTCTCTCTCTGTCTCTCTCTGTCTCTCTCTGTCTCTCCCTGTCTCTCTCTGTCTCTCTCTGTCTCTCTCTGTCTCTCTCTGTCTCTCTCTGTCTCTCTCTGTCTCTCTCTGTCTCTCTCTGTCTCTCTCTGCCTCTCTCTGCCTCTCTCTGCCTCTCTCTGCCTCTCTCTGCCTCTCTCTGCCTCTCTCTGCCTCTCTCTGCCTCTCTCTGCCTCTCTCTGTCTCTCTCTGTCTCTCTCTGTCTCTCTCTGTCTCTCTCTGTCTCTCTCTGTCTCTCTCTGTCTCTCTCTGTCTCTCTCTGTCTCTCTCTGTCTCTCTCTGTCTCTCTCTGTCTCTCTCTGTCTCTCTCTGTCTCTCTCTGTCTCTCTCTGTCTCTCTCTGTCTCTCTCTGTCTCTCTCTGTCTCTCTCTGTCTCTCTCTGTCTCTCTCTGTCTCTTTGTCTCTCTCTGTCTCTCCCTCTATCTCTCTGTCTCTCTCTATATCTCTCTGTCTCTCTCTCTATCTCTCTGTCTCTCTCTCTATCTCTCTGTCTCTCTCTCTATCTCTGTCTGTCTCTCTCTATCTCTTTCTGTCTCTCTCTATCTCTTTCTGTCTCTCTCTATCTCTTTCTGTCTCTCTATCTCTCTCTGTCTCTCTCTGTCTCTCTCTCTCTGTCTCTCTCTCTCTGTCTCTCTCTCTCTGTCTCTCTCTCTGTCTCTCTCTCTGTCTCTCTCTCTGTCTCTCTCTCTCTGTGTCTCTCCCTCTGTGTCTCTCTCTCTGTCTCTCTCTCTTTCTCTCTCTCTTTCTCTCCCTCTGTCTCTCTCTCTCTTTGTCTCTGTGTCTCTCTCACGCACACACACACACAATCTCTCTTACCTTTTTCGTCTGTTAATCTTTCTGAAACTTAATGTTGGTCACTGTCAAATAGTGCATCCCTGATTTTCAACTCTTTATTTTTTCCGCCTTATGTATTTTAAGTGTACATAATTGGTTGAAATTTATATTTTCCTTAATTTTGTAAGAGTATGATAATTCGAAACGACTTGGATTACTTTTAATGAAAGAATATCTCTGCTCTATTCATAATGCATTTTGTGGTGAACGGAAATGAATATGGCAAAAGAACTGCAAAATAGAAACACTTCAATGAAATGGGTAAAATGTATTCTGAAGAATGGTATTTTGACTCAACCCAGTAAGAGGTTGTAATGGCAAGTTCTTTAATAAAACCAAAGTGCATGGTAACAGACTGGTGTAATATAGCATACTTGTTTCTCAATTTTTAATATTGAAGAGTTTATATGGTTAAGATTGTCTCTAATTCTTCTTGAGATCAGTAATGAATATTTAAACAGAACGGTTATGGGAGCAAACTGATACACCACTATATCTAAGAGTAAGGGTAATTAATTCAGTAAGCGTCGGGAATGTTGTAACTCTACGACTTTCGACGTCGAGATGATGTGGTAACCATGAAATGCAATAAACGCAGTTGGTTCATAGTATCTTGCAGAGGTGAGTGACTCGAGCTCTCAGGCCGATCTCCGGACCAATTACGGGTTTGTTGACCAGGTCCGTGTGTGATTTTCCTACTGCGTAGCAGGTGAGCAAACAGAAAGTCTGCAATCAAACGAAGTACCAGTCAATGTAAACAGAAACGTCATTGAGCACAAGAAGCAGGGAAACGTCAATACAACTGCGGCGCTTCTCGTGGTCTGCCGGCGACTTACGTTCTCATGAAAATGTGCAGTTCCGTTTGTGGGAACTGCGGTGCTGTGTGCGCATGGTTTTATTCATAGTACAGCAACTTCTAACTCTCAACGTCATATTTTGAGATGAATTAGAATCACTTGAGCTGATTCTTCTTTTTCAGATCACACTAGTTCGTTTCCTTGTTTTTTTATTTCCTAGGTCTCAAATGTGAGAGAAGATAATATCCTATAATATCATATGTCTAAGAAATATTCTGCTGCAGAATAGTTTTGTGTTGTAACTTTCACTGTATTTTACAGGAAATCGATTAATGGTTCCCTTTCCGTGATACAAACACTTTAACTATTCATTCCTCCTTTACATAATTCCATCCAGTTAAGGCAACTCTCTATTAAAGTCGTCCTTATTTCCGCTTTCGTCCCATATACAGAGCGGGTTGACTTAAGATCCTTGCTGTACAGAGATTAACGCAGCAATTAAAGAGCCCCTGCTATAGGCTGCCATGCACATAATGCAGGGTTTATCTGCATAATGAGCTTGTCGAGCTCTGTCCTCTTTTTTTTTTTTGCTGCTTGATGTAATAGCTCAGCCTTGTTAAATAAGAACTCTTCCTTCGTGATAAGAATTTTTATAGAGCTTGTTGGACGCGTTAGTGCCTAGTAATTTCGTCTTTTTCAGCGATATTCTCTTATCTCGATATAATTAACCAGACTTTAAAAGAAACAAAATTAGAAGAACACTACCTTTACATGGTATCATATTATATTGTTAAAACAATGTGCACATACTAAATATATAATATTTAAATTAACTAATAAAGAGAAGATAATTTTGTTGATTGTAAATGATAACGCCAAAGTAAAACTAGGAGGAGTACAAAATGTTTAAAGATGTAACCAAGAAATTTACCGTTACGTTATGCCATTAAAACTGTATTATTATTATTATTATTATTATTATTATTATTATTATTATTATTATTATTATTATTGTTGTTGTTGTTGTTGTGTTATTGTTATTTTGCCATTGTTATTGCTATTCTAGTTACTATTACTATTGTTTAATTACACATCATAGCTCTGTGATAACTATAGTGCTCAGTATACAATATAACGTCTTCATTTTTCCATGCGACTCTGTAAGGTAAACAGAATGGCCTTCTATATATTATTACAAACTAAGTACACTATTTGCAACTTCGCGCTCTCTTTAAACAATTATCGTTACACTAACCGTCTCACGCGTTTTATTAAACATTGATTAAAAGTTACCATGTCTCTTTAAGAATGTACAAACACACATACCAACTCATAACTTTTTTGAAACCGAAGCAGATTAATAATAATAATAATAATAATAGTAATAATAGTAATAATAGTAATAATAGTAATAATAGTAATAATAATAATAATAATAATAATAATAATAATAATAATAATAATAATAATAATAATAATAATAATAATAATAATAACAACTCCTAGCATCTCCTATCAAAATAAACACCGTGTGAAGTTATTGTATCTGATTTGTCAGCTACAAGTACACCCTTGGGTCACTGTCATGAAACTAAATGGATTTCCGTCAAGATTTTGATGTCACTGCAGAGCCTCTGACCGGGAGGTTCTAGGCTCGAGTCCTGACGGCGGCCACTAGCTTTTCAGCTAGGTCGAATTCAGTCGTCTGGAGGAGAATTCTACCGGCCGGCTACTCTGATCGGTAGATTTCCGTGGTTTCTCCGATCAACACCAGGCGAAAAGGGCCACGGACCGCGCGCAATCTGTCCTTCCTCTTCCTCGTCCTACCCTCTCCCCTTACACACAGTTACACTAACATGCACTGCACAATTACATATTACGGTAGACCGGTCAGCAGCTTAAAACTTGTCCCGGCTGGGGCGGTGCCCCGCTGAGAGTCCTGGTTAGGGGGAAACCCCACTAGCCGACGGCAGGTCGGCGCCAAATCTCACCATCCAGCGGGGGAAGGATCGCCATCTCCCGAGAAAAAGCATGCACTACACTAAGGGACTAATGACCTAAGCAGTTGACGCGCCCGGAAACACGAAAAAATCAATCAATCAATCAATCCACCAAGATTTGAAATAGGTCTAGTCTGTGGGGCGTGACGCTAAATTTTCTTGTCGTTGTTAACTTTTCTGCTAAGACGACGTCAACGCAAAATGCAAAAAGGGAATGCAACTTATTCGGATAGAAGGAAAAAATGAAAACGGGAGAGGTAACTTAATCATCTGCCGAACAGAAAGAGGTGGGGAAAAGAAGAGAAGGATGGACCGGATCGTTTCTCCTGGTCTAAAGCGGTCTTACATATGGCCTAGACTTATGGGTTTTTCTCGCCATTGTAACGTAACTAATTTTGCTACTTTGCAACGGCAACTTAATTCTAGTTACCTTTCCTTATTCCATTATTCCCTTTATCATAATTCTAATAATGTATTTCGTATTTAAGTGCTTTATTGCTTTTATTCCTGTATTTTTGTCTTCTATTCTTGTCTAGAATTCCTGTAGTTTTTGTTATTAATTGCGTGATATTTAGCCATATTTCTATGTAACATTTCTATGTTACGTCAGAGATTGTTCAATGAATACGTTATTTTTTTATTCCTTACATATTTTGTGGGAGCCTTTTTCTAGAGTGGTTCTCTTTATGCTTTTATTTGCGAAGAAAATAATATTTAATTCCGAACCAGAATAGACTTGTTGACATAAGTTACCCAAAGAAATATTTATAAACATAAATATATAACTATTCAGTGGTTTGGAGGTGTGTGGAACGGGACATGAATTTTTGAAAAGGCAAATGCTTTAGAAAAAAGATTCGTTTTAATTCATACCCTCATCTGTTTTCAATTGTTTCTATCGTGTGTTACTGATCGGTGTACATTCAACAATGTCTTTCGTTCACTTTGCAGCGGGAATGGAATATTAACAATGGATTACTTTCCAAAACCCGCTCATTAAAACATATATAGCCAAGTTGGGAAACAACATGACTTTGTTTATTAAGGGGTTAAATGTAAATAAGCTGACAGTGTGTCAACACAAGGGCGTACCATTACACCATTATGGTATATGTATGTATGAATGGAATATAAATAATGTATTACGTAATGGTAGAAAAGAATATACACGCAAATAATGAATTGATATAAACGACAGTAAGGATATTGTCTACAGTACGACAGTTACAACGTAAACGACAAGTAGCCACAATAACGAGGAGGACACCTACGCCATTTATGATGAAGCTGTGATATCCGGGCCCGCTTCTCATCTCAAGAGAGTTGACCTAAGGCACATCCCACGCCGCGGCGTGGTCTGTCGCTAAATCAACGCCGATCCACCCCAACCCCCTCCCGCGCCCACACGTGCAGCAGCACATTTAGCGAGACGCGCTCTCTGTTTACGAAATCGTGACAAAGGAAGTGCGTCCCCCGCGCAAACAAAGCGACGCCACGAGACGCAACGCGACAAGGCCGCCGTCGGCGGGGCGGGGCGGTCGCGCACCAGGTGACGGACGGCCCTCGTTTGCCAAAGCATAGCTCGGCACAACGCTTTACAACCGGGGGCTAGGAAGGCGGGCATCCGCTAATCCAGATGCGGTAGGCGGGCTGTAAACAGCTTGTAATGTCCCGTCAAGTGAAATGCATGGTGTGATTCTGTTTTTGCTACTATAATAATTTTTTATAAAAATAGAGTGTTACGTAGGTATGAATGAGGGGAATGAGAAGACAACCTTCACGGTTGCTGTCTGTTTTAACAGCCGCCGTTCGTTAAAAACATTACGAACTAGTAAGCTGTCTTAAGAGGTGACATTTGATTGCTCCTATTCAAAAATGAGGTAGTTTACAGTTACATGAATATTTCTTATAAGGTTCGGTGGCTCGCCGACCGGGTGACGGACGGCTCTCGGTTGCCAAAGCATAGCTCCAGATGCGGTAGGCGGGCTGTAAACAGCTTGCAATGTTCCGTTAAGTGAAATGCATGGTATTCTTCTGTTCTTGCTACTATAATTATTTTTGATATTAATATAGTGTTACGTAGGTATAGAAGAGAGGATTGAGAAGACAACCTTCACGGTTGCTGTTTAAACAGCCGCCGTTCATTAAAAACATTACGAACCAGTAAGCTGTCTTAAAAGGTGGCATTTGATTGCTCCTATTCAAACATGAGGTAGTTTACGGTAACATGAATATTTCTTATTAGGTTCGGTCGTTCGCCGGACAGGTAACCGACGGTCCTCGTTTGCCAAAGCACACCCCAGCACAACACTTTATAACCCGGGGCTCGGAAGGCAGACAATCCGTTATGCCAAATGTTGTAGGCGGGCTGTAAACAGCTCTTAATGAATGCTCGTCAAGTAAAATACTTTGCTTCTGTTTTACTATCACAATTATTTTTTGAAGTAGTGTACTACGAAGGTATAACTCAACAAAAGAGAGGAATGGAAAGCCACTGTTTACGGCAGCCCTCCGTTTTAACAGCCGCCGTTCGTCGAGAACAAGATAATAAAAGAGGTCTCAAAAGATGGCATTCGAATGCTCCTATTGAAAATAGAGGTAGTTAGAAATTACATAAATATTTCTTATAAGAAGGTTCGATCACTCACTTAAAAAGTGACGGACGTCCCTCGTTTGCCTAAGCACACTCCAGCACTTCGCTTTGCAACCCGGGTGGCTCGGAAGGCAGAGAATCCGTTAACTCTCACATGGCCGAGCGGTGGACCTAAGGTCCCCCTGTTCTCTTTTTTGTTGCCGTTATTATTAGCAGAAAAAATATAGTGGATTTTTTCTCTCACATATGTAATTATTCATTTCTTTGGAACATTTTAATACACTTTCCATAGTAATATTTTTTTTCGGATCACCTAGAAATGATTCTGGGGACTCAAGAATTTTGCCATTCTCGTTGATATTTTGACTTCAAATTTATATTTCTAAATTATTTGGCCGTAATATGACACTATTGTGTTAGAAAAACTTGTAAGTGTTGATAGCTAGCGATTATCATTTCACTTTCCATGCAGCGTTTTACATTCTCAGTTCTGTTGCGCGAATTGTAAGAAACTGCGTTTACGTAAGCTATGCGTGGGCAAGATATTAGACAGGGTATTTCAGAGGAAGATATTTACTTTTTCTAGAAGTTCTCTATAAGTGCGTACCAGTGTTCTTGTAAAATAATGATGTGAAATTAGAAAGGTTCACTATAATTTTTTTTCAAATATATCATGACTTGGATGAGTATGCAAAAGCATTATTTTTTCAGCTTTCCAATATATTACAAAATATTTGCGAAATTTAAACAAATCCTTGTATGGTGTTAAACAATACAATAATAAAGCAAATTCCATTCTGAACTTAGTGTAACAGCTTTTTTGTAACAACTTTTCGCGGGGATCATTTGGGTTCCGCAGACTAACAGCTGCGTTTCAATATCATCCTTGGCCATGCGAGGGTTAAGCCAGATGTGGTAAGCGGGCTGTAAAAAATTCTTAAAGAATGCTCGTCAAGTAAAATACTTTTCTTCATGAGGTTATCCTGTTTTACTAACATTATTTTTCGAGATTATGTACTGTTACATAGGTACAACTCAATGGAAGAGAGGACTGAAAATTCACGGCCGCTGTCCGTTACGAACAAGATAAACAAATGAGTAGTAAAAAATATGGCGTTTCAATGCTCCTATTCAAATAGAGGTAGTTCATAATTATGGGAATATTACGAAAAGTATTGAATAACAAATTAATAACGGCGTGTGTGTGTGTGTGGGGGGGGGGTTATACATCTCGGTTACCTGCCCGGTTTACAAATTTTAATGGCTTTCGTTTAGGATTACTAGTGTTCACAACTATGACATGTATACGTTTGTCAGAGTTCTGCACTGCACGGTGCAGGTTTTGTAAATTATATTTACTTCAGAATAAATTCGTTCCCTTGAAGTTCGGAATGTAAAGCAATTGTTCCGTATAATGGAAGTGTAAAATGTTGTAATAATATTTAATGAACGTGAATAGGGAATTAGACGATCATGCAAATGGATATTTGTAAATGATATATTGTTGAATAGTATTAATTTATATATGGCATGTTATTTTATAGAGGTTTTGTATTACTATGCCAAATCACGGCTCGACGTAAAGCTGTTCATTCATTCTAATAAAGGTATTTCAAGCTATCATCAGGTCAGTCACAACGGATACGATAAATTGTATGTAGAGGAATTTCATACTTCTTGTAAATTCACTGACATTTTGAAATAGTTTCCCGGGAGGTAAGACGCAACAGAATCTTACAACCTAAACTTACTTCGATAGCACAAAGATAATATAGGAATCAAGAGACGGACACCCAATTTGTATGGAGACCATTTTCTCCATCACCAGACTTCTCACTTGTTATTATTCTCCCTCTCACGTTTGGATTTTCAGTCCCTCTGGGGCACCTTCGAACCTTTTGATATGGAAATTTGAACGCGTTTTGGGAAAGCCAGTTCACCATCTTTCTCTTTCCACTTTTAGTTCCCATTGGATTCTTTATCAGCCATTCTTTTTGTTCGTAAATGATGATCTGGCTATGATTGATTCTGTGCAATATTTTCTGTAAAAATAGTAAGATTTGTAACTCAGGAAACTGTGATTTGTCTTTTCAGTACTCGAACATTAATATTGGTTGTTATACGTAGTCTAAATGTTTGACTAGTATTCATGTAATATTAGGTTTTATTGTAAAAGGTAGAATATTTAGTATCGTAAAATTTAATTCGCATAAGTTTTGTAGATTTGATGTAAAATGTCATTTAATCTTTATTCACTATAAATTTAGTTAATTATATTGATAAAATTCTTTTAAAATCTTTTAGAAGAAAACAAAATTAACGAATACACAGCAAAAGATATTTAATTCGATCTGAGTGTTCAAAACAAAGACAATAGGCAAAGAATCCCGACCCAAAATGCCCTAGAATATGAATCCACTCGTTTCCTTATAGAATCCAGAAAGCCAGAAAGTCGATTTCAAAGAACGCCAATTGAACGTCTCTGACTTACGCAAATCTGCTTTATCTGAAATTAATTTATCTGAATTTATTAAAGGCGGTTCGGTCAGTCACGCAACCAAATACAGGTAAAGTTTTACGAATGGTAGAAAATGATACCACCGTGTTCCTCGCAATATTACGGAGCAGTAAAATGTCCTTGACTGTTTTGCCGTTAAAGCATAGATTCATTTCGAAACAGTTTTTATTTATTTTTAATTTTCTGGGAGCGTGTATATGACCGCACCTATATGCAAATTTCCCCGAATAAAAACATTCTGGCAGACGCTTAAGAGCTTAAGGAGATCATTAACGAAATTTATGAACGAGTACTACAATTATGACGACCGTCTGATGGGCTACATTTGGAGACGACTTTAAATTGGGATCACTCTTAAACAGTACAATCATAATTGGCTATTTTTCGATAATTAATGCATTTTCGTTTTTATATGTAGGTGTGTTTATATGTTTTTATACGTGTTTTTATATCCTTTCCTCTAGGTATCCAAAAATAAAAGATATTTTCGTAGACAATACTGATAATTGACCGCAAAGTTTGAAACACAATCAAGTGCTGTACAGAAATGAACCATAATTAAGGAAAATAACATTTGACTTATATGTACATAAAATTGAGAAGAAGTTTGTAGGGATTTATTAACCATAAGATTTACCTGCATGTACAAACAGTAGTGATCTCCCCACGCACAAAACAATCAACAGATTCGGATGATAGGAAATAATACGAATAGATCCATACGCATTGGATTCGTTCATTTAATTATGTATCCCCTTTCCACTTCTTCTCCCCTTTCCTCTTCTTCTCCCCTTTCCTCTTCGACTACTCTTTACTCTTTGTCTCTCCTTTTGTCTTTGTCTCACCATTCCTCTTCGTCTCCACCCTATCATCTTCGTCTCCACTCTTTCCTCTTCGTCTCCACCCTTTCCTCTTTGCGTCCTGCCTTTCCTCTTTGTGTGGTCCCCTTCGTTTTGTCTTCTGCTTTTCCTTTTCGTCTCCGCTTCCCTCTTCAACTCCTCCCTTTTCTTTCCGTTTCCCTCTTTTTCTCTCCTTCTTTTCCTTTTCTCTTAGTCACCCCCATTCTTTGCACTTTTCCTCTTTCTGTATTATCACCTTTCACACTCCTTATTCCTCCGTTGCAAACCTCTCTCATCTCTTGTATACCCTCTCCATGTCGCTGTCGATCTGGCTCTCCGAGCCTCACTTTCGGTATCCGGTATCTCCCTTGCGCCGGCCGCTTTGCTTGCTGCGGGCGTCCGTCTCTTTCGATGCGCCCCGCGTGTGCTTGCCAGGGTTTTCAATTGAGGCTACGTCCAGCCGCGGAGGTGCCTCTGTGGAGCTGCCGTACGTTGCCTAAGCCACTCGTCACTCCAGCTGAACGGGACGCGCTGGAAGCTATGTAAAGGTGCACAGCCAGGTAAACACGATACTACATTAAGAGCGTTGTAGCCGTAAAATTTCTGCTCTCTGACATTCGCCTGGTGTTGATGGGACAAATCACAGAAAACTACCGATCAGGGCAGCCGGCCGCTAGAATTCTCTTCCAGACAGTGACTGATCTCGACCTAGATATGTAGGTAGTGTTGGAAATTCTTCCACCGCCAGGACTCGAACCTAGGACCTCCCGGTCAGAGTCACTACAGTGGCATCATTTGATGTCTTGAGTCACCTCTCCCGGTACCGTTGCTCCAAGCATACACGTATAATTGTGTATGTTTACACATATTTACACATGCATGTATATACATATAATTTATGTATGTATGTATACCCTGTTGGATACAACGTGCTGGATACTACGTACTGGATACAAAGTAGACAATGCATTTCAAGTGTCCCAAAAAGAAATGGTCTGAAAGATCCAGCGAGGGCGGTGTTCACGGTACGTATCCACTTCGACCTATCTATCCATCGCTCCCCATATTGTTCATTTAGATCAGGCACGTGAAACTGTGCCCGCACTAGCTACTTGCCCGCCTGGGGAGCCCGGTGCTTCTACGGGCACGGGTAACTTCCCCTGACTCCTCACTCATGTGCCCTTAAAATGGAGAAAGAGCAAGCTGAAGTGACGCGAGACGCGAATATTGGCTTTGTACGAAAATACGTTTGCCAGATTTTTTGTATCAAATAGCCGACAATTGTGTGGTTGATTTTCTTCACTACGTTTTACTATTTGATGTTTTTTTATTGAATTTTCGCTTATAGAAACTTCTTTGCTAAGTGGCCGGAATATCTTTAAATGGCGAATTATTTCCTTATTTTCGCTTTGTGTTATGTTATTAAATCATTGAGTTATATATTGTATTTATCAATAATGTGAAATAAATTAAAACGTTTCTGTAAGTTAACAATTCTCGCTTACGAGTGAAGAGCGCTTTTAACAGACAAGAATATTTTTCTGATATCCTTCTAACCTGAACGTAGAAAGTTCATACTTTTATATCACTCTTAAGTAAACAATATTACTAAATGAAGATTCTTTTGATTCAAATGTTTTAATTTTACTATGAGTTGAGAATTAGATATCTGGGTGTTATATCATTTCATATAAATGGATCATTTATTTGTCTTCAAGAGAAAATGCAGTTAATATAGCTAAATTTGTGACAATAACTGTCAAGCAGCTTCTCCCAAAGACTGTCTTGGTCCAGGTATGTAGTGACGTACTGCCATTCCGTTGTATTTGTAGAACCCTTACTTTTAAATCTAACGTCAATTTCTCAGTACGCAATGCCCACGGACTATAGTAAGTTTGTTACATTGCCCGCGACCCCGATATGCCTGCCGTAGAAGGTTGCGTACGGTGCGCGAAAAATAGGCAGGCGACGCGTCATACATGTTCTCACATTCTCGCACGCTTGGCATGGTATAAAAGGTTCTAATAATGTTGTGAAGATGTGCTTGAAGAAAGCACAAGAATGTCTTCCCATCGAATCAGTTGGGAAAAAATCACTGGTCTTGTAATGTTATCTCCGACGATGACAGCCCAAACATCTACGGAAAATTGCTACCGATTGTCTTTTCTCTGATTGTGTGCGAATTTTCATTTCTCGTGGTTGTGCAAATTCTCAATACCATGGCTTGAACACTGTCCTTTGTCTCTAAACATAACACACTCCACAAATGATGCTTTTACACGCGTTCTGCTTTAGAAGCCACTCACAGAATGCTACTCGAGATGGTTTATCTACTTCCCGCATTTATTGCTCACTCTGAAAATGGTATATATTTTAAATCCTTCATCTTTTAGAACATTTCATTCGCGCTGATTACGCATCCTTGTAAAACGCCTCACTTGACGTGTCCTAGTAGTTGCGTGGTTCCAAATAGCCTCGAGCACGACCTGCTCGCCGAGGAAGTCGCACGGACGGCCTGCATTGGCAGATGAACGTGCAGCGCTTCCGTCTCTGCGAGTCTATTGAAAGCGCTGCATATTGTCTGCGCACAAGGCTCGCAACGATCAAGTAATCGTGCTCGATAAACACGGCTAGTTTCGTAGGCATTGTCAAGACATTCACCGAGCAGTGTCAGTATGTCTCTATATTCTCGGAACGTAATCTCACTATTCTCTTCCATGTTTCACTTGACTCTACCATGGAGCTGTAGGGTACTCTTATGACGAATATTCAAAATCCGGAGAATTCCCTATCGCCAACAAGTATACTACGTCATGAGTGTACTACTCAAACTCTCTGAGGTTCAGCCTGCGTAATACTCTGAGGTACCTGAACTGCACGTTGAGTATTACAGCAATTGTCGCCATTCAAACTCCTCTGTTTGTATAATTAGGGAATGATCTTTCCAAAAAGTAGTGAAAAAGGAATTTTTGTCTTCTGACCCCATCGTGGCCTTTATTCTTAGACACACTCTATAATGTGAACGGTAATATTGAATTGTTTGTTATATGATAAAAATATAAATATTATTTATGAATACTCAATAATGTTGTTCCCAAGCACGGTGATTATTATTTTAAGAAATGATGGTGCCTTTTCATTATAATGTGCACAATATGAACACGCCAGTAGAAATGAAGGGCGGTCCGTTCAATTCAATTATAAACATTCAGGACGCCTATATGAAAATCTCGAAAGAAACTCTCATATCCATATCATTATTTCAGGTAGTCATTTTATCTAAAAGCTGTGATATTATATAAAACACATTTCTTGGAAAGACGGAATGAAATTATCTTGTTAGTTTTGAGTTGCGTTGTTGAGCATTGTTGCATCGCACTCTCAGTAGGTCAACTCATTTCACCGCCCCACGTGACTTTGGTGAACTTCGTACCCATTATTTTTGTTAAAGAGTCGCTACCCTTTATCGTGAAGTTTCCTCGTTCGTGTAATTGAAAACGCGGATCGAGGAGAAATCCAATTGAGCCGAGAGCTCGTAAAATACTTCGCAAGCGAACGTTAAAAGCCGAAGGTTCCTTTCTGTACAGCGAGCGCCATTAGAATCATTTCCAATGGGACCCGAAATTTCCTTAGTTTCCAACTGAGTCCTAGGAAAACTTTCGATTTATCGAGCGCAACGCAAGTTCATTGGCGTAGCTCTGAAACAGGCAAACCTCCAAGTGCGTTCGTGAATAGGCAATGGGCGAACTTCCGATCCTCAGTCAACTGTCATAATTTGAAAATATTCTACTAGAACCCATACGTGTGAACGTAATTCTTAGATATTAAATATCGGGGAAAGAAACCTAGATTGATATGGTACATCCAAGGTTAATTGATGCTGTTTTAACGATTAATATCTGAAGGATCATTTAAAGAACTAGTGTGAAAACATTGCTGGATGTTTATGTACACTTTTGGGCATTTAAAGAAACGTAATTAATAATTTGCAAAATAATATATTTGCTTTGATTTTAAGGTAATTATTATCAATAAAATCCCATTTTTACTTTGGAAATTTACATTTTATTGTAAGCTATCGTAAAATTCCTTAATTCTACAATTATATAAGCCCATTTCAAATTCTCCACATCTTCGTTTCTTTCTTTCGTTTCTCTGAACCTCAACATTAGTAGTTAGACTTCTCCCCTACGATATATATTGTAAATGAAAATCGCCTTTTAATCTACTCTGAAAGAGAAATGAAATGTTGAGTAATTATCATTAATAATGATATGAAATTATTTAGAGATTGTTTTGGAAAATATTCCCGAGTAGATGATAAGTAGAAATGGTCAGGGGTTGTGTTGATGTCTGTGAGGCTGTAGTTCGTTACTAGAGCGCTTAAAATCGCTTCTGGACCACTGCGAGGTCGATACACAAGTGCGAACTGTATTTTAATACGCAATCGATATTCCAGAAAGGATAAGTCAAAACGCGAGATCCAAAACATTTTAATATTTTATTAACATAAAACATTTTAAGATATTCAAGAAAACAGATTTTAAGATTCACCAAAATAGTCACTTTTGGAAGGAGGACACGAAGGCGTTGGAAAATGAATAATATATTTCAACATTCATTTCATTTTAACACTGAATTATTCAATTTTTATTATCATAAGAAAGGCAACACGATGCAATGTTTATGACCTAAGTTTTTGCCTTATTAGCCTAAAAGAGTGGTCTCCGTAATAGTCTGTGTATAGAATTGCCGACCAGGAGCTTTTTGTCAAATCTTAGCGCCTAGTCCATCCCTGCAAACTGAGGGGTAACTAATGAAACGTATTTACCTTGACCCATCCTCTACATATTCTCTGCGTTTGTGCACTTTTCCGAAGCATGTGTTCATGTATTGGTGCAATCAGAGCTTGATTTATAAAATTATAGGTTCCGAAACGCGGCCCAAATTATTTAGCAATGTAATTCAAATACTTGTATATTTATAATTTAAATTAATAACAGATCATACTTAATACTCATTAGTAACAGTAGTGGGACTGTCTTTGTGAATATAATGATAAGAATAAGAAATAAATAAAAAAGTAGAGTTTTTACTAATAGTTATTGTTAGTAGAACTTATACAAGTGGTCAATTATTTAATTTTGAGTTTACGAAAGTTATTCGAACTAAAAATGGAAGTGTTTCCTCTCTGCTTTTTGTCTTTTTTTCTTCTATTTGGTTTCCGAGGTGTTTTTACGCCGTTCGGCTAGAAATCAAGTCCTGAGTATAACGTTTCACAATTAGGCGTCTTCTAGACGTAATTGATTGGCTAGATAATGCGGAGGAAAATAGAAAAAAAATATTTATCCAACCAATGATGTAATTGAAGTGTGTAATTGCGTTTTAGTGATTCCAGTGATTTTTGTAGCTGTGAATTTTGGTATATAAGCTATACATCGCGAAAACTAAATTTTACAGGCGAGCAAAATATTTTTCCTTCCTCTGAATATATAAATTAACTTTCTGGAGTAAGATAAAGATACAATAATTTGACATATCGACTTATCTAATTAGGGCTAAAGATTTTATAAAATTTACTTAATGTACAAAATCACCTATTCACCCATTATATAGCCCTCTCCCAAAGTAATTTAACCTCGCTGGTTATCCACAAACAGAGAATAATTAGGAGAATCCAGACTTATCACACTTTGAGAACAAAGGTGACTTACCAGATCATTACTTACCATCATGTCTTACCACTTACCAGAGATTCGCCAGGGTCATAGATTGATTGATTCACTTTCGTGATTGCATCACCGTAGCTGAACCCATCATAAATTATTCCCCTATTCTATTACCAGATTACATCTCGAGCACCCGCTTCATCTCTCACGTATTAACGCGGGCTGTTTCCGACCCCTCTCACGTAATCTCGGTTTCTATTCTCTTCGCGCGATCCCCGTTCTCCCGCAGGGGCCACAGCGAGCGATGTGCGTCGGCCGCAGACGCACCTTCCACCCCCCCCCCCCACCCCTCCGAGGTCAGCAAGACAGACGAGAAGCGCCGACTTTTCGAAAATTTGTTCATAACGATCACTCAGCAATGCCTCGGCGCGCGCGGCCCTCACGCCGCGATCCCCATTTTAAGAGCCCTGTTTCCAGCAGCTGCACTTTTCCAAAGGCGGAGCGGCGCGGCCGACCCGTTCGCGAACAGGATTTAGAGGAGGACATTTCGGAGCGCGGCGTTGGCGGCGGTGGCCCCGCGGCGGTGGCCCCGCGGGCCGCAGTTTTAGGACTTTTTGTCGTCGAAGGGGACTCTTTCGGAGAAAAACGGCCTTCAGTCGCGGCGTTTACGGCGGGCCGCCGGGCGCGAGCGCGGGTGGGGGGAGGGAGGGGTGGAAGGGGGGACAGGGTGGGGGGAGGGGAAACGTTCTCTCCGAGCTGACTGATGCGCCGTGTGCGGTCGTCGTGATGTGACGAAGCAGTGAGGCGATGCGGGAATCCGAGCCAAAAGGACTGGGAACAGAGGTTACCAGCGATGTCGTATTTTTGAAGTTTTGTAATTGTGTTGAATGTTTTGTGGGCGTCTCCGTTCCTGTGATGTGAGTGGGTGAGTTGGTAGCTTTTGGTCGAATGATAAGGATTGAATTTGTGCCTCTGAACTCGATTGGTTTAGTAAACTGAAATGTTATTATGCTACTGAATTGATATTGTTTATTTCTCTTAAGATACTCAAACATCGCAGGGAAGGATTTTTTGATATTAAGGAACTTATAAAATGTTTCTTCTGTGATACGAAAATCTATTTTTTGTGCCAAAAGAATAGTGAATGACGGAGTAGACATTTTGTTGCAACATTTTATTTGTTAAATTTTGACCCATAGGCTGTGTCATAAGCATGCTGTCATCTAAAATAATAAAGGCGATTGCGAAAATTACTGATACCTAGTGGACTAGTAGTTTTCGAAATCTTCTTTATTTTTTCCAGTAGTGAGAACTTGGTACTAATTAATGAACTTATAGAATATATGCATGCATATGTGGCTGAAATTCTGATGGATCTAAAAGTGTATTGTAATTAAAAACATGTAGTATTACTTACTATAGATTTGTATTTTGAAATAAAAATATTCCGATCAATGATTTCAAGATTTGTTAAATTTAGTCATAAGTTTTTCAGTATTATTATATTTAGGCTTTCTCTACAACCTTTATCACTTCTTGCATATGTAGATCCAGATCATAATTTTCATATATTTAAATATTTTACTCGTTTTAGTATTACGAACGGCTTGGAAATTTCTCGAATATAGAATCATATGTCTTAGCACTTCATCTGGTTGGATAAAGATAAATTTCCTTATTCATGAATTTTTGTAGGAAAGTGTTATTTTAGAAAATAAACAAACGGAAACTTTCGTTGTAATAAAATATACAAAACGATAAAAAGGCTGAAATTGTGATTAATTTCAGAACAACTGAGAATTAGTTAAATTCCCCGTTCATTAGTACACAGTACTCTTATTTGCTTCTATTTCCTTCTAGTTGCAAGCATATTTATCTTCCTTCTATGAACGCTTTCACTCCAATTATATTTCCGCTAACCCCATTTCAATTTCCCATCTCCCGTAGTAGACTCACAAAACACATCGAAACGCGCAATTAGTGGCGGTTCTGCAACCCTCTTCCTGAAACACAGCAGTGTGCGGCTGGTTGCCTATATGGATGCAATGCTCTCTCTTAAGCAGGCACTACCATAATCGGTTTCCACAAAAACAAATTTTCACATGTAGAACGATTACATTGCTACTTAATTGTCCAATAACAATTTAATTGCTCTTCATTTTGGGCGTAATTAATTGTGAGATGTCTTAAGATTAAGCTGACACCACAACAATTGGTTAGCTCATAAACAAATGCGCCACCATATAGACTGATTTAATTGCTTATTAATTATGGAAAAATTAATCTAATTGCTCTTCAAAGTTCCAAGTAATTAATTGTGAACAAGCATTCAAAACTTAACCGGGCACATCACAATCCGTATCCACAAAAACTAATATGCAAAAATTAATTTAATAGCTCTTCATATGCCCCAGTAATTATTGGTAATAACGTTGTATAGTATTACTGACTCTTTCATCACATACACGCACGAGAATGGTAATTTCAATACTTACATTGAATGCATTGTCTATGTTTGTTTGTTCGGTCTTCATTGATGATCGCACTCCTGCGACAATGATACATAGTTCGGTCCTTGAGGTACTAAACAGTCCAGATTGTTATAGTTAATGACTCAATTCAATCAGATATCGTAGCTTTTTTCTTGTGCTTAGAACTATTATGAACGGTCTACTATTTGGAATTGCTGTGTATGAAGTGATGCTTCCTGGCCAATGTACCCTCTCCCTCAGAAAAAATGTCGTTCAAAATTCTATCTTCCACACCGCGCCGACAAACTTGGACACCCCTCGCCCTGGGGGAGGGCAGGGGGAGGGACGCGTTGACCAATCGCTAGCAGGTAGAACCACAGTTGTCTGTGATTGGTGCAACATCCCAAGGGGCAGAAAGATCGCTGTCTCAGGGGGACGGGGCTAGTTCGTTTACGTACGAGACGGAAATATCGTCATATTTCCCTGCCGAAGGAGATAGTTTGCCTGCGCGTACGCCACGACGAAAAAAATATTTCTAAGCGGTGTTTTCCGTCCAGAATGATTGTCTATAGACCAGTAAATATTTATCATTTTAGCAACAATTCTTCTAACTTTTAGTAATCGATTTGTCACTCCTGACAAACTGCTATTTTGAGATATTCATTTCAGGCACAATTTGCGGAGCCTTCCCGGCCGTTCTAACGCATATTTCGAATTTGTTTATAAAATTATAAATTGTTGCAAAATTGTTAATTCGCTGTTTTTGGTTCTGGGACATCGGGAGACTCTCCCCCTTTAGATTTGCAAAATTTGGAAATTGTTTATAAATTTGCAATTGTTGCAAATTTTTTTATTGTCTAATCTGAATGGCGTTTAAATGTGATGCAAAATTCCGGAATCCGTTCGGTGCTATTATATCTCGTTCTCGAGATATATGTAATTGTTTATAAGAAATTAATATCTTAGTAGACCCCATTTGTTTGCGCTTAATTCTTTCGCGCTAGCAGAATAGCGTGGGAAGGGCATACTGGAAAAAACAGCTCTCCAATGCCGCGCTTTTGCCTGCCACATACGCTTAAAATGCACTTGCTTGTAAACAAATTCTGTGGCCAATTTCATTATGCTAAATTCGTATTTTTACGGCGAGTATGAGCATAACTTTTATTTGGTTTTTATATTCTCTTTTACGTCCTACAATTTGCAAGTCGATATATTTATCAAATAGGAAAGAAATTGATTATAAAAAATATTTTTCAAGG
Source organism: Teleogryllus occipitalis (assembly GCA_011170035.1). Taxonomy (NCBI): domain Eukaryota; kingdom Metazoa; phylum Arthropoda; class Insecta; order Orthoptera; family Gryllidae; genus Teleogryllus; species Teleogryllus occipitalis. Next base: position 186,893 of record BLKR01000079.1, on the reverse strand, counting down.
TGCATTACGCCCAAACAATTGTTTCTGTTTTTCTATCAAAGGGATGTTGAGCAACCGAATAACTGTATTATTAATTTTTTTAAGTCCCCTGTTAACACTGAGAGTCAGAAACTATTTGTTCCTCTTGTTTAACCATTACCATTAAAAAATAGGGAAACATATTGCTTAGCTGTTTGCTATAAACTGCACTGGATTGGATGATTGTAGTGTTAAGGTTTTCAAATACAGAAATATTCTATTTTGTGTTTTTAAAGATCACATGAGTAGAATCACACATGACAATACTTACACAAGTATAGAAATTTCTACATAAACGTATATAAACTTTAAGTTAATATTTTCAATTCAATTTATCATTCCTTTCTAAAACTGTTAATTTGATGATTTCACTGTATAATATTCGAATCAGAGCTTTATGTGCTAAATCTACGCGTTGTTAATACATATTTTTAAACAACATTAATATATTTAATATACATTTAAAAGGATTTTAGATTGGCGAACGTTTCAATGAAATTTCATGAATTCCTAAATGCTTGAAAATAAATACTTGTAAAATTAAATAATTGTAGCGTGTAAAAATATAACAAAATCACGTATTTGGTAAAACGAGTTGATATCACTAAAAGAAAGCAAAACAGATGTTATAAAAATTCAAAGAGATTTAGCGTTTGTTTACAGTGGTGGTCAAGTGATATGACCTTCCCAACACAGACTACATTTCAGTATCGTCAGAGTTCGAAGGTGGTTTGTTGGCCGCCATTCTACGAATCTATCAAAACCTTGAATTTTGCACGACCATCTGTACAGCGAGAACGTAGCGGTTTATTACACGGAAACGGGCCATTCGAGGTATCTAATGTGCACTCTTTGAAAACGTTTAACCATTATAAACTATCCCCAAGAAAAATATCAAATAAACAATGTTAAAGGTCACCAGCTTAACATTGCCTTTACTATTTGAATGTTTTCAACATCCCCAAAACCAACAGAAAATCCGTGTTTTTACAGGTTATTATAAAACCAATTCAATAAATATAATCATTTATTCACGTTATTATTTTTAAAACACTCAAATATCTACGATGTTATTTGATTCATGTCTTCATCGAAGATCTGAGATTAAAAAACTGATAAGCAGAGAAAATTAAAGTAATTTTGAGTGATTGATGAAGTTGAATGATCAAATGAAAAGCAATGTTTCTTGCTTCATATAATGCTATCGTGTTTAACAGACATGTAATTACATGTGATACCTATATTTAAACATCCAAACTAATGAAAACTTTCAAAATTAAAATCATCAATAAAACGTTGATTCCTCAGCAAGGATTATATTATTAAATACTTTTTTGAGATTCATGTGCTCCTGTGTGAATAACGAAGTAAACGTGATTCGTATGATCCAGTTTCTCAGAATAATACAAAACCTGCTAGACACACACTAAACATAATAGTTGTCAAATAGTTATTTACGACATGAGTATCATAAGATATCTTATTACAATACGAAATTGGAGAATTATCAAACAAGTCTCTTTAGCCGAAATTGTTAACTAATTGAATATTGTAATATAATGTTACTATTTGAATACCATAGAAAGTAAGACGTAATTTGTCAAAACTCATGTGAACTATAATTTACATTAAATTTTACTCCTTATCCTGCGAAAGATGTGTGACAGTACTTATGTTAACAGTTCTACTGCCATGAGTTTAATTAATTAGTTAACAGTACGCAAATTATTGTTTTTGGTTTTAAAGAAGCATGGATATACAGAGGATCGGGGAAGGAAACGTCGAAAGTTTGAAAAAAGCTGTTTAAACAATTTTAATCATACTTTGTCTAATAAAATACATAGATATTTTGAATGGCTGAGCTGCAATAAACACGCAAATTTTGGTTTGAAAATATGATTTCTACGCAAAACTTTGCATTCTAGAATCATGTAAACAGACCAGAAAAATGTAACATGTTTATTATTAACAATATAAATTAATATATTAGTTCAGAAAAAATTAACCGAGAAATAAAAAAGCAGTCGAACTGTGAAAATTGGGTGCTTTTTTATTTCTAGGTTAATTTTTCTGTCTGATCAAATGTATTCATTTATTTTGTTAATCATAAACAATTTAGATATTAATGAAGTGTTTATATGCTTCTACAACGCAAATAGTTGCCTAGAAAACATATATCCAAACCAACTTTTGAATGTTTATTGCGGATTAGCCATTTGGAATATCCGCGTAGTTTATTAGACAAAATAAGCTTAAAATGTCTAAACAGCTATTTTTCGAAGATTCGACATTTCTTCCCCGAATATCCTGTATATAAAAGGCTTGATTTCTGTTGGTACGCGACGGAACGGCGTTCCGGTTCTTTGGAAATAATTATGAAATTATATTATGTATAAATAGCTATTGCTATTATATTAATAATTAATTTGAGGCGCGTTTCGGGGCCTAAGATTCTAAAAATAAAGGATAGATGTATCATAGTAACTCTTATGACGACACTGTTCTCAGTTACGTCAAGTTTTAATTTAGAGAATCAAAGTGAATGGTCTAAGTTTACTCACCTAAATAAAGTTTATCTTACTATGCATACTATTTATAAAGTGTTTTATGTTCAAAACAAGTGTTGCCTCAACAGCATATATTTTCACGTATTGTTCCTAATTGCTATGCAATATTCAATACGGACTATGTGAACCTGCAAAAAGGGAAAACAAAAAAAGACCTACTGCTCCAGAAAATATTTTCTACTCGTCGGGATTCGAACTCGGGTCTTTAAAGTTAACTCACCTCACACGGTTCCCCCTCACCACCAGGTACACGACAAGACTACCTCCTTTCCGATGCGAAAAGAAAGTGAAGCATTTGCAGTTTTTAAAAAAGAAAACAGGGTGTTCAATTTATCTTAATACAAGATCTATTTTTAAAAAGAGATTTCATTAAACAAAAATCTCTAGCGTTCGTATTGTTTTTCGACAATGTTATAAAGATCAGTCGGGGCTAATATTATACAGTAGAAAATTGGGGTTAATGTATTACACTTTAAGAGTTGTTATTTATTTATGTCCAAAATTAACAAGAAAATGTCAAATGATAGGAAATATATTCTATTATAATGACCATATAGCAAACACTCAGAATGTAACAATATTTGGGAGGAAAAAATCAAAACTAAAATGCCTAATTTTTCCAGTCAAAAACTTTACCTCCGTGATATAAATCTTTTGATGTTACTTCGTTATTTTTTATGACACGATATTTTTGAAAATAGGTTATCATTAAGAAAGAATTAATATTCTTTTCTGCGTTAAAATAATGCAATAATATTAATCGTGTCATGATATATACAGCCTCAAATTTGTGGGGCTAATATGATACAACTTAAAGAGGCTAATGTAATACGGGTGTCGGGGCTATTTTGATACCCTAAAAATTAACACGCAGACAACTGGAAGGGATTTTTTATGTTTAATATTACATCAAAGGCGCTAAAATTCCGATTTGATGTTGATAAACTATCCAAGTGTTTATCTGAGAAAGAAAGACCAGGCGACAATTCATATAGATTTCCTCGTTCTCCCCCCTACCCAGTACATGGTGATTCACTTATGATTATCAATTGGCGGACGCTTCTGCTGTTTCAGTGCAGTTACTGATTTTTCACTGGAATCACAAGGAACCAGGCCTACAATAGGAGCTAACACCATCCCTTCAACTCCAGATATCAACTGTTCTCATCCAGTACTTTTGAGATAATACTGTTGGAAAAAAATTTAAAAAACAGTAGCCCTCCAAAGAATAAGGAAGCGGTTAGACCCAATAGCAGCAATCATTACTAGTGAAGAGTGGATCATTACTAGGAAAGAGTGGAGTGTTTAATTTACATCAATTTAATATCTCTTTTTAAAAAGAGATTTCATGAAACAAAAATCTCTAGCGTTAATATTTGTTTTCGACAATGTTAATAGGTATTTGTTTGCAATTTTCGAAAATTCAGATCGTTCGCCCAAAATTGAACGTAAGCCACCTTTAAACATCTTGTGCTTCGAGGAATAGATTTACAGAAAAATTGGAGCTCTTTTTGAGGAAATTATGTAAATATGATGGGGTTTGGTGTAAAGTACCTTCAAAATTAAAAGATTCGTTTCAAATTCGAAGAGTCGTAATATTAGCCAGATCGTTCAAGGAATATCCATTTTGGTGAAAATCGTGTTTACTTTAGGCTCTAGAATTACTCACACGAAGACGGATTCACAAAGAGGTTTTTTGGAAAATCACTTTTTCGGGTTCAAAAAACAAGCGTTTTGACAGCCTTGTGTATAGAAAATGAAAGAACAATACCAACAATCCACTTTTTTCGAACTAGCTACTTACAAAACGTGTTTTCTGTGAAAATTTCGACACTTCCTCCTACAGCATTACGTAACTCTCTTTACACGTGGAGGTAAAAATATTCCAGCGTTACTGGGATTTGAACTCGGATCCCTGTAGTCCGTAGGTCTGGCTCGACCGCACTGTGCTATCACAGATATTTCTCAACACGCTGTCCAAGCACACTTATTACGAAAAGAATAGTTACGTGATATTTATTGCACTTAGATTTTTTATTAGAGGAATGTTCTACATGTTTAAAAGGTATCAAATTCGCAATAAGAATTTAAACGATTACAACCCACGCAACTACATAGCTCATTTTACTTAGAAATATTTTCAACCAGAAGCCGTGGTTTTTAGAACCCTCTGTGGAAGTCGTTGCCGGTCTTATCTTTCGGCGGCTGTGGCCAAGGTTGAATTACGTCACAGATGAAAGTTGCGATAACGCTAGAGCTCAACACGGGCGCTTGCAGACGTTCTGAAGCCAGAATCGCAATAGGGGCATATTTATACGTGATTCTTAAAGACATTAACACACTAAAATAAGTAGTGGCGCCTCAAAACCCATGCTTTATGTGATATTTATAATGGATACGAATGATTATAACTATACAATTAACCGCAAAATTGTTTCTACCCGCAAAAATTATTCGCCGTGGATGAGATTCGATCTTACGTGCCTAAGCTTCTCCAACAGTGCGCTTACCTGCTATACCACAGAAACTCTTATAACTTTTGTCTCTCACAAAGATGATTTTAAACTGTCATGTATCACAGATTTGACTAAAAAAGAACGTGCGGCGTTTAGATGCTTGTGTTAACTACAGACGGACAGACAGACGCCAACATGAGATCTACACCATTCTCTTAAATGTTCTTGAGATTATGGAAAAAATTAATCAAAACCGATGACGCCGCTTTTGAGAAAAGTTTGAAAATATCTCTGGGGCTTTATGTAAAGTACCTCCCAAAATTAAAATATCGGTTTCGAATTAATGGGACCGTGATATCAACAAGATCGATTGGGTATTATCAATTTTGGACAAAATCGGTTGAACAATTTAACCCCTAGCGTTGTTCGCAGACGAAAGACTGATAGACAAACGTTTTGCCGTCATTCAATTTTTTCGGTAACAACGATCCACAAAACATGAATTCTGGCTACACAACGCGTTAAAGGATTTCCCCCTAAATTTAGCAAATAAATTTATTCACTTTTTCGTTACCAGGATGGGACGGTTTTAAGCCGAAAATTCGCCGTATTCTGGTGCACGATTACAATACCTTTTCTTCTTACGACAGTAAGTGCGAGAAAGTAGAAAATCAATAAAAACATTTAATCCTTTTTTCCACCCCCATTTCCGTCTTCCTAAAGGCCTAATAAAATAGCCTGTCCAACATAAAATGTATTAACCCCTATGTTATTTTTCCTAGTTTACCAATCCCCGTCTCAGTACAGGGGAGTGGAGGCAAAACTAGGAGAAGAAAAATCCCACACCACTAACACCTGGCTGTAGAGTCCCAACTGGGACAGGCAGCTGAAGAGAGCATCAACCTCAGAAGCGTCGGCAATGAGCGCAACAATGGATGCTGTGGGCAGCAACAATTGACGCTGCCAAAATTGGACACATATTTGCTTATCAATTCCTGTTAAAATTGTTTTGTTTTCAGTTAGCATTGCTGTGATTAAATGTTCTTATAAGTCTTGTTTATGGACCACTAATTCGTGTTTCGAATACATAAAATTATTTTTGCCCGATCTCAAGATATTCTAAAATAATTCTTAAATATTATATTTTCTTTTAAATGATGACCTACAAGTACAACCAAACAAATCATAATTAGTCTCTTCATAAATAATTAAAAAATTAAACAGTTATTGATGCCCCGGAAAGCAGTAAGCCCGCTAAAACATTTCATTTTCGCTGCGAACTCTATTTCAAAATGTATTTTAATTTGCTGCTTTAGTTAGTGAAAAAGGTAAAATAATTTGGAAAGTAAATGAATGAGTTCGAGTTCAAATCCCAGTAACGCTGGAATATTTTTACCTCCACGTGTAAAGAGAGTTACGTAATGCTGTAGGAGGAAGTGTCGAAATTTTCACAGAAAACACGTTTTGTAAGTAGCTAGTTCAAAAAAGTGGATTGTTGGTATTGTTCTTTTATTTTCTATACACAAGGCTGTCAAAACGCTTGTTTTTTGAACCCGAAAAAGTGATTTTCCAAAAACCTCTTTGTGAATCCGTCTTCGTGTGAGTAATTCTAGAGCCTAAAGTAAGCGATTTTCACCAAAATGGATATTCCTTGAACGATCTGGCTAATATTACAGAATCTTCGAATTTGAAACTAATCTTTTAATTTTGAAGGTACTGTAACGGTACGTCCTCCGAAATAATAATATAATAAAATACAATACTGGTCATATTATGCCGACCGCCGCCCCACCCGCTTAGGTGCGTGGCCGCGCCGTTCAAAAGGTTTTATGACCGTCCCTGGGTGCCGCGGACTCAATAGCCTCTCCACACTAAACGACAATTATCGAGGCCAAGCCCTACCACCGGTCTCTGCCAACCCCTCGTCATCACCCCCTCAGCCGAACTCGGAGACATATTTATGACCGTCAAAAGCATTGTGCTACCGAGACGCACCGGCGCGTGCCGCGTCGAGTCCCGCGCTCGCTGGGTATGCCTTTTGAGTCCGATCCACAGACGTGCTGATTAAAAGAGCATCAAAATTCGTTTTGCTCAAGTGTTCACCCGGGAGAGAGGCACCAGGCAGGGCAATAAAGCAATAACGTCAATCAAAGAACGGCCTGGGCTAACCGTCGCCGGCACCCGAAAAGAAAGGAGTAAAACGCCGTGACCGAGGCGCGAAGGCGGGGAAACATGTGTCACCGTCTTCGGACGTGCCGCGCCAATATACCACCCTTTCGTTATGCGCACGTGGTCACCTGTGGACTCGCGAGACCTACTTTCGAGCATACAATGCCGCACATTGTCGATGCGAGCTCGCGAGCCATTGGCTCAAGTGCCGCCTCTTTAGCGAAGGGCGAGCGAATCGAAGACAGGCCCCCGGTCCGTGGAGAGGGAAGAGGTGCCTTCGTTCGTGGTAGCGCGCCGCCCAAAACTGACTTGTATCGAGAGATCGGTAGAGATCGGTGAGAGACTGGTATCTAGAAATCGGTGAGAGAGACTCGTATCTAGAGATCGGCAAGAGACACTTGTGTCCAGAGATCGGTGGGAGACAATTGCTCTACCGCGCGCCGCATAAACTTAATTAGTCACGTGAGCTGAAATGATTACTCTCAAAACGTGCGCTAGTTGACTTGGCGCTTCATTCGAGATTTTTGCTCTGCGCAATGTCACATCATTGGTGAAATTCATTAGACTCGCTACCGGAAGGAACTTCCTCTCCGGAGACCGCAAGCCGAGCGCGGAATCACCATTGTTTACGATCGGCAACGAGACGTTGTGACCTGGGTCGCGTGTCATGAAATGTGGACGACGCCAGCGCAGCATTGGGTCCAGAGGGAGCGTGTTGTTGGTGGCTTCCGCCTGAGTACGCGCCACAGCCGCCCGACTCCAGCCCGGGAATGCATCACTCACCACTGCTGACATCACGCCTCAGAAGAGTACCAGATAAGTAGTTTTGTGCAGCCAGGTGACGCTCAGCCCTTGTTTCCCGCGTAAGTGCGGACGAACTTTAGATATTCGGGGCTGTAGCGGATGTGCCGGTAAACAGGCACGAGGGTAGCGGCCAAGTACTTGTGTGTCATTTGTAAAAATCATTGTTATGCCAAGTTTCATCATCATAATATTTTGAAAGAATAATATTACTTGAATGCCATCTGTGTAATATTAGATGCAAACCCCGACCCCACCGCCGACGATTTTTCAGTATCAAAGACCCAGAGAACATAGATTCTGATTTCACCACGTGTCAGAGGCAGTATTTTATATATTTAGCAATTGAATGTATCAACTTTTTCGTTACTAGGGTTTCCCGTTTCCCGACGCACGATTATAAAACTTTCCCTTCTTACGAAGTACCTTCGTAAGGGCGAGAAAATAAACTAGTCGTGCTATAGAGTAGGACTGACTTCGTCGTACCATTTTTTAAAATTTGTTTGAAATGAGGGTAGATTTTCGGTCTTGCCTCATCGTCTTGCCAGCTGCCCTGTATCGCTGCCAAAATTACATTTTTTTTAAGTTTTCGCATTTTTTTGGTTTCCTAATGGTAAGCCAAAATATTACAATTAAAGTTTTCTAAATTTTTCAGTTTCCTAATTAAACTAATATTGCAATGGTAAACCGATATATTACAAAATAAACCAAAATAGAAAAGTTAAACCTCGTCCTATAAAGATGTTTCATGAAAAAGTTTGATCGGGTTGTAACCCGGGAGTGCCCGCAAAAGGTTGACTCACGTCAGTGCCCGCAATGTATCTCTCAGATAGAAATTAGAGCAATTTTTGAGCAATTATTGAAAATGTCTCAGGGGCTTCATGCAAAGTACCCCCCCCCTAAAACAATAATTAAGGGTTACCTTTCAAAACCGCAGAGCTTCGAGTGAGTCCAAATCAAAAAGTGTTAATTCAGTTTTCAAAAAATCCTATGAATAGTTTAGGCACTTGTGTTATTTACAGACGACAGACCGACGGATAGACGGGAGACGGACAGACCGACGGACGTTTTGCAAAAAAAACAAAAATGTTTCTACGTCAAGGACCCACAATTCGTGAAAGCTGACAACAAAACGTGTTAAAAGTAGAAATTTACTATATACTGGAACAGAAATTATCCACTTTTTCTTTATTAGGGCTTCTCAATAAGTGTGTTTCTGCCCCCAAATCACCGTTCATTACCGCAGCATTATATAAGTTTTTCTACACAACGAATATTAATCCGAATATACGTAGGTATACGAAAATGTAAAAGCAGCGACGTATATCATAAGGAGTGCATTTTGCAAGGCTTATATGACACACGCCATAAAAATAAGCTCCTTTTAGAGATTTAAAATGTGTTTCACTGCCTGAGGAACAAAACTGCTAAAAAGAATATTACGTTGATTTCCTTGTTACTTCAGTCGATTCATTTGGACGAAAAGTAAACTTAATACCTTGAATGATTGTAGTGTACGAAGGCTTCGCTGGAACGTTTCTTAAAATGGAAATTTGACCAATGTAGTCGCCAAGGTGGCTGCACAGCACTTGCAACGTGACAGTTGTGCTGCCCGTCGCTGCACTACGAAGTGCCTACTATTCACGTGTGACCGGATTTTATTCTCTACTCTGCTGATAATTATTCATCTAATGTCAAAATATGCGGTACAAGCTATAAAGGTAAGTGCTAGGTGCTGGTGAATTCACAGATAATCCGCCTTCAGCCCACAACCAACTACAACAGCCCCTAACTACTGTTCTGTATCAGCAGTCCCTAACCAACTGTTCGTAGGTTTTTGCAAATTTCTTTTAAAATATGGTAATGTGACTACAGAAAAATTAAAATGAAATTTCAATTCCGCGAGATTCTCTTATTAAAATCATGGAGCTGCGAGTCAAATTCACTACACTTGTTTACTTAAAGATGCCATCCTCAATGCTGCCAAGGTCGTGAACGAAAATTATGGTGTATTGAACGAAAAAATTCTTTGGGAACTGGAGTTTAAGCAACGCCACCTCCAAAGACCAATTGAGGTGGCATTGGTTTAATTCCCGGCACACTCGCTAAGATCACAGAGCCAAAACGCCAACCTTTTCTTTGAATCTTCTGACCGGATCCGAAAACATATTATCAGTTCCCCATCAGGAGCCCGAGACGCGTGGAATGACCCTTCGTATGTCTCGATTGGTGCACGGGAAGGGGTCTAGACGTCTGTGACGGGATCGTAATCCGCACACTCGGGAGTACTCAAATACGTACGCATATACGAAGTAATAGACGAAGTATAGAGAGAGTTATGTAATACTGCGGAAAATCGATTTCGAGATTTCAACGGAAATACACGTTTTGGGGTCCCCTGATACCGAAAATGTGATTTTATACAAAATGTCTGTGTGTCTGTTCGGCCGTCTGCAAAGACCACTAGCGCCTAAAACATACTGTAACGAGTATTGCGACATCTGCCGGCGCCACCACGAACTACCTGTATGCGCGGATTGCGACATCTGCCGGAGACAATCTGTACATAAATCAAGTGTTTTCAGTGATCGTGTTAAGAAACAAAATAAACGTTTTTGTTAAAATAATATTTGAGTTTTAATTCACCAAATAGATTCGTAATAATACATAGGATTTATTCTAAAATGGATATTCCCCGGTCGATCTGGGCCGACTCGAAGCTTCGCAATTTTGCAAAACATTCTTTAAAATTTGGGGCTTCTTCACATGAAGTTCCACGAACATTTCTAAAATTTTCTCAAAAATGGTTCCAATATTTTCTTCAATGTTTTGAAATAGTAAATTAAACTACACATATAGATAGCATAGGTCCGATTTCCACTGTTACCTCTTAACTATCGAAAAATTCAAAAGTTGGAAATTTTTTCGTCTTATTCCTACTATTACAAATTTAAAGATAGAGATTTTTCCTTCAAGGGTTTTTTGTCGATAATTAGGTCTTTCATTAAGGTCTTCTACATTTTTTAAAAAAGTTTTAGTAGTTTGCGTTCAACATTGCCTGTAATATGTGCAATATTAAAAAAACAAAAACAAGATTTTCTCGGAAATAGCTCCTAATTTTTAATTAATTTTAATATTTAAAATCTTGATAGGAATAGTGCTAAATGTACTCTATAAGATGACATAAACGCTATATTGCTCTATTTTGTTTTTTCAAAAATTACAAAAAAATAATTTTTTGACTTGTCTCTCACGTCGATAATTTTAATATTAGCGACGATTTGTTCAGAATATTGCATTTATGAGTACTTATACTTTAAAACATGCCTTATAAAGTTTTTCGAAAATGTTAGCCTTAAAAAGTTTTTTGTGAAAATGAGCTCAAAATTCTGCAATTTCACAAACGCTAAAACTTCATCTTCTCTAAAAAGGCTCCAATTTTTTTCCTCAAACTTTTTTATGGGTAGTGCAAACTGCACTGTTTAAAATTATATAAAATTCATTTGGCTGTATTATTATTTTTAATTACGTAAAGGATTTTTTTAAATACCTCTCACATCGTTAATATCCTCATTTCCTGCAATTTGTATACATTATTGCATTTGTGAGTAAAAGTGCTTCAAATGACTTTCAATGAAGTTTCTCTAAAACTCAAACGTTTTCTGTGAATAAGAGTGTCAAATTTCGCATTTACACTAACGCTTAAACGACGTTTTCTTGAAATCAGCTTCAAAATTTTCAACGAAAATGTCCTTATTGGAAGAGCTTTTATTGTTCTTTCATATTTTTAAAGTAATATTTCAGTTCTACCAATACAAAACAAAAAAATTGAGAAATGTTTTTTAAAAATGATGGGAAAGACCGAAAAGCTATCCCAGACCAAAGAAATTAGAAAACTAACTAGTACGGGAAAGTCTGTACCATTCTGTAGCACCACGAGTTGAATTTGTCTCCTCGAAACCTCTCTACTAGTATAAAACTCAGTCGAGTGTTGCCATTTATAAAATCTAGTATAATAACTTTACAATAAAAAATAGTGTAGCCAGCAAGCTAATAGTTACAAACTAAGAGTTCCTGTATCCTGTATCGTGTAGTGACAATTTGATCTCAATATCTTGGATCGTAGAGAATATTCGAGGTGGACGTTTCTATTGACTATTTACTCGTATCTATAATAATATACATAAGCAGAGGAATACACAGAATTGAAGGAAAACTGACAGTATAAAGAACAAATAAGATATTGAGATATGCTGATTACATTAGATATGAAAAATGCTTCAAACTCTTTTTAAAGGAATGTTAGGAATGTTAAACGATGCCGTTTTGTTGAGAGCAAAGTACATCTGACACATATAAGAAAGAGAAACGATTCACGGAGCGCAGGAACTAGTGGAGAAATACAGAAATAAATTCATGGATGAAGAAGGACCCCTCGGGAGCAAGAAAACTTTCATTTCGCACCTGCAGGTAGATGTTAGCCTCAGACATTGAACTTGCCAGTGTTGAGTTCGCCAGACCGAAGCCTGGAATTCACTTCTCTCCTTCCGAATCGAAAGGTGCCGAGGCTAATGTTGCAAAACCTTTAATGAAAAAGTGAAAGCATTTGTGTTTAAAAGAGCTACTAGTAAAACGGGTAAACAAGAAAGTAAAAAACGAAAAGCAGCTTCTCTTTAGATGAATGATCTGCACTACTGTGAATGTGTTCTCCGTTATTAACTGGTGGACATCTTTCTTTCACCTCAATTTTCTCTCAACTTTTCTAGTTATTTTACACAATATGCTTCTTTCTATGAAAACATTTGTTCTAGAAATATTGACCTTCACTTCATTACGAAAGTTAGCTTTGGAAGTTATCGTATGAATTTTATATACTTTTGAATGTAACGATCATGATAATAATATTAAAAGCAATAATTAATATTATTATTTTTACGCTCCTCAGGTAACTGGTAAATCTTAACTCTTCGTTTTTCACATAATTAATGGATCCAATGTGGGACGTGAACGGAGATTTGATTTCAAGTCCACATCGAAGTGCAATAATAAGTTATAAACTTGAGATAAACACTGTCTGCTTTTAAGTTTATTTTTAATATAAGGTTCCAATATTTTTTTCAGACAATCAAAATTTCTTTTATTTAAAACAACAATCATTGTTATATTCCACCCAGTATTTCATACAAGTATTGACGTGGCAACGTTTCGGAGGTCACATGTGCCTCCATCATCAGGCCTCTTCCAATTTGTTCACTAAAAACGGGAAACTAGAAAAATGAATATAAATGCGGATAAAACCAAATTACATTAAAATAACATTAACTGTGTTTAACAATATGACCAAGTTCACAATGTTTTTGAAAAATTCAATTCCTATCACCATGATTTAAAATTTACTTTGAAACAGGAAGTGGACTACGCGTTAAATTTTCTGGATATTACTATTTTTAGATTTCCTACTTATTGCCTTACTAATTCGTATACAAAACCTACCTCCTGGGATCATTCTAAACTTTTACTCGAATCATTCCATCACTATGAAAAGCACTGTTGTCAAAAATCTTGTTGAAAGGGTTTTGGCTATATCAGATGCTATCTTATATCCAGTGAATCATGACAAAATATTTTTACTATTTGTTATAAATGCTATCCCATGATTTTGTTTCCAAATTTGTATGCCAAAAATTAAATCAGATCTTACAAAAATCTTGTGTACTTCAAAATAGTACAAAGGTTAATCCACAAGCCTCTTACAATTTCTGATAGGATTATGTTTACATTACCATTCGATCCGAGCATTCATAACCAAATAAAGAGAATAATGTATAATAATTTCACTAATTTGCACTTGGTTAATACTATTCTAAATAATTCAAATGTAATTGTCATATCAAGGATCCTGTTCCAAAATTGAAAAAAGTCAATACTGCATATTCTATAAAATGTTCCCAATGTAACCTATCATATATAGGACAGACTCGTATGTTAGGTGACAGGATAAAAGGACATCAAGCAACATTAGATTACTCTCTGAGAAACAAGACTCTCTAACTGCTCATAGAATAGATCAAGGCCATATTATTGATTTTCAGAATCCGGCAATCTTAGCAGTAGAACCAAACTCTAGTATCAGAGTAGTTCTCGAATCTTTATTTATTAAGATCAATTCTTCCATTAATTCAAATCTGGAATGTAATATGTTTGCAAAGAGTTATGATTCCATATTAATACAATTCGGTAAACGCAACAAACAACACCTTGAATTCTCTAATTCTGAGAGAGTAGAGCATGACTTTAATTTCACCCATGAAAACAATTTCATTGATGAAATTTAAAGTAATAGTTGTCAGTCTCTGACAATTCTCCAAATTCCTCCCATAAAACCTAAAAATCCTATGACTAGCTCTTCATGTCCGTATTTCCTTAGAAGTCGACCCTCCAGTCTTTCCGATAAAGCTGCCCCTAAACCTTCCTCCTTTCCCCAACCCCTTCCATCCTTACTCCTCCTAAAATTCATCAAACCCAGAAACAGTCATGTCAGTACTCTCTCCGCAGTAGGAGCGTTCAATTTCTCCACTAGAAACGCTTAGATGTTGTAGCTTGACATTGATACTTAATAACTCTACATCTTCTATGAGTTAGGTTTTCTCTTCCTAGGCATCATTATTATTATTTTAATTTAGATGTATGTAACACGTGGTGTTGCCAGAATCCCTGTTTTGTGGGACATTGATGCCGAAAAACTAATTGGAAGCAAAACGTCCGTCCATCCATCTGTCCGTCCGCCTGTGAACGCTACTTGCGCCTAAACCACACGTACGATCTTTTCCAAATTGATGAATCTCGGGTCGATCTGGCTCTAGTTGAAGCTTTGAAATTTTGAGAAACATACCTTAAAATTTGGGAGTACTTTATATGAAGCCCTTCAGACATTTTCAAAATTTTCTCAAAAACTGCGCCAATTTTTTTCGATAAATTTCCTGTAAGAATAGAGTAAAATACATTTATAAAGGTGGCATAGGTCCGATTTTCAGTGTTAACTCTGAATTTTCTAAAATTACAAAAGTATGAATTTTTCGGCGTCTTCCAACAACTACAAAATTGAAGACAGATTTTTTCTTCAAATAAAATTTTTTGTTCATAAATAGTGCCTTCAGTAAGGTCAGATACATTGTTTCGGAAATTTTAGTAATTTTCGTGCGATAGTGTATGCAATATTTGCAATTTAAAAAAGTTATAAATACAAGATTTTCTCAAATATGGCTCCAAATTTTTTCTTTACATTTTTGGTAGAGTTAGTGCCAAACGAACCCTATCCCATGACATAAACACCATATTGCTCTATTCTTTTTCTAAAATTTTAAATATGAAACTTTTTTGACTTGTCTCTCATATCGATAATAATTACATTACAGGCAAATATTACAAAAATGTCATTGATTTGTCTTGTTGCTGACGACGGTAATACTTACTTTACAGGAAATTTCTTCACAGTATTATATTTATGAGTACATGTGCTTTAAATAATGACAAAGTTTCTCGAAATCTCAAACGTTTTCTGTGCAAATGAGCTCAAAATACCGCATTTTCAGAAACGCTCAAACGACATTTTCACAAAAAAGGCTCCAAATTTGTTCTTCAAATTTTTCTAATAGATTAAGCTATGTTCGCTGTTAATTATGTGTTCATTTTGGTGAATTTGTTTATTGCACAAATGTAATTTTTTTGAAATACCTCACTCCGTTAATATGGACATTTTCATCAATTCACATGCAGTATTACAATTGTGAGTGAAAGTGCCTCAAATGAACTTTTTCGAAAACTCAATAGAATCCTGTGAATAAGAGCTTCAAATGTCCCATTTACAGTATTGCTTAATAGCCATTTTCTAAAAACCGCTTCAAATTTTTCAATGAAAATTTCTATATAGAACGAGCTTTTACTCTTCTTCAATATTCTTGAAGTAATATTTCGGTTGCACTACTAGGAAAGCAAAAAGTTGAGATGTCAAAAAAAGTACTTTAGGCGACAATAGATGGCAGCTGGCCAGAGAATGGAGCAAAACCTTAAAGACAGACCACACCAAGGAAATTAGAAAACTACGAGTATACTACGAGAAAGTCTGTGCCGTTCTGTAGCACCTCTAGTTGTGGTGTGATTTTTGTGAAAAAGAATGTCAAATTTCGCATTCACAGTAAGGCCTAAACGCCACTTTCTTAATAACGGCTCCAAAGTTTTCAATAAAAATTCCCTTATAGGTCGAGATTTTACTCTTCTTCAATATTCTGAAAGTAATATTTTGGATCTACTATTAGGAAACCGAAGAATTGAGAAATTGTTAGAAAAAAGGTACTTTGGGTTCTTTGGGCGGCGACAGATTGCGGCTGACAAGAGTAATGGACAAGATTGTAAAGCTGGACAAGACCAAAGAACTTAGAAAACTAATTAGTACGAGAAAGTTTGCGCCATTCTGTAGTACCACTAGTTTCGCTTGCTAAGTTGTAGTTATAAAACATAGAAAATGGCTGCAACAGCTCTGTGCATGCGCCTGTGACCAGGAGGTCCTAGGTTCGAGTCCTGATGGGGGTATTCACAGGATTTTCGACAATAGCTTTTCAGCTAGTTCGAATTCGGTCGGTCTGGAGAAGATTTCTGGCGGCCGGCTGCTCTGATCGGTAGTTTTCCGTGGTTCTTCCGATCAACACTAGGCGAATGCCAGAGCAGTTCACTACCAAACAGGCCACGGACCGCGCGCGATCTCTTCTTCCTCTTCCTTGTCTTACCCTCTCCCCTTCCACACACACTTACATTAACATGCACTACACTACCACATATTCCGGCTTGTTCCGGCAGAGGCGGTGCCCCGCTGGTGGGAGAGTCCTAGTCAGGGGGAAACCCCACTAGCCGACGGCAGGTCGTCGCCGGATCTCACCATCCAGCGGGGGAAGATCACCACCATCTCCCGAGAAAAACATGCACTGCACTAACGGGACTGCACTGCACGGGATTAATGACCAAAGCAGTTGATGCGCCCTGAAATACAAAAAAAAATCAATGAATATAACATTGAATGTAGCAGAGAAGTTTCAGTTGATAATAACATGTACGCTTTTTAATCAGTGTACAGTTGGCATTAAACAAATAGGTCATGCATTAGTTATATCTTACATTACAATAGAAAAACATACTTACAATATATAAGACAATAACCATCTTACTCAACATCATTAGTATATTTTCATTTTCTCACTTTTTCAAAAATTGTAAACGCGCAGATTTTGGGGCTAACTCACTATATGTTCACGCTAGAACTGCCGAATCTCAGAAAAGTTTGTCAGTGGGTGACTTTTTTGATTCCGTACGTCTCGCAGCGTTGACAATTTTTTTCATTTTTTGAAGGTCTGTTAAAGAAAATCATTTTACAACATGGACAACGGCCTAAAGTTTTTAGATTGCCGACTACGCTTCCATAGATTTCAAGGAATGCTGGAAAAAACACATGATTTTTATGGCACCGCAGACCCACAAAACGTTGTTTCGTGAGAAGCGCCTATTTTTCGCCATTTGAAATATTTAAGACTGCATGTAAATTTGTAATGGAAAGAATTTATTTAATCATAATATATATTAATTCGAGTGTTATGACTCCTGATTTTTGACAGGTAACTGTTAAATTTCTTAGTAAATAACGTTTAAAAGAAATGAAATTGAAAGATGATATATTAATATGGGATATTCACAGTAACGCTGAAAATTATCCAGCACGTACCGAATAAATGTTCACCAATTTATTAATATATCTTATTAGCTCCGCTTAATAAAATTATTGTCCGCTTAATTATTATTAAATTTCTTCTCAAAATATAGAACAAAGTTAATCGTTTCTGATATAAATTCGCGAAATAAAATGTTTCGCGAATATAAGATTCGCAAAATGAAATGTTTTAAAAAAGATGCCCCAACATTGGGGGGGGGGGCAGTTGCCCCCCCCCCAATCCCGCCTATGCTCATCATCCAGCGTGGGAGGAACATCCCCACGTCCACCAGGCATGAATCATTCACTACACTAAAGGACGAATGATCATAGCAATTGTCGTGCCTGGAAATATCAATGGATCAATCAATCAACGAAATCTCAAAAGAGATACGTGTGACAACTTACAAATAGAATAGAATCTGAACACTGATTTCCCTCTAGGTGACTAAGTCAAGTCACGGGTTCTCTGTGCGTATTGTCTTGTCTAGTGACACTAAATGGATAAAAGAAAACGTCGGGCTAAGAAGTTCCGAATCCCTGTTATTAGGTGAGAAGGCCAGTCATGGAAAAGGAAGCATTCCATAGTATATGCTGATATCGCGTCACCAATAACCTCTGTTGGACAGAGATCGTACATTTATTTCTTTATTTAACGTCAAAAGACAGTTAATAACTTTGTGACGTACTATTTGCAGATCTGGGCACGCTTTCTTGAACTCAGATATTTTTGTCCTAACGTATATAGTACATATTCAGTTTAATTGTGAATACCGTTAGCAAGGACCGATTTTCGAAAGAATTGACATGAAAATATCCCTTCCCAATAATAAAAACTATTTTCAAAGGCAAGTCAGGCAGAGACGATGGCTATTCTTCCTAGTATTCTACGTGGAGTATTCCACTTTCTGCAGCGAGAAAATGGAGAATGAAATATTTGAATATATTAATTCCCTCCAGTACTCAATAAAGCGTGCACAAATAGTGAAGCTATATTTATGTTCAGAAGTAAAACAATATCCATCGAACCATTCGCTCAAATTTTTAGAGAAACCGGATCGAGATGGCGGTCATTGACCCAGAAGCTGAGTTGTAATACTTGTTACAATCATATTTAACCTTTTAGAATTATATAGTTGTTTATTCTTAAAACCCCCATCCACACTGCAAACATTTTCTCATTTTCCTTTGTAAGTAAAGATCATACTTCGAAAGAATAGGAAATGGGAAGACAAAGTCGCCACACCTAATTCAGCCAGCTGATCTCATCGACTCAATGAGGGATTGCAATTGGACGAAAACTAAACAGCACTTCGCGACCCCCCAAAGCAACAGTGGAACTTTTTGGCATCAAGTACTTTTTCAATACACCAGGAAAGAAGCAAAGAATGTGCACCCTTCTTTTCAATGAAAATATCAATGTGTGTTTGTGACAATGTGACTGGTGAATTTGAACTCAACTCCCAGAAAATGCCGCCTGTTTCCAATTGCTTCAAAATTAAGTTTAAAGACTGAGTTGATGTAAAAAGGAAATAAATAGCATTTCATACCTTTTGCTCAAATATCAAGAAAACAAAGAGACATTATTCAATGACAGCTTTCCATTCGGCCAAAAACTACAATACGTTCCCTTGAAAAGTTTGTTGTGAACTGAAGGTTATAGTCAAGGATTCTAACGAGAATTTCTTTTGTTTTCGGGATTGCAAAGAGACAGCAAAACAGAATGCCCAAAGAAATTGGCTGAGTCTTGTGTAGAACTCAATTGATGAAAAAATGCTATCCATGCTCCACTGATTCTCCAAAATATTATCCTCCTGCCACTACACATTAAGTTTGACTAAATGATCTCGTTATTAATCTTCATGCAGAGTAAATTTGTAAATATATCATGCACCGAAGATTAAAATTTCCCAGCTTTACCTACTCAAAGCATATTGCTGGTATGTTTATTTATTTATTACAGGTTGTACAAATACAAATAATGTAAAATAACATTACAGGTTGTACAAATACAAATAAAGTAAAATAACATTATTTTGCAGAGGACAAAGTCCTGTGCGCGAATCTGCAGTGCCTAAATATATATTGGAGACCTAAAAATTGTTGTTCAATATTAGGAAAATGGAAAAAAAGCCTGATAATATTTTGAAATTTATGAACAATAATTTTATGTTTATTAAATGAAACTAACCTATGTCATGCTTGAAATTCATTTCTTCCGGGCTGATGGGCCGTGGTCCAATTGGCGTTGAAATGCCAAACGTTTCGCCCACGACTGCGGTGGGCATCTTCAGTGGCGAGGTCTCGGGCGAAGTGTCCGGGTCGGCGGCTGACTAGCGACTGACGCCGCGTTGTTCTCGGCCGCGGTATTTGTAGTCCGCGGGTGCGGGTAACGGAGGGGGCGGTTTCGCGCGCTTGCTTCCGATTGGCTGTCGCTTCGCGAGCTGGCTTGCGATTGGGTATCGACCGAGATGGAAGTTGGGCGGGGGATTTTATTATTATATGGTTTTGTCTTGGTGTTAAGGAGTACTGGATGCCAGGCAGAACTAATTTTGACTCCTTCTTCTTTCCTGTTAAAATTATTAGGATGTTTAAAAATTTCTATGGCTTCCCGTTGTAAGCGGGCGTGGTAGTGGTTTGTAGTTGATAAAATCTCGGTGTTATGGAATAAGATGTCGTGTTCTTTTCCCGAAAGAGCATGTTCAGCCACCGCGGATCTATCGGTGTAGCCGAAGCGGCAGTTTCGTTTGTGCTCTGTAAGGCGGGTGTTCACTGAGCGTTGCGTTGTGCCTATGTAAACAGAACCACAGGAACAGGGAATCCTGTAAACACCTGCTGTCATTAATGGGTTTCTCCTGTCCTTGGCTGAGCGAAACATGTTGCGGAGCTGTGTGGTAGGCGTGAAAAATGTTTTGATTTTGTGTTGCTTCAGGATCTTGCTTATGCGGTCAGTGACGTTTTTGAGGTATGGCAGTGTAATGGTGTTGGTTTCCTCCTCCTCGGAAGGGCTGCGTGTGCTCTTGTTTGGATGTAGTGCTCTCTTAACTTCTTGGGATGAGTAACCGTTGGCTTGAAGAACATTTTGTAGATGACCGAGTTCTTGGTGTAAGTTGCTACCTTCGCATATGCGTCTGGCGCGGTGGACAAGTGTCTTCATCATTGCCCTCTTCTGGCTTGGGTGGTGGTTTGACATTTTATTCAGATACCGGTCCGTGTGGGTGGCTTTCCGGAATACTGTATGGCCTAGGGATCCGTCTTCTCTCTTGTTAATAAGTACATCAAGAAAGGGTAGTTTTCCATTTTGCTCTCTTTCCATAGTGAATTGTATACGGGGGTGAATGCTATTCAGATGTTGTCGAAACTCCTCTAGTGTTTCTTCCCCGTGGCTCCAAATGATGAAGGTGTCATCTACGTAGCGCAACCAACACTTGGGTTTACGTGGCGCGGTGTTTAGCGCTATAGCCTCGAAGTTCTCCATGTACAGGTTGGCCACAATCGGACTCAGCGGGTTACCCATGGCTACCCCATCTTCCTGTTCGTAGAACCCACCATTCCAAAGAAAATACGTTGTAGTGAGCACGTGGTGAAAAAGCCCTGTGATGTCATCTGGGAACAGCTTTCGCAGCAACGCTGATGTTTCAGTGACTGGAACCATGGTGAAAAGCGATACTACGTCGAAGCTGACGAGTAGATCGCCTGGCTGTATTGTCAGGGTCTCCAGTTTTTCGACAAAATGCGCCGAATCCTTGACGAAGGTATTGGTCTTGCCTATGTGAGGTCGAAGCAGAGAGCAAAGGTACTTTGATAATGAGTACGTAGGAGAGCCAATAGCGCTAACGATGGGCCGCAAGGGAACTTCCTGCTTGTGGATTTTTGGTAACCCATAGAGCCTGGGTGCTGTCGCTTCAGATTTCTTGATAATGCGTTGTTTTTCTTCAGGAATGGAAGACTCTTTAAGTAGTTGGTTGGTTTGGCGGAGTATGCGTGACGTGGGGTCACGTGGCAGCTGGCGATAGATGTTCGGGTCCAGGATATCCTTAATTTTGTTGATGTCAATAAAATTCATTTCTTCCAGGCCGTGAAAGCCTTCAATGCTTTATAAACCGCCTCTACGGGGAGGAGACACATAAACTTATCCGCCGACTGGAGGGGCTACGGAGGAAGAAAATTCAAATGTTGTGTTCCCTGACGTTTTTACTACGGTGCCGGGACAACAACGTCATTCCTATATTCTTGCGCCAGAAACGCTTGTTTTCCACGCGATCGTCGCACCGCATCTACGACAGAACGGAAAAGGCTCTCCTACGGGAACGAATACATCAGACCCGGCGTGATATTGCTGCTACGGACAAGGACCTTTATGGACTGCATCTACAGATCAGTAACACGCTCCGCATGGACGATTGGGACAACGTTGACCGCATTATCTACAACACGATGATATCCAAGAAGAAACAGATTTCTGAGAAACAAATACACAAATTCAATCGGCTTACGCAAACCAGTACAGCCCCACCTACGCTTGACCTACAACGCACTGTGGTCAACCTATCAGATAAACAGCTCTCTCCGGAAGAAACAACTCTCCTGGCTAAGGGAGGCAACTACGCGGTTACACCTGCGACAGTGCCCGTGGAAGATATCATCTCGAAGATCGAGTCGGGAATACGATCACTGCCTGCTGACGAAGCGGAGGTAATCCGAAGGGAATCATCTAGAATTTTGCACAGAGCAAAACCCCCCAAGAACAACCTCTCACACGCGGAGAGGCAAGCACTACGAAATCTTAACAACAACGACGACATTATCATTCTTGCTGCCGACAAGGGGAACGCAACCGTTGTGTTGAACAAAACGGATTACATCAACAAAATTAAGGATATCCTGGACCCGAACATCTATCGCCAGCTGCCACGTGACCCCACGTCACGCATACTCCGCCAAACCAACCAACTACTTAAAGAGTCTTCCATTCCTGAAGAAAAACAACGCATTATCAAGAAATCTGAAGCGACAGCACCCAGGCTCTATGGGTTACCAAAAATCCACAAGCAGGAAGTTCCCTTGCGGCCCATCGTTAGCGCTATTGGCTCTCCTACGTACTCATTATCAAAGTACCTTTGC
This sequence comes from Teleogryllus occipitalis, assembly GCA_011170035.1. NCBI lineage: Eukaryota > Metazoa > Arthropoda > Insecta > Orthoptera > Gryllidae > Teleogryllus > Teleogryllus occipitalis. The sequence goes on along the minus strand of BLKR01000079.1, from coordinate 164,004 downwards.
TCTCTGCTTCGACCTCACATAGGCAAGACCAATACCTTCGTCAAGGATTCGGCGCATTTTGTCGAAAAACTGGAGACCCTGACAATACAGCCAGGCGATCTACTCGTCAGCTTCGACGTAGTATCGCTTTTCACCATGGTTCCAGTCACTGAAACATCAGCGTTGCTGCGAAAGCTGTTCCCAGATGACATCACAGGGCTTTTTCACCACGTGCTCACTACAACGTATTTTCTATGGAATGGTGGGTTCTACGAACAGGAAGATGGGGTAGCCATGGGTAACCCGCTGAGTCCGATTGTGGCCAACCTGTACATGGAGAACTTCGAGGCTATAGCGCTAAACACCGCGCCACGTAAACCCAAGTGTTGGTTGCGCTACGTAGATGACACCTTCATCATTTGGAGCCACGGGGAAGAAACACTAGAGGAGTTTCGACAACATCTGAATAGCATTCACCCCCGTATACAATTCACTATGGAAAGAGAGCAAAATGGAAAACTACCCTTTCTTGATGTACTTATTAACAAGAGAGAAGACGGATCCCTAGGCCATACAGTATTCCGGAAAGCCACCCACACGGACCGGTATCTGAATAAAATGTCAAACCACCACCCAAGCCAGAAGAGGGCAATGATGAAGACACTTGTCCACCGCGCCAGACGCATATGCGAAGGTAGCAACTTACACCAAGAACTCGGTCATCTACAAAATGTTCTTCAAGCCAACGGTTACTCATCCCAAGAAGTTAAGAGAGCACTACATCCAAACAAGAGCACACGCAGCCCTTCCGAGGAGGAGGAAACCAACACCATTGCACTGCCATACCTCAAAAACGTCACTGACCGCATAAGCAAGATCCTGAAGCAACACAAAATCAAAACATTTTTCACGCCTACCACACAGCTCCGCAACATGTTTCGCTCAGCCAAGGACAGGAGAAACCCATTAATGACAGCAGGTGTTTACAGGATTCCCTGTTCCTGTGGTTCTGTTTACATAGGCACAACGCAACGCTCAGTGAACACCCGCCTTACAGAGCACAAACGAAACTGCCGCTTCGGCTACACCGATAGATCCGCGGTGGCTGAACATGCTCTTTCGGGAAAAGAACACGACATCTTATTCCATAACACCGAGATTTTATCAACTACAAACCACTACCACGCCCGCTTACAACGGGAAGCCATAGAAATTTTTAAACATCCTAATAATTTTAACAGGAAAGAAGAAGGAGTCAAAATTAGTTCTGCCTGGCATCCAGTACTCCTTAACACCAAGACAAAACCATATAATAATAAAATCCCCCGCCCAACTTCCATCTCGGTCGATACCCAATCGCAAGCCAGCTCGCGAAGCGACAGCCAATCGGAAGCAAGCGCGCGAAACCGCCCCCTCCGTTACCCGCACCCGCGGACTACAAATACCGCGGCCGAGAACAACGCGGCGTCAGTCGCTAGTCAGCCGCCGACCCGGACACTTCGCCCGAGACCTCGCCACTGAAGATGCCCACCGCAGTCGTGGGCGAAACGTTTGGCATTTCAACGCCAATTGGACCACGGCCCATCAGCCCGGAAGAAATGAATTTTATTGACTCCGGCCGTGAAAGCCTTCAATGCTTTATATGTCATGCTTGGTCACAGTATAGGTTGATAATATGACCTTACAATTTCTTCATCTAATTGGATAATCCAACTTCTGAGTTGCTTTCTATACTTAGGTTTGGTCATATCACAGTTCAGTATTCAGTGAATTGAATACTTTATGGCTTATGTAGTAATGACTTCTAATTTGCTTATTATTTATATCTGGAATGACGTTTCTGTTCCTCTTTGTTGAGTCTAGCTTGGTGTACTCATCATGTAAGAACTTAAAGTTATGGAGTAAAGCTTTTTCTAAATAAAATGTTATACTACACTAATTACACTACATACAACACTAATTATATTTTTTCTTTAAATATAATATCTGATGAGTCAAACAAGTTTCTCTTATGAATAATTTTAATAACCTTTTTCTGAATATCAAGGAGTGGTCTCATAGTATTATCATAGGCACCACCCCACGCAATTATGTCATAGGTCACTATGGACCAGAATAACCTATAGTATACTATAATCAGTTGCTTGGCACTTAACATTAATCTTAATTTATAGAAAATATAAAATTAAGTATCTTACATTTTACCTACATGCTCGACTTGGAATTTCCATTTCAAATTGCTGTCAGTATGTAAGTGATAAAAAAAGAAAAAATTCTTTCTAGGTTTCATCTTTTGAAACCAGAATGAACAATGTAGAACTAACAGCGTGAAAATAATTTTCAGCTGTATATAAAGGTTTCCGGGGAACTAAAAATCCAAATTGCGAGGAATTGATTTGTGATTTATTTCAAGCATATCATACTCCTGGCTAACGAATTTCGCTGAAGTTGCGTTTCCAACATTTCATTTTGGATGACTTTGCCAAATAATTTGGATGACATGCGTGACAAGCATATAAGGGTTTTTACCAAGAAATTGCTCAAACGTATGTAGTGTTAATTAAATGGAAACGCTTAAGTTTATAATAAAATTTTTTGTTGCATATTGACTCAATATCACCTTCTATCTCTGTATTAAATTCTATGTACGATTCATTTTCTCTGAATTTTCTCATTACATTATGATAGTTCATCGTCTTCTCCCCTTTTTAAACGAAAATATTGTAATTATTATTTTAATTCTTCTTTAATCCACGATAATTTTCTATATAGGTAACATAACTCAAAATTACTTGTTTCTCAACAGACGCGTTTGAATGATCTATTTTACATATTAAACAACGCGTTGCAATATCGATACAATTCAATATGAATACTACTGCCCTCTCACGATAAATTTGCAAAGTACGGCTATGCTAATGGAAAGAATTCCAGAATTCTTCATTCTTCTCGGTAATAACTATTTTCTGATAAGTAGTAGTATCAAGTAATTTTGCAGGAATTAAGCAATCTCGAAAGTTTCATCACCCTGCCTACTCGAATAATTCTCATACAATAATTCGCACACAGCATTAGTCCTGAACAGCGAGAAAAAACAATATTTGTTTACAAGGTAAATACATTAGTATGTTTCCTCAACCAAAAGCATAGAATCTGCGTGGCAGTTCGTTATATATATAGATTGGTGCAAGAAAAGTTTTAAAATTGCACGAAGTATGGGTGTCACTTAAATTGTTTTAAAGGTCCCTCTACCTACTACTGGTCAATTTTGCAAAGAACTGACTAGTAAACAATCATAAAGCAGTTTTTTTATGAATGTAATAACGATCTGTATCGTTGCTAAAGAGAAACGTATTATACGTACAGGTGTTACAATGGGACATGTGTGTGGAGAAAGTTAGGGGAAAATATTGAGAGAAATGTAAAGGGATACTTCAGACTACCTTGCTATGTAATAATTTCTGCCTCGTATGTAGCTCTTTTATAGATTAAATTCAATCCCTTGTTCTTGCTATAATAACATTAATTTTACTTTCTCTACATTTCACTTCCCTTACCGTATTGTTCCCGACTTCACATAGCCATATAATTATAGTAATAAACTGAAAGTTTCAGAATTTATTTCGCAAAGAATGATGAACCAAATTACTGCTTTCAAACAACATGTGCTTCTAAGTGATATAATTTCACGTGATATAATAACGGTGTCATGTTTAAAAATGGTAATAAAATTACACTTATTATTGAATTATTTTGCGGTTTATTACAACTTTTTAATCAATATTTTCCAAAATTTTAAAAAGTCTCAACTGATTTTGAAATTTCGGAATTCCATTCCTAGGCCACTATACAAGATGTTGACCTAGTAGTACTAAAGATATTACAACAGGTATTTCAGATATTTCTTTCTCTTCATGTAGATACCATAAATATCATTAAAACCATATTTTTAACTTAATTCGAACTACATGGTAAGTAAAACTGTACTTGTTCGTAATATTTGTGTTCTTCGCCTTTTTGCAAAACATCGCGTTAGTGTCCGCGGTTTTGAGAAAGTTGGAATCGAGACCGTGCGTGACGTGCTATTTTAAAGTTGATACCATTTCGAATGCATCGGATAAATGCTTTAGTACAACTAATCAATATAGGCTTAATTAAGTTTATTTGATTCAATTGTATCTATGAAGTTAGTACGTCGAAAAACGAAATCTGAAATAATATATTATTTTGAACGTTGCTATCTGGCACACCAAATAGCAAAAATACGTTTATGTTCATCCCCTCCTCCTCTGAACGGCGACGTTCTTGCCGTAGCTCCCACCGCACAGTGGAGCCCTTCTCTCCCGATGCAGCGTTCTGCTGGTCGCTGCTCTGAGATAATCCCTGGCGTGGCGTCGCGCGCGTCGCGTCACCGCCGTCGGAGGCTCTGAGCCCTCGTTTCGCTTGGCGAGAGAGGAGAGGATGGTTATTTTCACAACATCAACATTACGTCAAATCTGTAGCTCGCTTTTTGATGAAAGAAAATGTTCTATTTCACGGGAGCGAACATTTATAGTTATGAGATTTTGTCAACAACGCTCGTTGCTAGAATGTATTATTAATTCGACTAATGTTTGTGAACACGTGAGGAAGGTATTCAAGAAAAGGGCGAGTACAATACCACTTGGCTCCATTGGCGCAGGCGGAGGTGCTGCGAGTCGGCCGCTCCTCGCCTCGCGCCTTCCCCGCCAGGTCGCGCAGCCCGCGCCCCGCGCATGCCTGCCTCCTCGCGCCGAGGACAGAGCGCGCCACTCGCGGCTCTCTGAATAAAGCCGAGCAGGTCGCCAAGGCAACGTGATCGAGGAAACATCTCTGTGAGTTTAGCGAGTGTAACGTGACCAAGTGAATATTGTGGTTTTCGCTTGACTTTCTAAGTTACTGAAATCTCCGAACTAATTTACACAGTTATTTCAAGAAACAGTGTTCAGTACAGACCTCACCTCTGAAGTCAGGCACATATCACAATCCCCCAGTTTCACCGAGCGGATTTGATATTTCACAATGGAGGTAGAAGAGACGAAATGGAACGCGATTGTGAATAAAAGAACTACTCAAAAAAGGAAGAAGAAATATGAGACGGCGGAAGAAAATGCTCGCTGGCATTTAAAACAAGGCTGATTCTCCCGATAACGAAATTGACAGTTCACCAGGATGGGAAATAAGTTCGGAAGGTTATTTGGAGAGAAGTATCGGTCCATACGGCGTATGGATCGGCAACCAAAATCGAAGTTCTAATTCTTCTTCTTTATTTTCATGATCGGTAGGATTGTTATGAAGTATCAGCCCATTACCGAAATTAAGAAGGAAGGACGCAACAAAGCCGTTATGATCTTTAGTAAAAGGGAAGATGCCAACCAAGCACTGATTGACGAGTAATTACAAAACAGTGGCTTCAAGACATTTATTTCAGACTTCAGGAAGGTGAGAAAAAGAGTTATTAGAGGCATCCCAGTTAATCTCGAAGGCGGAGACCTTCTCAAGGATTTGGTCTCGTCAGCTGAAATAGTGAAGGTAACAAGATTAAATAGAAAAGATCCATCGACATAGAAAAGAAGTGGATCCTGACCACTTTCGTGCTGATCGTGATTGAAGGTAATGTTTTACATAAAGAAGTTTCACTTTATCCAGTGAAATCTAAAGTAGACCCCTACGTTCGTCGTCCAATGCAATGTTTCAATTGCAACAAATTTGGTCATATAGCGAAAGATTGCCGTCGTAAGAAGCATTGTGTGACTTGCGGCTAGAAAGATTATGGTGGATCCTGCAAAAGTGCGAGTCCAAAGTGTGCGAGCTGCGAGGGGAACCACCAATCTATTATAGCCGAGTTTTTCAAAAATAAAATCAGTGTATGTAAAAATAGTATTTGAAAATATTTCATATTCAGAAGCCCGAAGGAAGATATTTGGAGTCCCCAGAGCTCCTAGAGGAGTAACGGACGACTTTCCCACGACTGAAGAAAGTGTTTCATACAGAAATGTTTTAAAACAGAGGATTTACAACCGACGAAGAGATAATTAGAACACCGAGACGCAGGTCAATGCCAAAGACTGACGGAGCTCAAGTCACGCCACCTGAACGCATTCCTAGGTATCAAGAGGAAGCTTGTTGAACAATGATGACCTCAGTTTCAAATGATTCTCCAAACGACGAGCAGAAGAGTGTCAGTGATTGTAGCACTATCAGCTGCATTGTCGAACTGTCGTCCAAATAACCAAACCCCCCATTTCTCACGCATTTAGAAAAATAAGAACCCAAGAAAACTTGTGTAATGCCGAAATTTTATTTATATGTTTATTGAAGGAATATTTTAATATTCCGTGTGTTGATACATAACCGGCTTATTTACATTTTTTCTGCTTCTATGTAAACAAATACATTATTTAAAACACGTTTTACAGACGTAATCCTTAGTTAGTATTTCATGACCGCCGCCAAGTGAGTGTAGTATACTGTTGAACGGGCACTCTCCGAGAACATCCGATGGAAACAAAATTATATGATGGTATTAAATAAAACAATAAATTGAAAGGAGCATTTCTCCAAACCATTTGTCATTTCGAAAAAATATAATCCGTCCCCCAATCATTCAATCTATCGAAAAAGAGTTTTATTCATAATTATAAATAATTCGTAAAGTAACTTATGTCAACTACTTGATTCGAGTTATTAGACAAATATTGTTATTCTTGGTAAATAAAAACAAAAAACCCACTTAAAAGGCTTTCATAAAATAAAAGTTAATCAAACTGTTGTATTTATCATATATTATATTTCACAAGCTAAAGTACATTGGCGTTGCCCAGTTATTTATTTCTCACAATCACAAATTTGACATGAAAAGGAATTAATTCAATTTTTGAGGTAAAATGGGACTAACGCAGTGTGTGAGAGTTTATTTATATCCCACCACGCCCCCACCCACACTCCCTGTTCCGCCCCCTCCCCCACTCCGCTCCTCCCATCTTCAGCGCCAACACGTTCACCTCTTTTCCGCCCCGCCTCCCTGCACAAACTCCGCCCCTGCAGCTCCGTTCCCACTTCCTCTAACCGTTTACTCCAACAAGGCTCTTCCGTTTTCGGTGCCATACCATCTCCACCCTTACCCGCCCCGCCCTGCCACCTCCTACCACCTCGCCACGCCCCGCCCTGCTTCACTCCGCCACGCCACTCCACGCCCCTCCAGGCCCTTCCCCGCCATGACCACCCCATCCTGCCTCGTCAGCCCTGCCATGCCATTCCTTGTCCCGCCCTAACCATTCCCCCTGCCCACATCACTGCTCCGCAATCGTAAAATATCTGAATGCATTACAGAGTTGTGGCGAACAAGTCCGGTAAAAATGAAACAATTTTGGGGGTCACATTTTCAACTGCAAATCTATCTTTGTTTTTGAATGTTGAAACCTCTCTTGAAAGCTTTAATGTATTGGGGCAAATTTTGGTTGAAATTGCTTAACAAGTTCCAAAGTTGTTCTAGAAAAAAAAACAAGGGTATTCACACATCTATCCAATTTCTTAGATATAGATAAATGTTTTACAAAACGTGCCAATTCCTTATTGTAGTATATATTTTAATATAACATAGTTTGTAGATTGTCATTCAAAATATTAGCTGACATTGTTTTCCCGATTATGGATGTAAGACATTTTGCCATTCGAAGAAAAGTAATAGTGACTTTAAATAATGTAAGAAGCATTCATCCAATTCCCGCTTAACTTAACAACGAAATTATTAGGTGTGAATTAGAGTATGATACAGTTCATCACATTATCTCGAACATTTCCAATTTAGAGGAGAAAGAATACTAATGACCGGAGACAATCACTAAAAAGTTAATTACGGACTTTATTTCAGTGAGTTCCTTTACCCTCGTTCGATAAAAAACATCTATTAATTAATGCTGCACAATATTCTCTAATGAAAAATGATTTCTAAATCTAAAATACTCAATAAGTGTAATACGTAGCATGTAATTTGTAAAAAATGATACAAATAATGTGTAATGGAACCACCAAAATATAACGAAGATTTTATCCTATTCACTGACAGTTTTTGCTGCCTTCCAGTTCTTGTGTATCTTCGATTAAAGGCGTGTCTTAAACTAGTATTTGCAGAGGAGTTGTTGATATTTCATTTATATCTAGCCGATATCTACATTAACTTCTAATTATCTTATTAACAACACGTCAGTAATCATATGTTGAAATATATTTTACTTAAACATTCCATACATGTTTTTTGGGTTTTCTTTATTCCATTGTACATTCTGTCTCCTTGCATTCCCCTCCAGATAGCAGTGGCCTTCACGACTCACAAGTAAAACTGACGCTTTGTCGGAAAGAGCGCGCCACTGGTAGCATTCTGATCAACATAGTGACCCAGTAAATCGTAGATGATGCATTTTCTTTCAACTTTTAGATTGTTGGGAAGTACCTCGCAACATGTTTTACTTGTAAATGTAAGCAGATTTGTTGTAAGAATCGTAAAATTATAGAATTAACAAACAGCTCTGTGAATTAAAAAGTTTTAATTTTAATTGAAACTATTGTTTGACTTCTCAATTATTTGATTCCGTATTCGGATATACATTACAGATATTTTTGTGATTATATTTTTTAAGTCTAATGTTAGATTAATGAAAGCTGCAATATTTAGCCAGTTTTGTAATTATTTTCTGCCAGAGCAAATAATTATATTTGTGGGTAGTACAAACATTTACATATGAAATTTTTTCACCAGTTTGATTTGGGTTTTGGAGTGAAAATGATTTATCTTTTTACAATTACTGACCACATTGCATTAAGGAACATTGCTGAACATTTTTGACTGAAGAATATTGTTAAAAGTAGGAAGAACATATTTTATATCATTTACAAAATGAAAGATGTTTGTATGAAATATAATGCAATAAAAGTAATGCGTTAGTCATTTTAACATAATTAAAAAATAATTTTTCAAAGAATGGACCTATTATTATCATCAGTGCTTCAAATATATACAAAGGAGAGAGTAACATAAATTCAACTATAATACGTTTTGAAGGAAACTGTTCACATTGTTACACATGAAGGTAGAGAAAAATAGATTATAAACTAAAACAATAATTTAATTTCCTTCTTAAATCAAAAAGTACAAAGGAAGTAGACTTACAAGACTTTTGCGGGCGTTGAAGGAAAACAAACAGGAAAGAAAATACTTTGACCCTGTGTATTGAAAAGGTTCCTCCTAACATTTCAGATGTTTCTAGTAAATTGATGTCAAAGTTCCCTTAACTCATTATTCAGTCATCTCCTCTACCTAGTGTAGAAATTATTTCCAGGAGAAAATTTTCCATAGATTGCAACACAGGTATATTCTACTTGTGCAGAATAAAACCTGACAGTCAGATAAAACCTGATCAGACTAACAATTTATTTTATTCGATTTTATTATTTCGAATGTCATGTGTCATTACCAGGAGACGTTTTTCTGTTAGTCTATGCGGTCTAGCGTTAGTTTTCAGAGCATTCTTTTAACTAATATCTATTTGACAGTGTCTCCAGGATTAAAGTAGTTTATTTTCGTCGCAGATCTCTTCAAAAAATTGTCTTCATGAAACTTATGTACGTTTTTGTGAACTTTTGGCAGAAAACGCGGAAGGAACTATATTTTTGCAAGTATGCTTTTATTTGACTTATTTTTACATAGTCTACGGTTTTCAACTTGAAAGTAGAACTTGCAATTCCAACTACTAGAATATCATTTAAAATTACACATGATGAAAAATAATATGATGAAATGATCTTTAAAAAGTTATTATTTTATAGCGTATAATTGGTCTTTAGTTTTTTTGCACATTCTTGTTCCATTTTCTTTCCATTAATTTTATACTAAGTGTAATAAGGACTACATTTGTAAATACTTAACATGGACATGGATCTGTGCTTTTAGATAATACTTGAATGTGAACAAGAAATTCAATGATTATTTTATGACATTTTTATTTCTTGACAACATAGTGCACATGTAGTTCACATCACATTTAAAAATATTCGCAAAACATTGTGAAGTATGATGAAATTTTAGGTAATTAATGGTCATTGTCACATTTTTCTAACTGTTTTCGTTGCTCTCCAAATGTGTACTTGGGATCAATTATTTGTTTCCTTGCTTTTCTATCATTTCTATATTACCTATTATTTTTTACTTTCATCCATATCTCACTTCTTTCTTCTCTTGTAGCTTTCAATTTCTTCTCTTTATCTTATTTTACCTAAGATTGTTTATTATATAAGTACTCTCACTTCATGTTTCTAATTAAACGATAAAATAGAGTCCCTTACATTATTAAATCCTTAATTTCAAGTTACTGTTAGGAAAAGTAATCAAGCACAATAAACGTTTGAATGATGTTGCAGTTGTAAGTGTAAGGAACAAGTTCCAGTGTGAATGAGTAATTTTATATGTCTCAAAAATACTTTATAAAACAACCGGTACATTCTGAACCGTTGATTTACGGGCACTAAAGTTATTTCACGAATGAAATAAGTCAGTACGTAAAAATATTCAGACAAAAATATGTACTACTTCCTTATTCAATATCGATAAAAAATCATGTCAAAACACATGTAGGGTACAAATTGAAATTATACAAAATATATTGATAACACGGGAAGTAAAGTTACTCTTTGATTCCTTGAAAGAAGAAGATTAATTAAAATTCAATAGTCAGGATATATTATTTCCAGTGGTAGAGGACGTCGCTATTGCAAATCTGCTGAACTACTACATCTACTACACTTTTATAATAATTACGGCTCATGATCGCATGAAAATATATCTCATTAGACTAGACCTTCTCAAATGATTTCTCCAGTAGTATTATAGACTAATTAGTTTCTAATTTCAGATACCAGTAGTTTCTCATTTTTATTCTAGATGTAATTTCAGCTTCATATATATATATATATATATATATATATATATATATATATATATATATATATATATGTAGTATTATACATTCTGCATATATGTATCTTTTTGGAACGTTTTCTTCAAACAGAAACTTTCATATTCCGAGTCATTAGAGCACATTGTGTTTGTAGTAGCGGTTAATGTATTTTTTCTGAGGGGGGAGTTTCTTTTTTTGATCTCAAACAGTTTGAAATATTATTTTTCATTATAAAAAACTTCCAAGAGCACGCACATTATCAGTTTTTCATTCTTGACTTGCAATCTGGAGATTCAATGATGACGAATCCGTTGAAAATTACGTATCAAATTACGAATAAAAATGTTGATACAGATGACAACAAAAATTATTTTTGCAAAACCAAGGAAGTCTCATTCTTACATCAAAAGTTCAATAAAAATAGTTTTTGCTAATCGTAAATACCAAATAAATTAGTGCGAAATAAGAACAATGTATGATGGTAGAGTGCAAAGCGTTTGACCAAACCTTTCATCGCCAGACCGCGCGCTTCAATTTCCCAATACTCAATGCCACATGCGTTTTGCGGCGAGTCCATTGCCAATAAAACGAAAGCTCTGCTTCGGATCGTGTTAACCAGGCCACAAATGTTTATTTCGCATAATTAATTTTACATAAAAAGCTTTGGATTTGAAATAGTAAGGCGCTAATTGCTTTAAAAAAGCGTCAGTTAGTGTAAAAATCGACGGATCAAATCGATTGCCCGTTGAATTATGGTAATATATTTACCGTAATTAAATTAAATCTATTTGCGAGATCACTGTTTGCCCCTTTTGCTGCATGCGTGTTTTATTGTTTATCAATTTCCTATTGACCGATTCGCTCTGCATTGAAAAAGTTCATTTCCACTCCGCTGGCAGCGTTGCCGACTCTGCGCGGGTTGAAATGAAATCGCCTGTTGAAGTGAGTAATGAAGTATTGTAAATGTAGCCTTTCTTTCTCTAACATTCTTGATGGACTCTTAATAGTGACATTGAATAAGCAGAATAAATATTTTCTAAAACTCAGCAATATTGTTCTGAAAAGGTGAAAAGAAAAAATATTTTTTTAAACAATTTATTAACAAATACAATTAACATTTTTACAATAATAACAACAAAAAACATTAAAAACAAATTAAATGAATGAGCAAATGATCTTAATGTGATTGGAGTCAATATGAATCATTGTTTCAGGGTCTCATGCAGTCGCTTGGAAGTAATATTATCGATTTTAGGTGGAAAATACTTTTCGAATTCTCACTGAGAATTAAAATACCAATCTGGGAAGTCGCGTTAGGTCTGATTGTGTTACGCAAACATCCGTTCTGTTTTTAGAAAAATTAATAAAATATTTTCTTTCACAAATTTTGAAAACATTGCCAAGAAATCGATTAGTTTTAAATTACATTTTCTGTTTATTTCTTTTATCATTGAACATTGAAAAGGAAAGAAATTTGAATTTAATCGTGCATTGACAAATCTAAAAAATTACACAACTTCCAAATAATGGAAGATAGAAAATATTTAAAATGTACAATTAAATTGACTAATTTTTAAATTGGGATTAATTGTTTCCTCTAAAAAGCATATTTTTAATATACTGCTGTGACTGTGCTTTTAACTCATTTAAGATCTATTGTGAAAACAATCTTCATTCCTTTACTATTTAAGTGTTTTTTATGGTAGAGTTTGAAGAGAATGGTCATTTTTATTTTACGGTGGTATGAACTACGTAGTTGATGAATGAACTAAGCCAAGTTATCAATGTGATGAAATAATCAGTAATATCTAGGTTAAAATGGGAAACAAACTCATGACCAATATTGTATCACATAAATATTTCTCAATATTAACTATCTTTCCGTTGTCTATAGTTACCTCAAATGTATTAACAGTCAAGTGTGACGACAGTACGACTGCAGAAAATGTGTATTAGAGTGGACGTAAGTGACGATCTTTGAACTTCATTTCATCCACCTTTCTTCGCAGCTAAAATAGCTCGCTTTGATTTTTTAATAACTTCTGTCATCTGTAAAGGAAGCTACAATTAATTTTTACGGAGAACTACTGCATATGTCTTAAGTTTTAATCTTGAATGGTTTCATCCTAGAATCCAGAACGATACATTTAGGGTAAATTGGAGTGAAATCCAGCATGGACATCGGACAATATAGATATTTTATGTGACTGCGGATGCACGCTCATAAGGACTCGATAATATATATATATATATATATATATATATATATATATATATATATATATATATATATATATATATATGACTCATAATGACTCAAATAGGACTCATAAGGACTCGATGGCGGAAATGATCACGGAACTAATCGGGGGAGCTCCCCTCAGTCGCGGTACGTGATAATTTTGCGACGACAGAAGCGCCACAGAATTTGAGTAAGGACTAGGAACGAATTATGAATCGTTACTTATTGAATGATTAGGATTGGAACTGGTAGTTAAAACGGGTTCAGGGAGTCTCAGGTTAAATATTACTAACTTCGAGGGCACGTAGGGAGATCTAAAATGACGTTTTTCTAACGTCTAAAGTGACAACAATAATCACTTGGTGGAAAATACATTCCGGAGTTACACATGTAGAATTTGCCCCTCCTTGACATGCAACCGATCAGATATTACAGTTTGGTGGTAAACAAATTCCCCTTGCCTGCATCAGAATGTAATCTGCAGAACATCGACGCTTGGTGGGTTGCCTACTAATCAGGGTGAAATCTCTAGCTTCTTACTTTCCAATTTGAAAACTTTCCTCATATGTTCATTGGATTGGGACGGTCATCTTTTTGACTCCCTCTATGCGCCCTAGAAGTTTGTAACATTTATTCTGAGATATCCTGTATGTTGTTGACAGTATGAAAAGTGTGAAAGTGATGATGGTTAGTGGTGCTTGATGGTCTTGTGGTGGTAGATGTGCTTGTAGACGGGCACGTGCACCGGGTAGGGCTTGGGCACGGGCACGGGCACGTGCTTGGTGACGTGCACCGGGTAGGGCTTGTCCACCGGGTAGGGCACGTGCTTCTCCACGGTGACGGGCACGGGCTTCTCCACCTCCACCTGGACGGTGCGCAGCACGGGCACCGGCACTGGGTGCGGCACCTTCACGTGCACCGGCACGGGCTGCGGCACGGCCACGCCCACGGGCTGCGGCACGGGCACCGGCACGGGCTTCGGCACCGGGATCTTCACCACCTGCACACAAGCAGCGCGGAAGTTAGCGCGGTCAGCGGTGCCCCGATAGTGGGAGATGCCTGTTTAGGGAACATCTCGCCCTATAGGTGGGGACCGGATCCGCCAATCGGCGGAGGAAGATCACCACCCCCTATCACAATACTAAAAATGCCCTACATTTAGTGTTGGGCCCCCATCTTAACAGTTGATGAGGTCGGAAATTGGTAATATGGCTTAAAATTGAGAGGCAAATATCACGTGTATAAAAGCGTGTAATTCCGTTTTATTCAAATTACCACTGTACTCCTATATTGATTAGCAAAAAGTGATAATTTTCGATCCCTTTACATTTCTCAGAAGTTTGTAGAATTTTTTCTGAGACGCCTCTATAATCGTAATTTTCACTGTAGTCGTTATTGTTTATAAACCAGCACACACGCTTTGCTTTCCACGCTTTCAGAATTGTGTGTGGGCATCATCTAGCGTCATAAATGTCGGAGTGTTTGTTGCTTTGTGTAAATGGATTTACTGAGTTTCCTTTCAAGTACGTTTTCTAATAGTGTACGTGGTCTCCATTTCGATATGACAGTATTTGTAACATTGCCATTATAACAGTTAGTTCCAATGGTAATATTGAAAATAACATTCAACTCATCAACTTATTAATCACGATAAACACAGATAAGATTTAAGTAATTGTCATTGTCATTTATGCAAAAATAAATGACACTTCCACTAATCGTCAATATGATAGTCGTTTTTATTATTACAAAAGCAAACAATGTATGTGTTTGCTACATCAATTTGTTCTCATCTTTTGGGCATTACCTTTCAATGAAAAGTATTAAACAATATCTTCTGAAATATTGCATCATATTGGAGAACTCACTATTTTCGTACATTATTTATAGAAACCCAACATTTGGATATGAATCACCGTTGCCTATTTAACGTTGCTGCTACACCAAGAAAACGCCAAGAGCTCGTAGTATTTTATGAGGTGAGGCACTCGGTAAGCTTTTATTCACGGCTTTAATTCGCATGGGCAGGCGGGCGAGTGGGGGGGGGGACGAGAATGGGTGAAAGCGAAAATGGAGAAAGATGGCCCTGTTTATTTCTCGGGGTAGAGAAGACAATTCGTTTTGCGCCGTTGGCTGAACTGGATTTTCCGCTCAGCTCCGGATTTGCGAGTTGCTCTGCCGCGAGAGAAAGTTGAAGGAGGTGGTGCAGTGCGGCGTCGAATGGATGAGAATTATCAATCCCGCGATCGTTGTTCCTAGCTACCACTTTCCACCGGCCGCGTTGGCCTTCTGTCTCTCCTGGAGGATGTGAACAAACGAATTCATAAACGTGCCGTGTCCGAGATGGATGTTTTAGTCAATTTAGACGTTGCTGTTAAATGGTTCTTAATACGAGTAAATGGCCTGTAAAGCAATTTGAGGTAATTTATCGTGTTTCGAAATAAACAAATGTTTTAATGCCATTAGAGAAAGCTTGACGCAGTTCAGAATTTTTTATAAATTGCAAATCATTATTATGTTTATTTTATTTCCAGGCATGCCGTGTGAAGAGGCTTACTTGAAGATTAATTTCCTTCGTGATTGTATTTTTCAGAACCTAGTGGATTGTCAGCTTATGCGACGCGTCGTACCATCCCGAAAGTACGAGTGGGTTCCTTTGAATAGAACATCTGTAGTACCAAAGCGATCATTCTTTTCATTAATTCATTAAAATGTAATCTGTAATTTGCAAAAGGCATGATAACAAAAATAATCTCAGCAATGCTTGTTAGGGAGATAGGAGTTAAATTGTTCTCAAAATTATAATGGCATTGAGAATATGAACAAGTGTTTCACGAGACTGCAAATCTGATCAAAATCGTTTGCTGGGACCAATGTATGAATATTCTTTATACCTCTGAAATAATTTTCTGACAAATTTGCCACCTAACTCCTCACTTGAGTGAAACCAAAACGAATGTATTTTTCTATGTGGGACACATTTACATGGAAAATGCTGAATTAAGAAACGTCCACTCTGACTGTTATGTATTGTACGAATATTATTGTATTTGTGATATGTGACTGATAATGAAATTCCTTTTTTCATCATAATACACTGTAATCAATGCATCATACTGAGTGTTCACACAGCTCTAGTATTGTAATATATTTAGGATTCTATCACTCTGCATGCATTCGAGACCTAAATAAGCTCCCGTCCCATTCGTTAGTTCCAGTTTTATTTTTTAACTGAGATTCTGACCTCATCAATGTGCTTCCGTGGTATTTCCAAGAGTTTGCGTTTGTCGTATAGAAGTAGACTGCTGCCTTAGCCCCTTTCCTGTTCCCACCGCAGGGTCCGTTCTACCTTACCTTGACAATGGGCACCGGCACGTGCTTGACGTGCTCTATGTGCTTGGTGGGCACGTGGTGGTGCTCGGCGAGCTGCTCGTGGACCGGGTGCGGCTGCTGGGGCGCGAGCGCCGGGTAGTGCGCCGGCGCGTGGCTCTGCCCGAAGTCCAGCGCGCGCCCCTCCTCCTCCTCCTCCTCGTGGCCCCCTCCGCCTGCGCACGCCACCCGTCGCGTTGCGGGGAGGCAACCAATCAGCAATTTGGAAATGGAAACGCCTTCAACATGCCGACTCAGTACGTGCTCCTTGAAATGTCTAAAATGTAATAATTCGCCATTATCTCTAAACAACAGTAAAATCATGAATTAAATCTACAAGCAGAAGATATTGTGAAAATTAGAAAACCACACACGTTGCTGAAGGTACTGTATTGGAAAACGAAGGTGAAAAGTTCTAAGACGTTTACATTATTGAATTTAGATACAGGATATTAAAATTTTCACACATTACACGTTTACACACACAGTTTTTGTGTGAAGATTCTATTCCTCAGTAGTATCCTAAAATTAATTTAATTGAAAACGGTTCACGTAATATTTTTATTATTGTTGTTTGTTAATAAAATTTAAAATGAAACTCAATGGATTTTTAGACCACCATACTTCAAAGAAAATTACTTTTGTTAGACAAAAGACAAATCAAATATTAGGGAAGACAATAGAACAGAAGAGCTAAAGCGAACTTCAAAATAAACCCCACGGCACATTGACCTGCTCCAGAAGCAGAACGCCGAGAAAGGAATGCTGCGTGCTTTCGGCGGAGGTGGCATTCCTCCGCCCGCCACGCGCGTGTGCAAAATCATCCTACTATAAAGCTCCTGTGAACATTTTACATGTATACATAGTAAATCTGGACCCAAATTTGTTACAAAGACGAATATGGAAGATGGCTGTACAAACATAAGGTAGCAACAGCACTTAATTTGATGGAGAGGAGGAAAATGAAGTGGATATGCCATACGAGTATTTTGAAAGAAAAGAATCTAGGCGTTATAAATGAATGCACAGACAGACGAATTGGTAGCCGAAAGACTCGAAATGTTAGGCTGGAGAAGGCATAGACATGTTCCAGAAGATGAAAGCGGAAAGCAAGCGTCCGTCGGAGTGTGTGTGTGGGGGGGGGGCGTACCTGGTGCGCCGGCGTGCAGGTGGACGTCCGCCACGCGCGTGAGCTCGTGCGGGTAGTCGGCGAGCGCGTCCGCCTGCGCGTGGGCGTGGCCGTGGTGCACGTGCGAGGCGTGGTGGGCGTGGCCCGTGTGCGTGTTGGAGTAGCTGACGGCGCCGCCGCCGTGCTCGATGTGCCTCTTGCTCTGTAGGGTGGCCGCCGCCGCCTGCAGCTGCACGTCCTCCGGCCAAGGGATCTGCGTGGCCGCCGCCGCCGCCAGGCAGGCGCTCAGCGCCAACAGCTGCGCATGCGCACACGCAACGCTAATGAGATTTGGAAATCGCCTCTGGTGACACCTCTCATGACATCAACTGATGTCAAAGCAATGTCCCTGACTGGGAGGTTCTAGGTTTCGAATCCCGTCGAGGTAAGGGATTTTGAAACTATGTAGATAGCTATGTCGATTTCAGCCGTTGTCTAGAGGAGAATACAAGGGGGTCCGCTGCTCTGATCGGTAGTTTTCCGTGGTTTCTCCGATCAACAGCAGACAAATGCCGAAGGAGTACCCTAACAAAAGGGCCACGGACCGTGTGCGATCATGTCTTCGTCTTCCTTGTCCTAACCTCATGCCTTACTTGCACACTCACTGACATGCACTACACTACAACTCTTGTCGGGAGACAAGTCGGGAGCTTAGAGTTTATCTTGGCTGGGGCGGTGCCGTGCAGTAGGAGATACCTATTTGTGGAAATCTTTACAAGCGGACGTGTGTCGGCGCCGAATGTCGCCAGCCTTTGGGGGAAGATCACTGTCCCCTCCAGCAACACAAAAAACATAAAATACATGTACAGGACCAATGAGAGTATTTGACGCTCCCGAAATCACTAATCATCGGGAGAGCAGGGGTGGAGATCGCGAAAGTGACCAGGGCGTAAACATGACTTGCGACGGTTTGAATCTCCTGACCCCGTGCCTAGCTGACAGCCCCGAGGTTGCGTTGGTGGGGAGGCAGCAGAGAAAGGCTGTGTCGCGGCCGTGACGGAAGTTGACGGGGCGCAGGGCGGCTTAGGTCTAATAGTTTTATATCTTTGTTTAGAAAAAGTAGGAACACCGCCATCTGCCGACATACAACTTGCATTACACATACAGGACTAATGTCTTGAGTAATTTACGTTCCAGATATCAAAAAGGACTCTCTCTTTCTCACTTCTCTTAGCGCATGCGCACACACCACAGTGAATTGCCACAACTCACTCCACACTCATTCACTCCACACAGCGCGTGTGCACCGCAAAGCAAAAACATTAAACTCAAAGAATGTGCAATAGGGTCACTTACCGTTCGAAACACCATCCTCTCTCACTTATCTAAATCCTCGGGGGGGATTGCAGAATCTATGCTAATTCGATAGAAAGCCTTGCTTGTCCTGCTATCGTGAGGAGCCATCAGAAGAAACTCGTTCCTAGATTCTCGTACATGGCTCCCAATTTCACGTACGAGATGTCGTGTGTTTTTTTTAATTGCAAAATTCGACGATTAATTTACTAATGTGATTTATATGTTATTTCCTCTGCATTGGGTTTCCTTTTTGACTCTGATTGCTCATTATATTACACAATAAGAAATGGTAAACTTATCGTTCAACGTCATCAAAAATAGTTTGGAAATTTACGATATTTACCCATCAAACGACTATTTCCTTACTGATTATGCTTTCTAGTTCTTTTAATTAGCACAGTATATTTGTGTGATTTCGTTTGTAATTCTTCGAATTGCTAATAATTCTTAATATTAGTGTATTTTGTGTGTCAGTGTATCGTACTGGTAATATGCATCACAGGTATCAAATATACGAATGCACCGTTTCATGATCATGAAAATATCGAGAGAATCGGCAAAAAATGTTATGCCAGGGTACGTATATAAACATTTGGAATAGATGAATTATATGATAAAACATCACAACTCACAAGAATGTTTTAATGTAATTTTTATTCGTTTTATTATGTTTTATACGGAGTAGCTTATTTGTTTCTGAACTTTGTATATTGCAGCACTTTTCACGTACAACGAATTGTGATAATTTATATTTGGAGATGCAGAGAACACCAAGAGATTTAGTTCAACCCATTTGAAAATAGTAACAGAGTTAATTTTGTTTCAACAACTCTCATGAGAGCCGTTGACCAAACCACAAACCTACGAGTGAACCGCAACATTCCTTATTCACAGTGGAGGATCATTCAGCCTGAAACGCAAGCGCTGTTTTTCCACCACTCACCGCCGAATTCCCTTCCCTCCTCGCCTAACAGTATTCTCATTCCGCAACTAACACTCGTTCGTTAAATATGCAGTACATGCATGCGGCCGGTGATAAGTTTACCGTTTAAATTGCACAGCCTCTGTGCTAACTCGGGGGCGTTTATCGTGCATTTATTTTCCCGACCGGGAATTAATAACATGCAAGCAGCAGGTGCAGTCCTGTGCACGGTAGTGCGTTTCCGAGGGCAGTGCGTGCGATATTTCGCAGCCACTGCTGCGAATGGGTGGGCCCGCTTCCTCTTTCGTGTTGCCTAATGTGCTGCCTCCGATGCTTCTCTTGCTGAATGTGATAATCACTTTCCGAGTAATGTGTGATGGGGATATGCTTGTTTCTGATCGTGAGGAGAGATGATTGATTGGTTGATGTTTCCAGGCCCGTCAACTACTAATGTCATTATTCATGTAAGTGCAGTGCATGTTTTATCGCGGGAGGGGTGGTGATATTCCCGTCACAGAATGGCAAGATCCGGCGAAGACCTAAACGTTGGCTTGCGGGGCTTTGGGGCAAGGGATGAGATTTACACCCTTTTGCATTTTACTGTCGCGTACAGGCGATGGCCATGGTGGTTCGCCTTTGCGTGCCACTGTGTGTCTGAAGGTAGGGTTATCACAAAATGTGAATGATGATATTTGACTGTATGAGGATGAGATGAAGTTTAGATGATGTCGTGAGAAACCTGTTACGCAACAACGTGAAAACACCAATGCTTGATAAGGAACTCGGATCCGAAGACTTGAGCACCACGTAATCCATTGTTGTTCCAGAACTCTTCGACGTCTGAATATTCAGTACAGAGATAATCGATTCAAACAAAAATCAGCAATACGTAAAATGTAAACCACTGTGGGTTCTGCTGCTTAGAATGATCAAATGTCAAAATGTTATTTTTCTGCAATAGAACTTAATGACAAAATATGTTGTTCGAAAATTTTAATACGTTTGTGCTTATAGTGAGTCAAATCGGTTGGAATGCAGATACACATGTCGAAAAGAATGTCATCTTAGTTGGGGTGCAACCGTGCTTAAGCGTCTATATCTGAGAAGTTGGAAATAACGACTTTGATGTTTCGAATTGGAGTCCATTGCGATTCTGTCAACATCTGCAGGGATCTGTTATGAACCTCAAACAACCTCTCGAGTCACGAGCACTTCGGTTCGCAAAAATGCGCACTGCATTTAGATGAGGTACCGCTTGCGACGGCGTCCGAAAACAACGCAAAACACGTTCTATATATCTTTCCTCTAATGACGAAAATTACTTATTGTTTATATTAAGAGACAGACACTGATGTTATTTTTTGCTGAAACTATAGTCATCGTGTACAAAGCCGCGGAAGAAGTGTGTGTGTATAATGTGTGTATATATATATATATATATATATATATATATATATATATATATATATATATATGTATATATATATATATATATATATATATTGAAACAATGCCCACACACAAACTGCTAATAAAATTATTGGGCGTTTCGATGTAACCCGTTCCGAATTTATATTTTAAACATGGCCGCCAGGAAAAGGTTACGTTAATATTATTAAAATTAATGCTTCAACCGTTATCTAAACAAAATCAATATCTCGCTAGCTGGGTCGATGGGTTTCGTTAGAAATAATCGTTATTACCTACTAATAGCCGATTATCCGATCTGCCATCTATACAGAGTAGCGACGAATCTGAAAACAAATATATATTTTCTAGCTACTTATTAGCTGGAATTGGCCAAATGAAAATCGTTTGTTCTCTTTCAAAAGAAACTTATGGTTTATTCTCAATGCCAGGCAAAAATATGACTTGAAAAATGTGTAACAAATAAAGAATGTTCTTTTGGTCATGAGCTCTTTCGAACATTATCCTGCAGTACCCGTCTTCGCGCGCACTTGAACGAGGGCGCCACGAAGAACCATTTTCCTCTTCTTCTCGGTGACGAGAATTCCAAAGTCCAAGTCCCAGATTCTTCTCTCCTGCTCTTGCACAAATGTTGTCGAGTCACTGATCCTCACCGCCTCAAATACTCGTAGTTCTAAGTTAATTTACTTTGCGAAAGTTTCCAGTTCTTTCTGATTACGCGAAGAGAATGTTAAAGTTCAGCAAACTATTATTTACTCAGAATTATTCCAAGTCCTGTTGCATACAAATTCATTCAAATTCTAATTTCCGCACATCGCAAAGATATTCAGAGTCCCAACTTGTTGTAGATCTTATAAACTCGATCAGTCTGAAATTATTAGCTCACACACGAAAATTATTAGCTCACACACGTTACACATTTTTACACAGCAAATTATTCGAAGTCCATCACGTTATTTCATCCCGAGAAAATTCTAATTTCCGTTCGTCGCACTCAAGAATTACTCAAAGTCCGATAACTATTCACTCTCAAGAAAAATTTACAAGTCCCAATCTCACAAAATTAATCATCCGCGAGCGACCCGCACACCACAACATATGTCAAAATGTGAAAATAATCTTTCTGTTCAGCCCTTCAAGACGGCCTATTTCTTTCTACTGTTTTTCACCAGAAACATTCGACGCACTTCCGTCGTGAATAGACTGTCACTGTTCTCCTGGCCAATCCCTAAATTGTTTACTTGATCAGCTTGCCATGCCCTCAGGTCCAATGCCAGAATGAAGTTTATTGACCTTGACAACAACTCGGCTGCCGTTGCTAGGGCGCCATATTTCTATTTGTTTATCCTGGTATATTTACCCCATTTACGACAAATATTAGTAAATAAATGTGTAAATGTGTGACATGTTGGTATGTCACAATATATATATATATATATATATATATATATATATATATATATATATAAAATTTTAGTAGTATACATACCTTTTGTGACTCTCACACAAAACCGATCTTAATAAATGAGGTCTGTAAAGAAAGATAATTTCACTGAAACGTGATGAATTGCACGTTGACTTTAAAAATACGGAATTTTTGTTAAAAAATGCATTTAAATATGTATGTCAAATGCAACCCGCAACACTGTCAACTATATCATTACACACATCTCCCTAAAAAAGCGTTTTAGGCCTTAAATACTAAAAGTTTGAGATCAGAAGTCTCAAAGAAACGTTTATCGCACCGTAAGCTACAATAAGAGATATTATTAGATGTCATGAAATTTTTGCCGGTTCGGTGCTTATTGATACTACTAGTACCACTATTAGTACATATATATGTAGGAATTCGTAATATATTCCTCCATGACTTATATTTCAGCCCTTGGCGCTGGTAGCTATCTTTGTGATGACACGCTTATAATTAGGGCCCGGATTTGAATGACCTAACTGTCAGCGAAATATATAAGCATTTATGACATAAAACCTATGTAAATACGACTTTAAAAATAAAATATGACGTTATACAAGTTTTTTTAATACCTGTTGATTTTTTAGGTAAACAAGTACAAAATTCACTCAAGAATATATTGCTAGTACGGTGCATACATGTCTTTGGAACTAACTAGCATTTTTTAAAAATTCCTTGTGTCTGTAAAACAAATCAAGTACATTACAATAAAACCTATCAAACCAAATGTCTTGCTTTACTTCTGCATACGTCTTGTTTAATGTTTTCTCATTTCCTCTCAGTCTTCTAGAGAGTTTCATTGGATCACAAGGTGTATATTCAGGTTTTCTATTTTAAAAGACCTACGGTGGTCGCTGAGGATAGTTTTGTATCTGGAAAAGCTCCTCTCCACATCACATGACGTCACGGGAGCGTATTTGAATGCGGCGATGTCATTGAAGAGTAGCTTTGGCTCATTGTCTTCAAATGTTGCGGAATTTCCAAAAAATATATCATTAATTTTGCACATTGTAGAATTTCCAGAATTTCGCTGAAGAACTCAGCGATTTGTTCTACATTTTTTCAGCCACATGACCAAAAGCTCGACTCAACTCACTTCGTTCAAATTCACTTACGTTTCAAATAATCCTTTGTGGTATAATATTTTAGTTTATTTGTGACAATATCAACTGATACATTGTCATGCGAGACACATTTTCAAGCCATATATTCTTGTATCCTTAAAAATATGACATATGTATGCATTTTGGGCAAAATTCGGCCAAAATATGACATTTTACTAAAAACCTGTCCTTAAAAATACGACAAATATATGCATTTATGGCAGAATTTGGCCAAACTATGACCTTTTACTACAAACTGTGTAAATATGACATTATATGCACAATAAAAATATGTTTTTCTAATCGACAGTATCTGAATTCGTACATAAACTTTTAAATTTCACCCGAAGGTTCAGAAAAAATATGACTTGTCATTAAAATCCGGACCTTACTTATAATTCATGAATCTTACGCTTTCTGGGTACACCGTTGTTTGCGCAGACTGATGAGATTTATTTGCATAATTATTAATTCAATATTCGCTCTTGCAACAATTAAAAGTTATGGTCGCTTGATTAAAGATTATTTTTTATGCGTGTAGTGCAACAATTCTTTTAACGTTTTTCCGAGGCCTACGGGTGCTGTGTACCTAATTGTGGAAATATGTTCGATCGAAACGGACCACATATTCCTAAGTTTCAGTTTTACTACACCCTAAGCAAAAAATCGGGTGGGATCTAACATGCGATAGTTCTCGCACGTGTACGCTAGAGTGTATAAGAGTGTGTGTGAATGTGTGTGTGTGTGTGTATATATATATATATATACACACATACATATATATATATACATATATATATATATATATATATATATATATATATATATATATATATATATATATAGCGTACACAATGAAGATAAGTGGTTGTATAGGAGTCTCATAGACGATTAAGGTTTAGAACTGAATCCAGATTACTCTGAAGGGAAGGAATTAACTGGTAACTGGAGAGTTTGGCTATAATGGGAGATATAATTAGGCATGGCAATTTCTATTATTTACATTTATTAAAATTTAAGTAAATAGAAAGGTTTTGATTCGTGGAATGAATGTTAAAAATTGACAAAATAGCATGGAAAAGACAATAAAAACAATTTCATCAAGTCGCACTCTCTTTTTCAGAAATCGTTAAATTTAATATTTTCTTGTTGCTAATCGCATACGTAAGCTCATTTATAAGAAAGTCCGAGAAGTCTTGGCGAGCTGTTCTCGAAAATTTATCATAAACATACACAACAAAGTATTCGAACTAAGCGAGCGCGAGAAACACAGAAACATCATGCAGTGTAATGCAAAATGTTAATTCTCGGGAATGATGACTATTATTACATTCCTAGTGAACCCAACAGTCACTGGTTTATCTCGTAGGGCATTGAATTTGTGAGTACTCACACATACTCATTGATTATTAAACCGTTATGATAAGTAAACCGGTTGCTAGATTCCATATTACCAGTTCCACCATATTTCGAAAGAATACAATATTTTTAAGAATTATCAACGATTGTATATGCAGTAAATGATATGTCTAACATTTTGGAATCCACGGATAAGTTTGATAGAGGTGGACATGTAATAAATTTTTTAAATTGTGAAATAAATTTCACATCAGGTGGTCAACCTGAACGTAAATTTCTCGTTCAGTCCTTGCTGCAGGTCAACTTGACCGCCAGTAAACGCCTCGCTGGTCAACCTCTGGCGTCGAACAAGTCCCTGTCATCCAGTGGCGAACATCCATTCGAAACGAATTCGAATGGCTACATTCGCGATAAACATTCACTACACTTACGGGACTAATGGCTTTAGCAATTTACCCGCCCGGAATCACTAATGACTCAGTCCAGGACCATTCAGTGGCAATCGTGTATGTGAATTATCGCAAGCACTAGCGAATGCGAAGGGAGCGTGTGTGGAATGGCAGAAGCATAACGCGATCGGGAAACAGGAAATGACGTCAGGGATGTGCTGAAGCAAGTTTGTTGCTGGGAAAAATTCTAAAAATTACTCAATGAAAAGAGTATGTTCTCTGATTAATTGCCGAATTAAACTGTAAAGGTTCACGGTATTCAAAACCAGTGGCTAAATTTTAAAGTAGGAACAGTTTCAAAGTAGATTTATAATAGATAGGTAGATGCTTTATTGTACAATTCGGCAGATATTGCCCGGTGGCAGAATAAAGTCGGATTTAAGCGAAATGAAGTTGAAATTACCCAATACTAGGTGAAACCGGGGCGAAAAAGCTAGAAGAAAGTTTATATTGCTGGTGGTAGTGGTAGGCAAGGTGCCAGTCGTTTCGAGTTGCTCTGTGCCAGTCGTATATTTCCAGTATTTAAAGACGATGCCACCGCATCTAAATTTACTATAGCTCAGTTGACGTTTCGCTACTCATTTTCGCGTTGGATTCGAGGCTTTCGGTAGAGGTTTCGGCTTTCACTAATTCCGTAAAACAATGTTTGGTGTGCACAACGCATAAATTCCTGCGCATTTTAATAACAAAATACGTCACGCAAACACACAAAACGCCTCACAGCCCGGTAGCCGATATCGCTAAGGCAGTAGTGTCGTAGTGATCTCGGACCGAAGGGTCGCGGGTTCGAGTCCCGCCTCGGGCATGGTTGTATTTGTGTTCGTCCTTTCATCAATCACCATATCGTTTCATCCACATAGTTACCATACCGTTAACAGCAATAGTGGTCGCTAATGACCTGAGATGTTGATGCGACCTTAAATAAAAAAAAATAAAAAAAATTTAAAAAACGCCTCACACTTGATATCAGCTACGGGACGCCGACTGAAGCAAATTGATCAACATTAGCTCTATTAAGACTGAAATAATCCGTCTATTGTTATGAAGTTAACTTTATCCGCCCTGACTGGCTTATTTGCTCTTTAACTAGATACTTGTAATATTAGCCATATGTAACATATGCATGAACATGAGGCGGAAAAACAAATGTGAGACAAGAAACTGTGTTGTGTGTGTGTGATTGTGTGAGTGTATGCTGTGGAACAATGACGCAGCTTACGTCAAGACGCAGTAGGAAAATGATAAAATGGTAAATGCATTAGAGTAGACTGAAATAAAAAGCGTCTTAAATATTGGGGAAAACATGAGAAAATGAAAACTGAGAAAATGAAGAGCCAGGAAATGTAAGAGAGGTTGCACCGTGATTGAAAGTGATAGGTGGATGCTTAGAGAAAATGAAAACAACGTAAAAAGTATGTATTACCTACGGAATGAAATGCCTTAAAAACGCGGAATAATAAAACGCAGGAAGGTCACAAAGCGGTAAGGTACACGTCTCCATAAATACGAAAATATATGCCGAAAACATACTATGTGCAGATCCAGGAGAGTTATTAAAGTTTGTGAAAATAGCGTACGCTGCAAAAAATCAGTAACAAAAGTATAAACAGCAGGAATAGAGAACATAAAATATATTAGACGATAATTTGGAGGTGTCATGGGAAAAACTGCGAGGTTCGATTGTACGGCTTTAAGCGGTACGTGAGCGACCACAAATGACAACAGAATGTGGCCCTTTTCAGTGTATTGTTTCCGATTATTTCATGAAAAAACACTACTCTTATTTAATGGAGTTGTCGTTTTTCTCCTGACATTTCATGTTCTACCTTTACGCAATATTGTACTATTTTATTACTCATAATAATTAAGTGCAACTATATTTTTACATTAATTTACTCACAATGTTTCTTAAAAAGTGTGAGCATTCTGATGACAAGTTCTTATTTTTACCCTATGCAATTGTTTAGGCCCATTTTGAGCTACTAGCCTCCCCCAAGCCCGTCGCCATTAAGCTCCGCAGAATTTGCGCTGAGCTGTCGCGCACATCAAATTCCGCAAGCCTTTACGAGGAATCGCTGCTGGCGTTTTAATTACAACGGATGCCGCGCGCGTCGGCCGCCTCAAACGAATTGCGCGCCGCGTTTTCAACCTCCTCCACTTCACCCGCTCCCGCGCAAGCATGTTCCAGAAGGTCCTCGTGTCGCCCCGCGGGGGAGGGGCAGAAAGGTCGCAAGGCCTCAGGCTCTTGGTGGAGGAGGGAACGCCCACTCAGGCCCAAGTTACTCGGCGGCACTCACGTCGGAAGTTCCAAGGCGGACGCTCCGGGTTCACCCGGTGACCCACCAGTTGGGCCTCAACCCTCCGACCTTTGGGAAGAATTGGGTGAGAGACTTGCTCCCAAACCCACGTATAGAAGTCCTTCGGAGAACATGAATCTTCCGTCACGTTACCGGCAAGAGCCTGCCTCCCCTTCCTTCAACTCGCGGCTTCTGCCTAACACTAAAATATCACATGTTCATATTCTTTTGTAAACGCGAAGTGAAAGTGACATAATCATAAGGCTCTAAAATACATGGTTTCTATGAGAGGTCTAGATTACAAAAGTTTAGAGCTTGTACCATTTACCGAATGACAAATTTCGTTAAAGGTCTTTGAGGAATTTACACGTGAACGAACGTTAGATATGTTTGACTTGAAAAAACACCTTTAATATGTGACGTTCCGGGACTGTAGATTACAGGAATCCCGTCCTTTTCACACTTTCACTGTTTCTACTTTCACTCTTTCCTGCTGAGACACGTAAGCAATTATTTAAATTAAAGATTTTCTGGGCTGTTTGAGATGGCTATGCTTCATACGATACTTAACATATTGTAGTCGAAAGCGTTTCACTAAAAATATATCTGTATTGTGTATATCTGTATATCTGATTGTTTTCCCATAACGTAATTTGTTGAGGACAAAAATTCCGAGAGTTTCGAAAAGAAAACATTTTAAGACCTAATTACTCATGAATCAGAATAATTTAACGAATACATTTTTTTATCAATTTTGTCACAAAGAGATGTGGAGGGAAAGTAATGAATGAAATTGCAGGCGATATATCCGAAAGATATGTTGAGTTCCCTCTGTTTTATGTGGTACTACCGGAATGCAAGTTCCCTTGTTTAGTTATCTGGGGGAATCTAACTTTCAACTCATTTAAATTAGAGAACCAAAGATACACGAAATATCTTGATGGCAGTAGACGTGTAAAATAGAGAGTAACCATCAAGCGAAAAATTAATGGCTGAGATTTAATCACTACAATTGTGATGCATTCTAAGTAAACAACACCACTAATACGGAAAAAAATTATGAACGTGCCCCTAAGATAGTCACTTTGAAAAACGTGAACGTCTAAGATGTTGCTTCGGCAGGCATTAAATTCTATTTTCCCCGGCTGCCAACTTCTCAAACTATCTCCAAAATCATCGTAACCCTACTTTTAAAACTATCTGCGATGCCAACAGATACGACATGCTATTTCAGATATACCAGCATAAGGTAGTTTATATTCTAGTACTATCTACTCACCATCCCTTTACAGAAAATGTATGAATAAATAGCGTGATATTCGATGCAATATTATGTCATGAGACTTTTTAAATAAGTTTTTTTTATAGAAATATATGCAATTGAAGAGATATCGTGTACATGACAAATACCTGTGTTTGAGAAGTTGCCTGACACTAGAGGAACAAAGTTTCAAAAGCAACATCATTTCCCACTTCATGTTCATTGGCAAAAATGGTTTATCATCAACTCATTTTCACCCTCTAGATGTTTGTTTATTCTGTGACATCCTGAACAGGTAACGCCGGTGCCAGAATTTTTATTTCGAAAGGAGCTTTATGATTGGTATAGTTACTATTGTAATAAAGCCTACAAATATCAAATAAATAACCCAGTTTTATACGTGTTATCACCTTTGTGTCGTTGAATACGTTCCGTAATACCACCGTCTTAGGAAAAATTACAAGAAATATTATTTAATAAATTAAGTGTACTTTTACGCCATCTTTAGCTTCCAATTATTTATATTGATTGATCTTAATGGACCCGGGACTGTGAAATACTTAACGGACGTCTGCTATTAAGAATGCTTGTTGTTCATCTGTTTGGTCGCATTACATCAATTGAACAGTACAGTATTAAGAAATAAAATTGAAACTGAGGAACACCTCTTCATGAGATCTCGTGACAGCTAAGTTTATTCAAGAAGAGCCTTAAACAGATGTATGAGTCATATGCCAAACACACTCAAAACAAATGAGGCGTTGCCTGATATTTAGGGAACAACGTCACAAAAGCAACATATTTTCCACTTCATGTTCGTTGCCAAAAAATATTTATTATCAACTCCTCTTCATGGGGTACAAATTTATGACATTTATTCGGAGATCTACAGGACATTAATAACTATAACACACGTGAATCTCCTCCAGAAAGCAAAATTCCGCGTCGGCTCACAAGAGAACGTGCACGCTGTCCCATGCAAAGCGAGTACTCACAGTGGAGGGCGACATGTGGACGGGCTCTCCGGCTGGGGCGTGCGCGGCGAGGACGCGGCGAGTGCTGGCGGCGCTCGCCGCTCGCGTTTTATACGCGCGCTTTCTCCGCCGCCCGTGTGCGGCGACGGCGGCGATGGGCGCTTTCGCCCTCCGCGGGCGCTCCACGCCGAGCGGCGGCCATGCTTACGCAAGGTCACCGGACGCGCCGGGCGCTGTTGGTGTTTCTCTCGCCGCGAGGGAGCGTCCGAAGGCTCGGTCGGAGTGAGCAATTTTGTTTCTCTCTGGACGTGATGGTCGTGGTTGTTAGAAGAAGAATGTCAGTGATTGAGGGAATGAGTGGGCGAGCGAGTGGGCGAGCGGGAAGGCCACTATGTGCGTGAATGAGCAAGAAGTGGGCGAGTGAATGAGCGAGTGAGAATTGCATGCATGAAAATTGGATAAATAAATGATTGATAAATGTATGGTGAATTAAAATGTTTCTTAATATAAGATGAATTTGTTTTTATGCAGGTCATTAGGAAAATAGAGAAACATGACTATTAGATGATTTTTTTGTTAACATTTATGTGTTACATTATAATTTTCTAAGTAAAGTCTCGTCTTCAAATAATTTAACTGAGACTTTACCCAGAAAATTATAATGTAACAAATGTTTTCATTTTTACAAAAATATTTTTCAGTACTTGAAAATGACGAAAAATACGTCGAAACGTAGTACAAAATGAGAAATTGAGCCAATTGAAAATAAAAAACAACATATTTTCATAATTGTCTCAAAAATTATTGGGATAATTTAATAATAATAATAATAACAATAATAATAATAATAATAATAATAATAATAATAATAATAATAATAATAATAATAATAATAATAATAATAATAATAATAATAATAATAATAATAGACAGTTGCAACTAAAAAGTTAAAGTTAATGGGTAAGTACAACGTTGTTGGCGCGATACAAAGGTGGATAATTATCTGTTGAAATTGAAAGGAAATTAGGTTTTCAATGTGAGAATAACTCATTTCATATGTGAGTAAACTTATCTCAAAATCACCAACCATTAGACAATTTTTTGACTTTGACTCCCTTGGGTCAGTTCCGTTAGCCATCTTCAAATCACAGAAATTTTAAATTAGTTAAAACTTCTAATAAACAATTTAATAACAATGTTTTCACAGAATAATGCTGTTATTTGGGTCATAATTGGATCTGTGGCAGGGAATAGTAATTATTTTAATCTGAAGGCTTCTTTAATTGAGGCTGCACTACAATACACACTATCAGCTTTCGGTGTCGAATCAGGGGTGGCAGAGCTAGTGGATGTGGTACGAAGATGATCACATCACACGATCCCAATCCAATTTCAGAGAGAGGCACAGGCACAGATGAAACAACTCAGAGAGAATAGTAATGACAAGAGTCGAAGTGCAAACTCCGGCGGGCATTGCAAAACACATTATTGCGTACCTTGTGTTTCTGTCTTAGTACGTCCATTTCAAGTTCAGAATTATTGTTTACAAGATTGAAACAGACTCTCTGAAAAAAGAGCTGAGGGCTCAAATTCAAGAGCTGAAATACACAGCAGTACATGAGCTATTTATGAATGTTTGTTGCAATATACTCGTCATGAGATTTGTAGGGTTTGCGGCTGTGCTTTGTGAGTCTAGCAAAGTGGCTCGTTTGAAAGTTTACAGTAGGATAAAGTCACTTTCAGTCACATCGTCTCTTTCGTAGTGGTAGAAAGAGAATCCCTTTGATTTATTGCGAAATGTGTTGAAGGAATTTACCAGGACGTCGAAATTCCCATTTTTGTTAATGCTTCTACTAATACAATATAGGCATTAAAAATGCCTCATTTTATTCTGATTTTCATCTTTCTCTAAAACGTGACCGGGAGCAGTATCTCAGTGTATCAACTAACGCCACTGCAGGGCCTCTGAACGGGAGGCACTAGGTTCGAGTCCTGACGGCGGCAGGCATTTCGAC
Source organism: Teleogryllus occipitalis (assembly GCA_011170035.1). Taxonomy (NCBI): domain Eukaryota; kingdom Metazoa; phylum Arthropoda; class Insecta; order Orthoptera; family Gryllidae; genus Teleogryllus; species Teleogryllus occipitalis. The sequence continues at coordinate 131,701 of BLKR01000079.1, read as the reverse complement.
ATTATCTTTTCAGCTAGGTCGAATTCAGTTGCCTGGAGAAGAATTCTAGCGGCCGGCTGCTCTGATCGGTGGTTTTCCGTGGTTTGTCCGATCAACACAGGCGAAAGCCCGAGAACTCCCCTAACAAACGGGCCACGGGCCACGGATCGCGAGCAATCTTTCCTTCCTCTTCCTTGTCCTATCCTCTCCCCTTACACACACACACACACACACACTAACATGCACTACACTACCACATATTCCGGGAGATCGGACGGTAGCTTAGAGCTTGTCCCAGCTGGGGACACCGCCATCTCCCGAGGAAAAACATCCACTACACTTGCGGGACTAATGACCTAAGCTAGTGACGCGCCCGGAATTACCAACCAACCAACCAAATCTAAAACTTGTGCATTTTTTTAATGTTCAGGGGCATGCCAAACCACGTGATGGAGAAAATAATTTCTCTCTGACTGAATGTTTTGTACGTTACGCGCAAACTCATTGCGAGAGAAAAGAATGGAAATGAATTTGTTAATCCTTGTAGTTTGTTAAAATGACTTTTCACCTGCTGTTGTCTGGCAAGCGAAATAATTAAAAATAAAAAAAATCAACATTTCACAGGTTCATAATTGCATCGTCTCAAACACACACTTAATGATTTTTATGAAGAAGGATAAGCTACTAAAAATTTTCAATCTCTAATTAGTGTTTGCATTGAATAAACTAGAGATGCTACAGAATGGCAAAGGCTTTCTCGTAGTAAAGTTTTCTAATTTCTTTGGTGTGGACTGGCTTTTCGGCCCTGCCTCATCAACTTGCCAACTGCATTTTTCACCGCCCAAAATACATGTTTTTGACATTTTCTCAACTTTTCAGTTTTTAAGCAGTAGAACCGAAATATTTTAATAATATTAAAGAAGGATAAAACCTTGTCCTAAATAGCAATTTTCGTTGAAAAATTTGGAACAGGATTTAAGAAAATGACTTTAAGCGTTACTGAAAATGCCGAATTTGAAGCCATATTTTTACAGGAATTTACTGAGTTTTTGAGATACTTCATTTGAAGTAATAGTAAGAACGTCCCCTCACAAATTCAATAATGTATACAAATCCATTGAAATGTGCATAGTAACGGCGTGAGAGATATTGAAAACAATTAAATTTGTGAAATTTGTGAACAAAGAAAAGAATACCCCAAAGTGAACTATACGTCATATTAAATAGTGCCATTACCACTATCCGTTGGAAAAGTTTGAAGAACAAATTTGGAGCAATTTTTGAGGAAATAGTGTTTAAGCGTTTCGGAAAATGCGGAATATAGAGCTTATTTTAACAAACAAAAACTGTTGAATTTTCGTTTTTTTACATTATTTATTTCGTTATTATTAACATTATTTCAAGCACATGTACTCCCAAATAAAATAACGTACAGAAATTGCCTCTAATGTAAATGTTACCGACGGGAAAGACAAGAAACAAAAAATATTTTTTGTAATTTTTGAAAAAAGAAAATGATACACCAAAATAAAATTATCATATTGTAACAATCTAAGATCCCCACGAACAATTTAGATGCAAAGAACAAACATAACAAGGAATGGCATGAGTAGGAGATGGAAAAACAGAAGAAAGCGGTGTCGCGCACTAATAATTTTTTTATAAATTAAAGAAGACGCGACAAAATCCCGATTTGGACAGTACAAATCAATAGCATTCATTTAGAGGAACATTTCAAAAGTTATTCGAAGCGAATCGCATCGGGGGTTTAAAAGATATGAGTGATTTTGAAAGTACACTTTAGACAATATAACTAGAGATTTTTACAGCCATTGTTATCATAAGAAAGGTAATGTAAAGAAGCGGTTTTTCCTAAAAATTAAGAGAACGCGTAAAGCGATTGAAATGAAACTTTCGGGATTAACAAAGAAAATCACGCGGAAAATTATGACATTACTCGCAACTCTGAAAAATATCGAGGAGCTGCAGTAGAGATGCCAATTGAAATTGTATATTTGGAAATTTTACGAGAGAACAATGATGCGTCGCGAGCGACGGAAATAAAGCAATTTTGGCGTTAATAAACATGAGGAGATCGTATAAGAAATAGTAATAAGATATAAATTGATAATTAAAAGTAGTAATAAAGAGAAATAGCCTGGAAAGGACAGAATTAAGTAAAATGGTATGATATTTTTGATAAAGACACGTAAGCGATCGGTAAATGTTCCAGAAAAAAAAAGTTGAAGACACAAGGCAACAATGAAAAAAAGATGATGCGTAGCAAGCTCGAAGTCAGACGTGGGGAAGAATGCTCCGGAAAAAGATAAAAAATTTAGTGTGCAATTGTGCGAGAAACACGGTGAACATGAATGGATATAGTGAGTTTAGGCAATGATGTTCGAAATAACAATGCGTAACGCGGAAATATTTTATGTGTCGCAGTATATTCAACAATAGGACATTTTGGAGGAAATGTAGCACGCGATAGACAGATAATCGCGTTGTTAGTTGCGTAATGGAAATAGGATGATAGGGGAATGAAAGGACATGCTAAGAAGATATTAGCGAGCTCAAGAAAATTTTGGTAATGTGTGGGGATGGAGAAATGCTGCGGGAGAATGGATTTGGAGGATGCTGCGTAATATACATCGAGGACGGCGCGCAGCAATGGTTTGCTGCGGATTACAGCGTTTTCTGCAAAAGGGAAGTTATGAAACTTTGTTGTTGTTTTTTGTTATGAAATTCACATTTTGAAGGAGAAGAAAGATTAAAATTAGCTTCTGTACAAGATCAAGTTCTGTCTTAACGTAAAATAGATTCAATAGATATACAGGCAGAATGCGCATTCGGGTGTGAATGAGTTTATTTATAATTGTCAGTATGAATGGAAATATTTTTGGATTTTGTGTCATGTAATTTAAGGGTATTATATCGTTCATGTGTTTATGTGTTTATTTTGTTTGTCGTTAAGTGTATTATGTGAGTCATGGGAGAGCAACGACCCCAGTTTGTATTTATATATATATTTCAACTGGAATAACGACTAGCACAGGGATTACAGAAAATAAATGGCGAACATCACTTGGTTCGACATTAAATTAAACGAACGTAGTTTAATTGTTACATGTAGCTAGTTAATGACCTACGCCCACGTGCCCGAATAGTTGTTAGATCCTGTACAGGTCAACCACAACCTCACGCCCAGATTTTATGTGTAAGTAAGAAAATATCGGAAGTTCTGGGGGGGGGGCAGCTAGTCGACGGGCAACCTTGGAGGTGGAAGCTGAGTATAACCAGGGCAATTGATAAGAGCGGGTTTTGGTTATTATTTTGGCGTTATAACGCCGGGCGATTATAAAGATTATAGTTGATCTAGAGCAGGTAATGGTTCATTACATATTTTGGTGCGCCTAACGAGGAGCGATTATAGTTGTTTTATAGATATGAGGAGGACGGTTCATTACAATATTAAAGAGTATAATAAGTACTATCCATTGGAAAATTTTGAAGATAAAATTTGGTGCAATTTTTTACAATATGGTGTTTGAGCGTTTCTGGAAATGCGGGATTTTTGGCTCATTTTCTCAAAAAACTGTTGTGATTTTGAAAAATTTTCTTTGACATTATTTAAAGCACATTTACTCATAAATATATTAGTGTGAAGAAATCTCCACAAGAGTAAGTATTACCGACATGAGAGACAAGTCAAAAATTACATTTTTGTAATTTTTGAAAAAGCAAAACATAGAGCAATATCGTGTTTATGTCATCGAATAGGGTTTGTTTGGTACTAACCGTACCAAAATTTTAAGAAAAAATTTGGAACCTTTTTTGAGAAAATCTTATTATAGTAATATTTTAAAATCGCAAATATTCAACGCACTTTTGCACGAAAACTACAAAATTGGCAAAAAAATCTTCATGATCTTAATAAAAGAAATATTTATGGGCAACAAATTTCATTCGAAGGAAAAGTCACTAACTTCAATATTGTAGTTGTAAGAAGTTGCCGAAAAAAATGAATACTGTTACAATTTTCGAAAATTCAGAGTTAATCCTCAAAATCGGACAATTTCCACCTTTATAAGCGTATAATATTTAACTCTATTCTAGCAAGAAATTTAAAGAAAAAATTTGGAGCTGTTTTTGAGAAAATTTTGAAAATGTTCATAGGCGGTCATATCAAGTCCCCCCCCCCAACAATTAATGAATGATTTTAAAAAGCGCGGAGCTACAGCTCATGAAAAAACGACAAGAGTTTTGGAACTTTGGAAAAAAATCTTACGCACGGTTTAAGCGCTAGTTTGTTCACATACGACGGACGGACAGATGGACGGTCGGACGTTTGCTTTCAATTGGTTTTCTCGGCTTCAAGGACCCACAAAAATAGGGGTTCTAACTACACCACGTGTTACAGGATTTTTTTCTTAATTTAGCAACTGGATTTATCCACTTTTTCGTTATCAGGGCCCGGCAATGAATTTTTTTCTGCCAATATTCCGCCGTTTTTTCGCGCAGCATTACATAACTTTCTCTATACTACATATATTACTCCGTATATACGCACATATACGAGAGAATAAAAAACGTATATGACTTTTTTACGTTCTTGCTACGGTTTACGCAGTAGAGTGAAAGTTATGTTATGCTGCCGGGAAAAGGCAAACTTTCGACAGAAAAAACTGGTGTGAACTGACTATAAGGCCATCCATCTTCGCTCAAAGTACAGTTTTGACATTTTCTCAATTTTTCACTTTCCTAATAGTAAATCCGAAATATTACTTCACGAATATTAAAGAAAAGTAAATTCTCATCCATAATAGTAATTTTCATTGAAAAAATTGAAGCTGTTTTTAAGAAAATGGCAATTAAGCATTACTGTAAATTCAAAATGTGAAGCCCTTTTTCATAGAGATCTATTGAGTTTTCGAAAAACTTCATTTAGAATCATTTAAAACACATCCCCTCACTAATGCAATAATTTATACAAATCGATGGAAATGAACAAAACGTGACACATATTTCAAAAAATTATATTTGCGGAATTTTTGAAAAACTAAAAGAATACACGAAAATTAACTTTTCGACATATTAAAAGAGTGTAATAAGCACTATCCCTTGGTGAAGTTTGAATAAAAAATTTGGAGACGTTTTTAAAAAAATGGCGTTTGAGTGTTTCTGAAAATTTGAGCTCATTTTTACAGAAAACTGTTGACTTTTCGAAAAAATTTACCGGACATTATTTAAAGCACATGTACTCATAAATATAATCATGCGAAGAAGTCGCCTGTAATGTAAATATTACGAATGTGAGGAACAGGTCGAAAAAATTACATTTTTGTAATTTTTGAAAAAATAAAAAGTAGAGCAATATCGCGTTCATGTCATCGTATAAAGTTTGTTTGGTACTAACCGTACCAAAAATTTAAAGTAAAAAATTTGGAGGCTCTTTTGAGAAAATCTTACAAAGTTTAGTTATTTTTGAAATATTGCGCTCAATTTTGCTCGATAACTATTAAAAGTTTTAAAAAATTGTATATGAGCTTATTGAGAGAACTGGTTATGAACCACAAATATCATTGAAAGGAAAAATATCTATCTTCAATTTTGTAGCTGTAGGAAGACGCCGAAAAAATTCAAACTTTTCCAATTTTCGAAAATTAGTTAACAGTGAAAATCGGGCCTATGCCACCTTTATAAACGTATTATACTCTACTCTTACAAGAAACTTAGAAAAAAATAGGAGCCGTTTTTGTGAAAGTTTAGAAAATGTCCGGGGGGCTTCATGCAAAGTACCCCCAAATTTTAAGGAATGTTTCTCAAAATTTCAAACCATGAACTAAAGCTTGATGGACAGGGGTTGCTTCAATTTGAAAAAAATCGTACCCATGTTTAGGCGCTAGTAGTGTTCACTGACGAATGGGTGGACAGACATACGGACAGACGTACAGACAGAGAGACGGACAGACGGACGGACGTGTTGAGAAAAACACTTTTTCGGTATCTGGGGGCCCAAAAACATGTATTTCCGTTGAAATATCGAGATCGATTTTCCGCAGCTTTTCATAACTTTCTCTATACTACGTATATTACTCCGTATATACGTATGTATACGAGAAAGTAAAAATCCATTCTTTAAAGGTGATGGCCTTTTAAAAAAAAAAATTGAGTAGTTTAGCGTAATATTTCAAATTCTAAATTCTTATGCACCATTTGCTACCCTTCAGGAAATTTCTGATGGGAATGCGACAATGGCATTCCGGACTTCCAGTCTACAGTTGGATTTTCTAAGAATTCCGTCTCATTGTTGACATAACAGAGGTATATCAAAATCAGTTTTAATTGGTAAATATTTATTGATATTTTCTTGAAAATAATTTGTTTGCGCACCTAGTGTTCTACGATTTGAAATGAGTTTTACAAAAAAATGACTTAAATATGTTAATTGGGTGATACTGCGGTTTAATAATATTACATATCAGTTTCTAAGGGCGAGAAATATGAGTTGTTTTAGCACAACTAGTTTAATTAAACAATGTTGAATAATTATTGATAATTTTTATTATGGTAAAGAAAAAAAATTGCTTAATAAACAACAAACTTATGATTTAAGTTTGAAACTGCTGTTTCTTTTCTAATTAAGTCACATTTCCTGTATCATGGATTGTTTGTCGTCGGGTTGCTAAATGTGTAAATACTATTGAAACGCGTTAATTGCAAGTATTGTATTGACACATCAGATATAATGCTATGATAAGAATCTTGTGTTGTGGTGAATGCGTACTCGAAAGGACGTCTATTTTAATGAGCCATCTCGTACCACGTACTCCTCGATTCTCACCAGCGTGGAAAGTAACTCACGGAAATTGATGCGCTTGCGCATGGCAGACAGTTTTACTTCTGCGTATCTCTACATCGATAATGCTATAAAATAATTGTCATGTAATGCATTCTTGTTTCCTCAGTTCTCAAGAACTTTAGTCACCGTCGTGATGAAATTATTGTCTTATAGTGCAAAGCAGGGAGGGTCATATTTTTCTCCGCTGACGCCGTGAATTTCTTTTCGCTCTCAAACTCTTCAATCAATCGTCGGATTTTGATTATTGAAAATTAACAACTGTTTCCAACAAAGTAATGATTGTGGCTGAATAAAGTTTTATTTTTAATGTATATGGCCGGCACAACTAAGGAATGCATTCTTTAGCCGGTTGGCATTTTTTAAACAATTTAAAACATCAGTTTTTTGTCGCGTTGATTCCAACACTGAAGAAACTGTTTATTTGAATTTTTGTGTGTATGAAAAGGAGTGTTATCATTAAGCCATTAAAGTCCATATGGTGCAGCATCTGTACGTGTGCAATCTTAACATATTAGCTCACCATACTCAAAAATGATCATATTGTCAATGATAACCATCCTAAAAGGAGTCGTTTATTTTGTTGTTAAATAGGGTGGTAATCTTGTACATGTTGATTATGCGCATCATAAATTCATCTCTATAGAACTAAATTCTAAAAAATGAATATTTTCAACTTTCTGTTCTTTATTTTTCTGCATTAAAAATTCGAGCATTCGAAGGGTTTCGAATTTTCAGAAGTGTAGTTTTCATTATTGGCAAATTAATATCCGTACTCTCTCATTGTAAAATATACTTTCAAATTTTTTAATCTTGAATTATTTTCAGAGATAAAGGAATTCCGTTCCCTTCTGTTATTATCCCTCTACGAATACGTCATGTATCTTTCTATTTTTCTATATCTTAACGGTATTTTCGGTTTATGGATTAAAACACATATCTAAATGTGTTAATAGTAGTGTTATCTCAGCTTCCATTCTTCAGTGTTTTTCAACTGTAACTTTCGACAAAAAGATGTAGTAACCCAATTTCTAAAATGGCTGATCTGGGCATTAAAAACAAAGGTAACGTTGTGTGAAGACGCTAAGGACAGTAAGAATGCAATAAAGGGGAGATGCAGGCACTTTATGACCCATCTTTGTCCTAACATGGGGTATTCAGACGTCCATTTGACGGGACCGATAAAATTGATGGGAGATTAAACTGGTCGTGAACATAGACGGCGGAGGCTGTCATTAAATAGTGATGAGGTCTGAGTTTCCTTTCATGGGAGGCCGACCTCCGTTGGATCATGTCAACTTCCGGTCGTAAGCGACCCAGCAAGGAGACAAATAGGGAACTTGCCTCTGGCTGAAACTGCTCTGTTGTCATCATGTTCCGAATTGGAACATGAAAAGCTGGTGAAATTGTTTCTGCAATTTGTGCAAACTATTTAGTTGCAATGCCTCAATATTGTTTAAAAAATTAACATGAAAAGCATTTTCGAGAATACAAGTTGTCTTCAAACGACGGCGCCGTAACATTATATTTAAACAACTTCATTTCTTAGTATACCATGCAACAAGCTTTGTGAAGCGGAAATTTCAGAGATACGTTCATATATGGATGTGCGAAATAGAGCATTTAGGGCCGGTTTCACCACCTTCGATTATGTGTTTTTACTTCGATTATTATTTCTTTTACCTTGGAGTTTAATCGCGTTTAAGATTCTCCCTAGTTTCATCGTGTTATTTAAACGCGGTTACTGGAAGTTAAACTCACATGGAGTTCAACTCTCCAGATTGGCCATTTAAGCGCAGATAATCGCAATTGTCAGCTATCCATTCTCGTTTCAACACATTATGGTCTCGTTTTATTACAATAAAATATTTAGACTGTCAAATGCAAATTGCTGAATGACAACAATCTTGAGCAAAACCTGATATTTTGTACAATTGTGGGCCTAGATTTGATCACTGGTCTTGGTCATTTTGAAAAATAAAGGCCCATGGAGTTTCAGGTTATTTAAACACAGTATATAGTAGAACGGTAGCAGCAGGATAATGCTTCTTAATCAAAAGAATATAGTGTTAATTATTTGTTTGTCCACATTTCTTAAAATATATTTCCATCATATAGTACTATAAAATCCATCCGTAGTAAAATTTCGTCATATAGTACATATAAAATCAAATAATGGGTCTACAGAATGGCACAGACTTTCTCGTAGTAAAATTATCAAATTTCCTTTGTGTGGGCTAGCATTACGGTCTTGTTTCCATCTTCTTCGTGGCTGTCGTCTATAGTTGTCCTAAATACATTTTTTAAAATTTTTGTCAATTTTTCGATTAGCTAATGGTAGTTTTAAAATATTACTTTTAAAGTATTAAAACAGCATAACGCCTCGTTCTACATTGAAATTTTCTTTGAAAAATTCGGGGCCATTTTTAAGAAGATGGCGATTAAGCGTTATTGTAATTGCGAATTTGAAGCTCTTTTTCACAGAAATCTATTGCGTTTTGAAAAAACTTAAATTGAAGTCATTTAAAGTACCTCTGCACTCAAATGCGATAATGTATACAAATTGCCGGAAATGTGCATGTAAACGTCGTGAGAAATTTTTCAAAAACATTACATTTGTGAACTTTTTTAAAAAAAAATTAATGCAGCAAAGTTAATTTTCTGGCATGATAAACAGTGCTATAAGAACTATCCGTACAAAATGTTTCAACAAAATATTTGGAACAGTTTTTTTTTAGAAAATGGCGTTTGAGCGTTTCTGAAAATGCGGAAATTTGAGCTCATTTTCACAAAAAACTGTTGAGTTTTATAGTTGAGAAACTATATCTGACATTACCTAAAGCACATGTACTCATAAATACAATAATGAGAACACATTGTCGGTAATGTACTTATAAATACAATAATGAGGACCAAATGCCGGTATTAACTACGAGAGACGAGTAAAAATAATACATTTTTGTTCATTTTGAAAAAGAAGAGAATAGAGCAATATGGCGATTATGTCATTTTATAGAGTGCATTTAACACTATCCCTGTTAAAAGTTTAAAGACAAAATATGGAGTCATTTCCCAGAAAAAATTGTTTTTTATTTTTTAAATTGCTCATATTGCACGCAATTTTGCGCGAAAACTACTAAAATTTCCAAAAAATGAACATGACCATACTAAAGGACCTAAACATGGAGAACAAATTTTACTTGAAGGTAATATCTTTGCCTTCAATTTTGTACTAGTAGAAAGAAGCCGGAAAAATTCAAACTTCCAAAATTCTCCAAAATTTAGGGTTAACCGTGTAAATTGGACCTACTACTCATTATACGCGTATTTTGTTTAATTCTTAGAAGAAGTTTAAAGAAAACATTTGGAGCGGTTTTTCAGAAAATTTTGAAAATGTGCAGGGGGCTTCATGTAAAATACCCCAAAATTTTAAAGAATGTTTTTCAAAGTCCCAAAGCTTCGACTCGAGGCAGCTGAACTATGTTTTATCAGTTTGGAAAAAATCGAATGTATGGTTTAGACGCTAGACGCTAGTAGAGTTCATAGATGAACGGACGTTTAAAAAAAACACTTTTTCGGGATCAGAGGACCCAAAACGTGTATTTTCGTTGAAATCTCGAAGTCGATTTTCCTCAGCATTACATAACTTTCTGCATTTATACTACGTATATTACTCCGTATGTATAAGAGAAAGTAACTAGTAGTGCTACAGAATGGCACAGACTTTCTCTTAGTAATGTTTTCTAATTTTCTTAGTATGGACTGGCTTTACGGTCATGCCCCGTCCACTTGCCAGCTGCCATCTATCGTCACCCAAAGTACATTTTTTTGACATTTTCTCAACGTTTCGATTTCCTAATAGTAGAGCCGAAATACTTCTTCACGAATATTAATGAAGAGTAAAACCCCATCCTAAATAGAAATTTTTATTGAAACATTTGAATATTTTTGAAGAAAATGGCGATTAAGCATTACTGTAAATGCGAAATTTGAAGCTCTTTTTCACTCGAAGCTATTGAGTTTTCGAAAAACTTCATTTAAAACCATTTGAAGCATTTCTACTCGCAAATGCGATAATGTACACAAATGGATGGAAATGTGCATGTTAACGGCGTGAAAGGTATTTAAAAAAATTACGTTTGTGTAATTTTTGAAATACTAAAGAATACCAAATTGAACTGTACATCATATTAAACAGTTCTATTAGAAATAACCGTTGGAAAAGAGTGAAGAAAAAAATTGAAACAATTTTTGAGAAAATTACGTTTGAGCGTTTCGGAAAATGCGGAATTTTGAGGTCTTTTTACAAAAAACTATTGAGTTTTCGAAAAATGTACATGACCCTATGTAAAGTACATGTATTCGTAAATACAATATTGTGAACAAATTACTGCTTATGTAAACATTAACGATGTGAGAGACAAGTGAAAAAAATTACATTTTTAATTTTTGGAAAAACATACACAGGGAACAATATGGCGTTCATGTCATCGTACAGTGTGCATTTGGCACTATCCCTACCAAAATTTTAAAGAAAATTTTAAAGAAAATTTTGGAGCCGTTTTTGAGAAAATTTGAAAATGTCCCAGGAGCTTTATGTTGTACCGTCAAATTTAAAAAAAATGTGTTTCATGATTTCAAAGCTTTAACTAGAGCCTGATGGACAGGGGTTTCTTCAATTGGGAAAAACATCCTACGTATGGTTTAGTCGCTATGAGTGAGATTGTGGCTACACCACGTGGTAGAGGATTTTTTTCTAAATTTAGCAACCGGATTTATCCACTTTTTCGTTAGCAGGGCCCAGCAATGTATTTTGTATACCGAAAATTCTCAGTTTTTTCGCGCAGCATTACATAATCTACACAATACTCTATATTACATATATTACTCCGTATACGAAAAAGTAAAAAACAATGTTTTAATAGCGAGTGAATTTTATTTACACATATACATTACAAACAATTACAATAAAATATTAATCAGTTCGAAAAAATTGTTATGAACATATGATTGCTTCCACACAACTAATAATGTAGCTAATTACACATGCTGCCTAATAACCAGAAGTAATTTATGGCTCTTCTCTGATGATACCTCACAGCACCCGTACCATGTCTAGAATTAGCAATGGTCAAAAAAAAATTGACCAAACATGTGCTATTTGAGACAAAATATACTTCTGGTAACTGTCTATTCCAAAGGTGAAAAAACAATGGCCAGTGGTGATTATTGCAGAGAATGATAGCCAACTCATTGCATGTAACACTCAATAAATATTCTTGCTACTATGTGCATCTAGACGAACATCAAAGCAGTAGATATGAAAAGCATAAATCGAAATCTAAAATAATTGAAAATAAACAAAGAAAACTGAGAAAATGCATAAGACTACTAATAAAATGTACCTACATACATATATAAAAATAACATATGTAAATTATATACATTGCAGTCTATACTAGATTCAAACTTATATATACAAGAGTTTATCCTAATATGGGATTCTTAAGTGAAAAGATAGTATAAAGTATAAACTAATACAACAGCTGTAACTAATCATGTACTTACATTTATGTCAATGAGAATACAGCTACAAATGGAAGAGAAGATAAAAGAAAAGAAAAAACCCAAACCATTTCAAGTTGTGTTGGCAATATCAATTTTGTTATAATGCCATGCAATAAAAATTTTGATGAATGTGACAATAAATGAGGTGTCTAACATTGAACTTAGTAACTGTAATCATAGTTTCAATATTAATTTTAATAATCTTGACTGATCATTGTTTTATCTTTCATAGTAATTGGAGTTTTCACCTTTACAATGGTCTTTGTTACCAGAAATGTTGTCTTTTACATAGTACGTGCTTGGCTAGCTTCCTTTTCTTTTCAACGTTCAGCTAATCGTAAATATGATGTGTTGTGAGGTGATGCCACATCAATGGGCTATGTCAATGGGCTTCGTCAGCTTACCAATCAACATGTGTATTTACCTCCATTATATGTTGTGTGTAAGGTATTCCCAATTTTTTTTTTAAATTCTGAGTGTTAATTTTGAGTCGCTTGGAATGTATAGTATATGTAGTGTAATGGTTCCTTCTTCCATCCTCCCTCCCTCGGCTATCCTGCCTATCCTTCCATTATTTTGTATCGTGCTTGGTTGAACCTGTCGTTTGCCCCTTTTTGCTAGCTAGTTTTTACAAAATTTCTTATAACCTGCAGCCGTGGATAAGGTGGTGGTCCTATACAGGAATCCAAGCGAGGTGACTGGATTGTGCGTGCTAGGGTATTACAACAAATAACGACGCATACTCTCGATTGGTAAAAACGAACAATATTTTTGTTCGTTCGTTTATTACTGCTAACAACTCACTGTCTTTCCCTCCACACTGGTACCCAGTAATCCTATGACATAGACATATATAAAAAAACAAAACAAAACAAAACACAACAAAGAAACTCATTCACACATAATAATAACAAAATAACATGAAATCTCACTCGTACATCGAATGCGCATTCCCTGATTTTCTTTTGACCATTTCCTAATTTAATTTTGTGAAACAAAACTTGGTCTTCAACAATTCCTTTCAGCTCCGGAATGCGTCTTCAGATGAAGTGTCTGCAAAGAAAGTCATACACACACACACACACACACACACACACACACACGCGCGCGCGCGCGCGTGTCACTTCCCTGTTTAGCGGCTCAGCTCTCGTGACAATGACGTCTGGTGGCCGCCGCCTGGTACCTTCCGATGTGCGGTCGCCGTCCACTCCTGCTCGCGGTCGCCTTCGGAAACCGATTACCGCGAACCGCTATTGTCCGCATAAATGATACTACTTAGCTGCTAGTCCGTCACCGTTTGATGAAATTGCATGTATTCGTTGCGTATTGTTCGGCAAAACGAAACAAAACAAAAACCAACTAATTTTCGCGTTATAGCAAAAGTAGTTTCTTCGAAATTACTACTGTTTACATCATTCGCATTCAAAATGAACGTCCAATTGTTCTGATTTCAGCATATATTCTTGTACATCTTATAACGAAATGTTCGTCGCGTTGGATTTCCTTACAATAAATAATCACATCTGTTTGTCCGTAATCACAAAAAGAAAATTCTACTTGAAACAAAATTATTTACTCCCAAATTTTTGCTAACACTCCAGAATCCCAATAATTATTGCAACTTTACTCCCTATTCGAAATGTACTTTTGAAAGAAATTTGACTACGAGCCAATTCCGCGCACACGAACCTTCATCCCCGGTATCCACGACACATCTGAGCTCACATCGAATTTTTTTCAGCAACTTACATTGTTAAAAAAATGCTTCTCGAACAAAATAGTTGCCACTCGCTTGCTTTTAATCTGCAGTTAATTCCGCTGATTTTCTTCTCTTCGTAACATGGCGTCATTTTTAATACTTTTAGTTCATTGCAAATTTCCAAATATTATATTATAATTTTGCTTCATGCGACAAAGTTGACACTAATTTTGTCGTCTTCCCCGTGTTTTAATCTATTGTTTCCCCATGTTTCAGCCAAATCGGTTTGTGTGTTTTGTTATAATTCTTGAAAACATGTTTACAATCTTTCTTTTCTAGCTCAACAATGGCCATATTCTGCTCGTTACATTAAAAAATTCCAATCTATATATTTAAAAAAATAAGGTATTCTGCCATGGCTTCGTTTAGAGCTTCTACTGAACCGATTGTAGTATTGTTTCCTTTAAATGAAAGAATGTGATCCCTAAATGTGTTATCATATATTGTTTATGTTAATTCAGCAACATTTATGGTGTAAATTAATTAATTAAATCATTCTTTAATAGTACGTTTAGCAATAGTCAATTTTTTTTCCGAAGAGTGATTGCTTCATGGTGGCGCTGCTTGATGCTTTATTTTGATTGTTGAGATTTGTTTACAATTCGCCAAGGTTTTGTTTAAGTGTAATAATTGCATTGTGGTGTTGGCAGTTTGCATGTATTTGCTTTTGTGGTGTATTTTGTAGAAAACATTCGGACAGTGAGTTTTGCTCGGTTGTACTGAAGTAGTGAAGTTGTTCACAGGTTATGTCGAATTCCGAATCCTTGCCCACGCGCCCCAAAAGACGCAAACGTACATTAACTGGACGCAGGGAAAGAGAAAGTCAGCGTAGGTGTCGTGATAGTGAGATCATTTCGTTTTTTGTTGGGTCGTTGTCTATGAAATGTCAGTTTTGTTCTGATTTGTACTTCCCATGTGAGAGTAATTCTGCCAACCAGTTTATTCTGTGTTGCTTAAATGGGAAAATAAGTTTACCTTCCAGCAATATGCCACAAGAAATTAAACAGTCGCTTATAGGAGATGATGACACGTCAAAAAACTTCAGAAATAATAACCGTCAGTATAATAGTGCTCTTTCTTTTGTGTCATTTGGTGCCGATATTACATTGCCACCTGGTCATGGGCCATACGTGTTCAAAATTTTGGGAACTCCACATTACCGAATATCTTCGTTGTACCCTGAAGATTAAAACAATGCAACGTATTGTGAATATTAGTCTGGGCGCAGTATTTTACATTTATCTCAGATCTCCGTCAAATTTTGACGGGTTCTCACTATTCTATTTTAATTTATATCTTCCGAATGCGTTGACCGAATTTGATGCCGTTTGTTTTATTTAATTCCATAAATTCTGTTCTACCAGACGATTATGTTCAATTTTCACAAATTTCACGCGCTCTAATTCTTTATTTTAATTTTGACTTGTAAAGTGATTTATGTCGGCACCGTTGTAATCGATACACAAGTTTATTCCTTGTCACATTTTTGTAAAGTTGCATCTGGGGGTTTGGTCTCGAAATGATAGATCATTACAGTAGGTAAAATTGTGTTTGTATGTTTTTAATAACACAAAGCTTTCTGATCTTATGAATGTACTATATTCCTCAAATACGTTTTCAAAAACAACTGGAAAAAAACATTCGAACTTGGCAAAGTCTCATAAAGAAGCTGCTTCCATTATTGCATTTATAACCATAATAGCTGTTTTTAAAAGCATTATTTCTTTGATGGAAGAAAAGTTGACTTGAGAAGAAGTTTAAATTTAAGTTGTATTTTTAATTCAAAACAATATTTATTTCACAAATAAACATTTTATAAATAGTTCATAAGAGACAAATATAATATTTCACTTGTTGGAAATGAAAATAGAAAATTATTACTTCTGGTTTAAATATTGATAATAATGTATTACGAGAAGGTTTATGTTAGCAAATAATATATAATAATAATAAATAATATTAATAAATATATTTTTCCTTTTATTCATTACATGTATAGCTTTTAATCGTGATTACTTAAACACGATTAGCGAGATTCTTGAATGAGTTTGGTGAGACCGGTCCTTAGAGATTGATTGGTTTTCCTTATTGGCAAAATAAAGAATGACACGTGCAATAAACATGTGTAATCAGAACAGTGGATAAAGTACCTAAATCCGTAAGTAGAAAGTTCTTGATAGACTGTATGCAACAAACGAAATAACGTACAAATTCACGGGCGAAGAGGGAAGGGGAAGTTCAGGCGGCCGGGCTATCCGACAGGCAGTACGGGCGGGCAGTACGAGCGTGGGCGGTTGCTCGGCCAAAGGGGGCTGCTGAGTAGCGAAGGAGCGGGCTAGAGGATGGCTAAGCGACAGGGTAGAGGAAATCATCGGTGCTACAGAATGGCACAGACGTTCCCATGCTAGTTAGGTTTATAATCTCTTTGGCCTGCGCTAGCTTTTCAGTCTTGCCACATCCTATTGCCAGCTGTCCTCTATCGCTGCCAACGTACAATTTTTTTAAAAATTCTAAATTTTTCGGTTTCCTAATGGCAGAACCGAAAAATTAGTTTAAGAATATTATAGAAGAGTAAAACTTCGACCTATTGGGACATTTTCGTTCAAAAATTTCGAGCAGTTTTTAAGAAAATTTCAAGTGTTACTCAAAATGCGAAATTTGAACTTCTTTCACAGAGAAAACTTTTTCAAATTCCCGGGCCCTTCTAACGAAAAATTGGATAAATCCCGTTGCTAAATATAGACAAAAATCCTATAAGGCGTGGTGTAGCCCGAATCCAGGTTTTGTGAGTTCCTGATACTGAAAAATTGATTGACGACAAAACGGCAGTCTGTCCTTCTGTGGTCCACGCCAGAACCTAAATTGTTTAGCCAATTTTCTCCAATATTGATATTCCCTAATCTATCTGAACGAAGTGGAGGCTTTGGGAATTTCAAACGGATGTGTTCATTTCTGAGGGTTCTTTTTATATGATGTAGGCATTTACGTTTTTATGCCTCTGCTCGAGTTCGCCCCATACGAGGCATCTGTGGCGTAGTGGTATGAGTGTCGGCAAGTTAACTCTGTGGATCTGAGTTTGGGTCTTGGAGTGGAGAGAACATTTGCTGGTTTATGTAGTAGTATAGTATAGCGGAGCATTTGGAAGTAATGCGAGAAAGTGCTTTTGTAGCACCACTAGGGTTTTTTCTATTGACAGGCTCTGGCAGAAAACGGAATGCTAATAAATAGAAGATTTTAGATTATAGGTATTCTATCTTCCACGTCACAGTCCACAGGTGAGAGAAGCCTGCATATCTATATATCAACTGTGGTCGATATGTTATAAATTAATAATTTGCATAAAGGGGCATAGACTTTCGAGCCAGTCACACAGAGAATGATGTTGTTTTAATATTTTTAATGAACTGCCTCTTAAATTAAATTAAATTTCCCAGTTTCCAATTGGATCGACATTTGTCACCAGTAGGAGAAGGCATTTCCTTTTAAGACCTTCCAAAAAATGAGTAGCAATACCCAGATACCAATCCCGCCCGACGAGTTCCTGCTCCCCAAGAGGATGCTGAAGAATACCTCGTACCCGCTTGGCTCGTTAGTCGGCTGCTGCGCCGCGCCGCGCCGCGCCGCGCCACTATCACGCAAACCATCTCGTTACGCGGTGTGTGCATCGCAAGGCCAGACCCTCTTACACAGCCCTCCTTCCCCGCGCCCCCGCACACGCTTGTTAAGTGGACGAGTGAGAAATGCGCGCTGCCACTGCTGTTTCCGCCTTGCTGGCCTTTGCCGGACTTTCGCCAGGAGAAGGCTGGAATCTTCCTTGCGCGCCACGCGAGAAGAAGCAAAGATTTCGTACCTCATTTCTGGATGGAGCAATGTCACTGCAGTGCCTCTCACCGGGAGACCCTTAGGGTTGGAGTCCCAACAGTTGCAGAATTTTTGACATTAACTTGGTAGCTAGGTCGAATTCAACCGTTGTCTGGACGAGAATTCTACCGGCCGCTTACTTTAATCGATACTTTTCCGTGACTCCTCAAATACCAGCCGAATGACGGAGCACAAGTTAAAGAAACAGGCCACAGATCGCGCGCCGTCTTTTCTTACTCTCCCTTGGCCCTATATTCACCACTTATTTACACACTCTTACACTTACATACACTACACTATCAAACATGTCGGTAGATCAGTCGGTCGTTTAGAGCTTGCGAGTATTCCGGCTTCGGTGGTGCTCAACTAATGGGAGATATCTGGATCAGGAAAACATCGCAATCCGACGTGTAGGTCAGCGTCAGATCTCACCATCAAGAGGAAGAAGAACGCCGCCACCTCCCATGATAAAATCACTAACTATACATACGGGACTAGTGACTCTAGCATTCGTCTCGCCTAGTATCACCAATAAATCAACTGACATTTGTGTATGTGTGTGTTCTGTTCTTGGTTTAATGTTTTTATTTACTAGTAGTATTTCTCCTCAAGAAATCTTGAACTTTTCTTGGAACTTTGTACGTATGTGAAGATTCTATGGTGTGGGCAGTTCATGCTCATCTCCTCTTCAGAATAATTTTACGATGTTTTGTGAATACATGTTCTCTTTGACATAATACGTAAATATTTTAAAACATTGAAAAATGTGAACTTTATGTTCAACTTGAGCAATCTAAAACAAGTGGTGCCACAAATTGCACAGAATTTCTCGTACTTGACAGTTTTCTCATTTCTTTGGTCTGTATTACCTTTTCTGTCTTGGGCATCTTCTTGCCAGCTGCCATCAATCGCCATCCAAAGTACATCTTTTGAAATTTCCTGAGTTTTTTTGGTTTGTTAATGGTAGAACCGAAATATTACTTTAAGAATATTACAGAGAGTAAAACCTTGTCCTATATGGAAATTTTCGTTCAGAAACTTGGATCCATTTTTAAGAAAATATCTTTTAAACTTAAGGCGAAATTTGAATCTCTTTTTTACAGAAAACTTTCTAGATTTCGAGAATCTTTATTAAAATTAATTTTAAGCACTTTTACTCACAAAACTCGCTGGAAATGTACACGCTCCCTGGAAATGTACATGCTGTTGATACAGCGTGAGAGGAATTTGAAAAAACGTTATTTTTGTGTAATTTAAAAAACAAAAGAATACCCTAAAGTAGTATTTATGCCATGTTATTCAGGCTACTGAGCACTATCCGTTCAAAAGTTCAAGAAAACATTTGAAGCCTTTTTCGAGAAAATGGCGTTTCAGCTTCTCAAAAAATGTGCAATTTCAGGTCATTTTCACAGAAAAGTATTGAATTTTCAAGAAACTTAAAACAGAATTATGTGAAGGACATGTATTCATAAATGCAATAATGTATTACATATTACATTAAATAATAACGCCGAGAAAGAGATGCCGAAATAATTACGTTTGTGAAATTGTTGAAAAACAAAAAATATAGCAAAATCGCGTTTATGCCTCTGTTACAGTATACTTCGCACTATCAGCCAAAAGTTAAAAAAAAAATGGATCCGTTTTAAGAAATTCTTGTTTTTGCAATTTTTAATATTGAACATATATAACTTAATATTTCACGAAAACTACTGAACTACAAAAAAAAGTAGTATCTGATAATGAAAAGTAATTATGAAGAACAAACATTTGAATTAAAACTCCCTATGTTATATTTTATAGTTTTTGGATGACACCGAAAAACTTGAAAATTTTTGTTAGAGTGGAAATCGAACGTATGCTAAATTTATAAGTAAATTTCAGTCTTTTCTTACAACTTAAAGAAAAAAATTAAAGCAATTTTTGAGCAAATTTTGAACATATCCAAGGGGTTCCCTGTAAAGTATCCCCAATATTAAAGAATGATTTTCAAAACCCCAGAGCGTTGAATGGAGCCAGATAGATCGAGAATATTAATTTTGGAAAAGAATCGTACAAATAGTTTAGGCGCTAGCGTTGTTCACAGTAAGATGGACAAACATGTACGGACACACGGTCGGACAGAAGGACGGACAGACGGACGGAGGAACGGACAAACGGACTGGCAGATGGACTGGCAGACGGACAGACAGACGGTCGGACAGACAGAGACGGACGGACAGACGGACGGACAGACGGACGGGACACGGACAGACGGACGGACAGACAGACTTGACGGACAGACGGACGGACAGAGACGGACAGAGGGACGGACAGAGACGGACAGACAGACGGACGGACAGACGGACGGACAGACTGACGGATAGACTGACGGACAGACTACGGACACGGACGGGACGGACAGACGGACAGACGGACGACAACGGACGAGACGGACAGACGGACAGACGGACAGACGGACAGACGACAGACGACAGGACAGACGGACACAACGGAACGGACAGACGGACACACGGACAGACGGACAGACGGACAGACGGACAGACGGACAGACGGACAGACGGACAGACGGACAGACGGACAGACGGACAGACGGACAGACAGACGGACAGACAGACGAACGGACGGACAGACAGACGAAAGGACGGACAGCCGAACGGACGGACAGACAGACGAACGGACGGACAGACAGAAGGACGGAAAGACAGAAGGACGGAAAGACAGAAGGACGGACAGACAGAAGGACGGACAGACAGAAGGATGGACAGACAGAAGGACGGACAGACAGAAGGACGGACAGACAGAAGGACGGACAGACAGAAGGACGGACAGACGGACACGGACGGACAGACACGGACGGACAAACACGGACGGACAGACACGGACGGAAAGACACGGACGGAAAGACACGGACGGAAAGACACGGACGGACAGACACGGACGGACACGGACGAACAGACACGGACGAACAGACACGGACGGACAGACACGGACGGACAGACACGGACGGACAGACACGGACGGACAGACACGGACGGACGGACGGAAGGACGGACGGACGGACGGAAGGACGGACGGAAGGACAGACGGACGGACGGACGGACGGACGGACGGACGGAAGGACGGACGGACGGACGGACGGAAGGACGTATGGACGGACGGACGTTCGAACGGACGGACAGGTGAACGGACATACAAAAAGATGGACAGACGGACGGGCGAACATTTTGAAAAACCAAAACACTTTTTATGGTGGGGACCCGAAATCATGTATTTCCATTGAACTTTCGAAATCGATTTTCCGCTGCAATACATAATTTTCTCTACGCTACATATACTGTACCAATCTGTGTTAACGTTCGTATACGAGAAAGTAAACTAGTGATCCTCCAGAATGGAACACACTTTTCCGTGCTAGTTATTTGTCTAATTTCTTTACTTTGAGCTAGGTTATTCTATACTCCTGCCAGTTGCCATTTATCGCCCCGCAAAGTACAGTTGTTTGAAATTTTCTCAATTTCAGTTTTTCTTTTAGTAGAGCCGATATATTACTTTAAGAATATTAAAGAAGAGTAAAACCTCGTTCTAAATGGCAATTTTCATTGAAACGTTTGGAGCCAGTTTTAAGAAAATTGTGTTTAAGCTTTTCTGTAAATGCGAATTTTGAAGCTCTTTTTCACAGAAAAATTTTGAGTTTTCGAAAATCTAGATGGAAGTAATTTAAAACACTTCCTTTCCCAAATGCAATTATGTATACAAATCTCTGGAAATGTCGGTATGAACGGACTGAAAGATATTTCAAAACATTACATTTGTGTAAGTTTTTAGAAAACATAAGAATTCACCAAAATGAACTTAATGTCATATTAAACAGTGCAATTTGAACTATCCGTAGGAAAAGTTTGAGAAAACAATTTGACGCTTATTTTGAGAAATTGGCTTTTGAGCGTTTCTGAAAATGTGGAATATATGCTCTTTACAAGTGTATTTTAGTCTACTCTTCAAAAATTTAAAGAAAAAATTTTGAGACATTTTTGAGAAAATTATGAAAATATCTCAGGGGCTTCTTGGAAAGTACTCCCAAAATGTATAAGAAAGTTTTTCAAAATCTCAGCGCTTTGAGTTGAGCGAGATTGACACGTGAACATCCATTACGGAAAAAATCGTTGGCATGGTTTAGGCTCTGGTGGTGGTCACAGATTGAGAGATGGACGTATGTTTCGTCGTCAATCTATTTTTCGGTATCAAGGATCCACGAAACATGGATTATGGGTATACTACGAGTAAGAGGACTTCTTTCTAAATTTAGGATGGGGATTTAACCACTCTTTCGTTATCAGGTCCCGGCAATAAGTTTCGCCGTTTTTCGCGCAATAATACGAGTACATAACTTTCTCTCGAGATACTAAAAATTACAATTGCGTATTTTTAAGAAATAAATTAATACAATAAAATTAATTTTTTGTCATCTCAAACCGTGGCTTTATCACAATTCGTACAAAGTATTTGAAGAAACATTTGGAGCCGTTTTTGAGAAAATGGCCTTTGAGTGATTCTGAAAATGAGGAAATGTGAGCTGATTTTCTCAGAAAACTTTTGAGTTTTCGAACAAGTTTATCAGACATCATTTAAAGCTCTTGTTTTACCAATTTAATAATGTATACAAATCGGAGATAAAGTAAATATTAACGTTATGAGTGACAAGAAAAGTAAAAACAATAACATTTTTGTAATTTTAGAAAAAAACAATAAATGAAGCAAAATGGCGTTTATGTCATCTTATTCAATGCATTGAGCATTGTTGCTAC
The DNA here is from genome assembly GCA_011170035.1 of Teleogryllus occipitalis. Classification (NCBI taxonomy): domain Eukaryota; kingdom Metazoa; phylum Arthropoda; class Insecta; order Orthoptera; family Gryllidae; genus Teleogryllus; species Teleogryllus occipitalis. Next base: position 108,867 of record BLKR01000079.1, on the reverse strand, counting down.
AAAATCTGTGAAGAAAATAGTAGGAGATGTTTTTGAATAATTATTGTTTCTGATTTTTTCTGATCTTGCTCATATTTCACAGAAAAATGCGTGGAAACTACTAAAAGTTAAAAAAAATAAAGGACATGATCTTAATGAAAGAATTAATTACGAAGAACAAATTTCGTTTCAAGGATGAATCTCTTATTTTCAATTTTGTAGTTGTAGAAGATGACGAAAATATTTAGAACTTTTGCAATTTTTGAAAATTCAGTGTTTACAGTGAAAATCGGACCCATACCTTCTCAATAAGTGTATTTCAGTCTACACTTACAAGATATTTAAAGAGCCATTTTTGAAAAAAAAATGAATATGTACCAAGGGTTTTTCGTTAAGTTACTACAAAATTAATTAATGTTTTTCAATGCTTCAGAGCTTCAAGTGAGGTCATATTGACTGGGATTATTGTCGGGGATGATTGACTTTGGACATCCTTTGGGATAATTTGGGCACTAGTGTTGTTCAGAGGCGACAGACGGTCGGACGGAGGACAGACGGACAGACAGACCGACTGGCTGACGTGCTGTATCAAGGTCTCACTATTCGTGAAATTTGACTAGCTAACATGATAGAGGAAGTAATTTACTACACAGAGTGTCACGTAACTTTAGCACCTTCTGTAGCTTTTGAACGCTTTAATTTTTTTCAATACAGTTTTCACGAAGGTGCACTAAGGAACGGGAGTAATTGATACCTGTGTTCATTTATATTTTATCACTTGTATTATACGAGATATTTGGGGTAACTTTTTTTTTTCAAATGGCATTACATATATTTTTTCAGACTAGCATTACGAGAGTAAAAAGACGAATTCAATGATGTAGTACATACTGCCTCTCGGGGAGAGGCACTACAGTGATATCAGTTGATCCCCTGAGCCAACTAACTCTCCTGGTGAATGTATTTGAACATTTTGTTAATTTACAGCAATTAATTGTGTTATGTAAGGAAAAATATTCGAAACAATTGTAACGGCAAATGTAGATGACCTGCTATAATTCGTACAGTCAAATAGTAGTGTTTGAATTATAAAAGTTTAGGTCCCGGAACGAATGGAAGAAATGTAGAGATTCTTCTCAATGTTGACTCTTCCCAACGTTGACAGCGAGGTGATTACATCATAATGTAACCATCTCTCGAAGTATAGTAACAGTTTATTCTTCGCTTAAACCCTTAGTAATGATATTGATTGTTCAAGATAAGACATTTCTTTTGGAACGTGAATTTTGAAAACTATTTTATAATATACTTCATTATAATAAATATTTTTTTTAATTATATGTGTCTGCCCGAGGTTAGTCGTAGTTTAATCATTTTTTGTGTGGTTTGGTGGGTTTTGTGAAAAATAGTACTGGTAAACCAAGTTAGTCAAGTTTAGTCAAAGAAAATTCTCCACTCTCATATTTTTGGAAGTCAGCATCGTGGGATGAATTGAGATGGAAGATAATGCTTATAATGCGCTTATGTTCTCTGTATTATCCTAAATTGTAAACAGCTATACCGTAGAAATTTTTCTTTAATAATAACAGTGCTATCAGAAAATAATGATTGGCCTGAAATGTTAACTAGTTCAAGTTTTATTGCTGTTGCTCATTCGCCGCTAAGGATATAATACGTTGTTTTATGATTATTAGTCACGTATACTTCCGACAGGAAAAGCGATGACCTTGCCTTGATGCGCAAGAGAAACCTGACCTAAGCAGTTCCATACATGAGCGTAATCGGCTTCTTTTCACCTTCCTGACCTTTCGCAAAACTTTCACTTCTGGAACTGAAGAAAATGTCCTCCTTTAACACCACAACAGTGTGAGAAACCATTGTCTTGAAAATGTCTCGCAAAGAAAAGATTACAAAAGAAGAAGAATTTTACTTCGTTGTCAACAATGGTTAATGACAAAATTTATTCTACTTACACGAATCATGAAAAAAACAGTAGGTAAACGCTAGAGAACAAAGAAACGTAAGGGGGGAAGAGTTGGAAGGTTTAAATAGAAAAGACCTTGGAATGAGGGAAGTGAAGGAACTACCGTAGAAGTTGATCTAGTAACCAAGAGGTGCAACTTAAAATAGTCATAGTTCAACCATTGTACAGTCGGGTAAGAAGATCTAATAATAAACTGGGCCCATGCTTCAGCAACTCAGTGTTTACCAATCCCGGGCCGGGTTCTTTTCCATTTTTAAATCTCTCTATTTTTTTTTTTTTTTTTGTCTCTCTCACTGTAATATATTCCATATGATGCGGTTCCTCGAGCTGTGTTATACGTGTTACTAAATGTGGACCTATTTTGTTTCTTCATAATATATTTTAAATTGATTTATGCTTATAGGTTGTAGTGCTGAATTTTCCTTTTAATTTGGTCTGAGGTTCTTTATTATTTTCCATGCGTTCTGGCATTGCCTAAACTCTGTTCTACATCTTTACATACTCTTTCCCATACTTCATTTTTTGCTTTTCATACTTCCTGTTTAACTTCTCTACTAATTTTACGATACCGTTTTCTGTCTTCAATATCTTGGGTGCTTAACCATGTATTATAAAAAATTTTCTTGTCTCTCACTTTTTCTGACAAAGAATTATTTCACTATGAGTTATCTATTCCTTTCCTACCAATATATTCTATTTCTCCGCGGCTCTCATAAGCTGCTTGATGTACGGCATCTACAACTTCATCGTAGAATGTTTGAGTAGTTGTTTGGTACACTTCTAACAGTTTCTTACTTAATCTGAGCTTGAATAGGAAGGAAATTGATGGATCTTCAAGCAAACACATTTTGTATTCCTTTTTTTCTATGGTACTGAATGTGACATGAATTTCGGATTACTGTGTCTTGTTTACATAAGGAACATAGAATTTTGATTTCAATAAATAATGATCTGAATTGCACTCGGCTCCTCTATGGTCTCGAACATTTTCCACCATAATTTTGTTATTGCGTTTGGTGATAACGTAATCTATTATGGTTTTACTAGTTCTAGACCAAGTGAATTTGTGAATGTCTTTATGTTTAAAAAACCTATTCAATTCTTTTAAACTATACTGGTCGCATACTTCTATTAGTCGTTCAGCATTTCTATTTATCACTTCTTCTCCGTATCTTCCTACAACTTCGCCTTGTGCAAGCCCTCCTACTCTACTGTTAAAACCTCCCACTAAAAATATGTCCTTACGGTTTGGTATCCCATCAAAAGATTGGCGTCAGTTGATTAAAAAACTTACCTTTATCCAATTCGGTAGCATTGTCATTTGGAGCATATATACCTGTAACAACCATCTGAATACCTTTAATTTTGAAATAAACTTTTAAAGTATTCTCACTTACACATGACTAACTCTTAATGTAACGCTTACATTTCTTTACCACAGCAATGGAAATTCCTTTCTTAGTTCTAAATTCTTTGTTGACACAACTATATATGTGGATGTAATCTTTTATTTCTTCTACTCCCTGTCCTTTTTTCTTTGTTTCTGACAACACAGCAATTTCTATTCCCATCTGTATAATTTCTCCGAACACTTCCATTCTTTTCATATTGAGGCCCTGTACATTCCATGTGCCTATACTATTATACCGCTTTCGTTTGCCAAGTCGTTTTCTGGACAATCCTGCTTCATTACTGGGATATTCAACCTTTGTATTTTTTAAAAATGGGCGTTTTTTTAGGGGGGTTGGCACTACGCCTTAACACTCAACCTGGAGGACCAGAGATTTATTTTTGAAGTAACTTTACTCTAGACAAGCTAGCTTCGGTGAAGAGTGAATATTGGAAGACGGGACATTTCGCGTTGTGAGGCACGAACAAAATAAAATCAATAAAATAGGGAATCACTTAAAATAAGGTACAAACAGAGTTTCAATAGAAAAAAAATAATTTGGGAAATTCCAAACTTTTTTCTCACAGTAGACTGGTTAATATTAAGACAGTTCTCAAGTAAATAAAAATTCCCTAGTAACGGAGAAGTAAAAAATAAATTCCGACGGTAATGATTTTGAAAATAAACGCTATCAAAGATGCAAACATTTTCATGATGTATACATAGGCGCATTGATTAATGCCTGAATAAGTTTTATATTACTGGTGTTTCTGTTTTTGATGAAGGCCTACCAGCCTATCGCGAATAGCAAATTTTCTTTTCTCCTTACGGTTGAAGGTTGTTTACCTGATATTAAATTGTTGAATGATATATTTGACTGAGGCTACCTACAAATTCTATTTCGTATACTGTGATAAATCTTTCTTGTCGAGCTCCGGGATAGGCTAACTATTTGTGAAATTTTACAACACTAAATTATTAACTCTACTTCCAATGTAAGCATGGGTTCGACATACCACATATTACTCCTTACCTGTTGGTAATGGATGTGTAATTCTATACATAACCACGGTTCCAGGAAGTTCTATTGATTGAAAGCAATTATTAGATTGATGGCAACTTCAATGAATTATGAGCCCTTTTCAACAATAAAAATTTAACATTTATTCTTATAATCTATCCATTACAATTCCATTAATTTCATGAGAATTACTTTCCACTAAAAATATTAAAACACCGTACAGATTTGATTATAGTTCGTAAGCTTACTAAAATATCTTGATCGCTGGCTTCTCGGCTGACTAGTAGAATGTTGTCCATGACATCCTTGGTGTACCAATTCTCGTGTCCTTTCCTAAATTAAAAAAAATAATCCAGAATGTCCTCAACGATTGGCTATTACTAGGACTTCATATTCCCACAAATTAATACGCGGTCGCGACTTTTCCTATCTGTGTTTCGTATGAACACCTACTCGCGACTGTCTATATCCAGCAACTTATTAAAAAAGTCCTTCCATCTACGGAGCTACCCTTATATGCATCTCCTCGACACATAGAGTCTATTTAATTAACACTTCCAACTATGACATTAATAAAATTCTCAATTACAATTTAAAACTACAATTTAAACACTTCCAAGCTCTCAAACCTTAAACTGATCATCAATTCCTGCCTACCTATTGTTGTATACCAAATCAAGAACATAGACAATTTGTAACACAACAATTTATTCTATCCCAATCTCCAAAGAATTAACCAAACACAAGCATGCCAAAATCTCGATAACCGGAAGAATGTCCATCAGCCAGGTCGTTATACAATGTGGTACAGTCCAAATTCCAATAATCTCTACCTCAACACAAAGCACGTTCACCATAAAGTCTTTCTCCCAGTCGCGACGGCTACGCATCCAAGTTCAGAGTGGCCGAGGCCTCCAGCACTGCAACCCTCCGCTCGGTGTCCCCCCCCCCGCCGGGGAGGGGTAGCTGCTCTGCCCCTTCCTGTTGTAGGGGCCCCTTCCTGTTCCAGGTCGCCGGGTGGCGACGGGGCGCGCTCGCTGCTCCCTCTATTAGCGGTGCGGGTACTTCCTAGCCCGCGACGCCGCCGACGGTATTTCCGTAGTGTCTGTTCCTACAGATACTACAACTATCTTTTACCTAATACCCAGCCTATGCTGAAAATCCTGTCGCACCTCACCAACCGCTTACGCGTGTTCGCTTCAATAATCTTCTAGAGAATGATCCCATGCGTCCTTTATAAAAATATCACGGCCATCCAATGCCCTCTTCACACCTGCACACAATGTGTTCGGGACCGTGTCCATTTGCACAACGTTATGATACCGAACATAGAAGATTAAACTTTGTTGATCCGTTGTCCTAACAACGCGTATTCTTTGACTTCCGAGGTGCAATGCTGATATTACTACGCTGGATACTGATTTTATCATTTAAACTAAACCCAGGGTTCATGGCTTATCACAATACTTCTGAAAAAAAGTATGCAAATATTTTCCAAAATTGATTTAGGAACTTACACACTCAATATTATTTCTCCATAGCTCCCAGTAGCATCTGAATAACAATTTCAGTTTATTGCCGTAGAAAATTCATCTTGAAGTATTGCAGTTCGGTTATTACAATATCTTCTAGTTATTTACTTCAAACTAAGTGAAATGTTCATATTCTCAAGCGCAAAAGAATTAAAACTTTAGAACACAATAAGTAGATTTGAGAACAGCGATATATAAAGAACATGAAAACTAAATGACAAATATAACTACTTAAAAAATAGTTCATTAAATATTTTCATGTTCTGAAAACCTCTTGATTAAAACTTAAAACAGCCATTATTAAATTCTTTTTCATATTTTCTGGTTTCACTATATAACATGCTAATTACTAAAACATGTTCTTCAGAACAATTTTTTAAATAAAAACAATAATATTGAATGTTAAACCAGAAAAAAATATTGTAAATTTAACCATCTACAAACGTATGACGGAGGATAAGACTTTAAAACAAACGAAACCAAGCATACCAAAACAAGAGTCCCATTCATCCGTTACAAATGACCTGCCAAGACTGCGAGTGAAACATAAACACTCTTTACTCATTTGCAGATATTCAATAACGAATTAGAAACAAGTAATGGCTTCCAATGGACGGACGGACGATTTTTCGAGTTCGGTCGACCGATGTGTGAAAATAACGATGAAATGATTACAAGTAGCTTACCGAAAATTTTTATCAACTACGTATACATGAGAAATGCCCAGTCATGCAATTACTCAATTCTTTTGTAGCAGCGAGCAACAAATGTAAATTTTTCGCAAAGCTTTTTATAACAAGGGTGTATTGAGCACGCTCGCAGGCCTTGTAATAACACTGATTAACACTGTAAGCGAAAATAAAAAGCTGCGCAGAGTTGGAAAGGGGCGACGAAAGAGGAAACGACCCCTAACTCGAGCAAATAACGCAGCTCCAACATTGCCAACCCACAGGCTACATGCACTTAACACCACGGTGCGCGCGCGCGCGAGCGAGCCAGCCAGAAGTTCGCAGGGGAGTATCGGGGAAAAGGGCGTTCTTCCTGCTACGAGACGGCGGAAAAACGGGGTCTCGCAGCAGGACCGGATGACGTCACGCCAGAGCGGTGTTTTTCCCCTCATCAGCACCCTCAAGCTGCTCGCCCCCGCCTCCTCGCGCCTCTCCCTTTCGCCCTTCTCTCCGTCTTCCTTGCGCTGAGCGATCCCCGTTATGATGCGAGGTCACGCCAGAGCCGCCTCTCGTGACCCGGGTTCATTAGCAGCCGCCGAGGCAGGGCGATTCCGCTAGGAGCTGATCCGCCCCACCCTGCAATTGCTCACTTCCTCGCGCCCGTTTTTTGCTAGGGCGCGAGCAATACATTTTCTTAAAGATCTGTGTGTTGTGGGGTTCACGAGAAGCGGATCGTTGGGCCAATAAGGTCAACTGCCTTTATGATCAACGCAGGAAAAAAGCTCTTTAATGGAAACTAAAGGTGCTTCACAGTGGCACATACTTTCTCGTTGTATTTTTTTCTAATTTCCTTGGTGTGGTTGGCTTTAAGGTCTTTCTCCATTCCTTGGCCAGCTGCCATCTATCGTCGCCAAAATGTACATTTTTTTGACATTTTCTCAACATTTTGGTTTACTAATTCTTGTTATTATTATTATTATTATTATTATTATTATTATTATTATTATTATTATTAAAGCTATAACATCCCTATCCAGGGCCAAAGCCTCCCATTTTCAGGTGGGGTAGCTCACAAAGAAGAACTTACCAACTGAGTTAAAACCTGGCGAAGTTAAATGTTTGCCAATTTAACATTTACAATTATGTTATATAGAATATGGTATAGATATATTGTCCACCAGTTCTTAACACAACCTTTGATTTTTCTTGTAGTACTTTTCACTGTTTCACAATATTTTACCATCACATTAGTTTCACTTTCCTAATAGTGCAACGGAAATACACCTTCAAGAATATTAAAGTAGAGTAAAAACTTGTCGTAAATAGAAATTTGCATTGAAAAATTTGAAGCCATTTAAAAAAATGGCGATTAAGCATTACTGTAAATGCGAAATTTGAAGCTCTTTTTGACAGGAATATAATGAGTTTTCGAAAAACTTCATTTGAAGTAATTTGAAGCTCTTCTACTCACAAATGAAATAATGTATACAAATGGATGGAAATGTGCATATTAACGACGTGAGAGACATTTTAAAGAAATTACATTTGTGTAATTTATGAAAAAAACAAAGAATACACCAAACTGAATTTTACGTCATATTAAATAGTGCAATTAGCACTATCCATTGGAAAATTTTGAAGAAAAAATTTGGAGCAATTTTTTATAAAATTGCGATGGAGCGTTTCTGAAAATGCGAAATTGAGTTCGTTTTCACTGAAAACTGTTGAGTTTCCAAGAAACTTTACTTGACATTATTTAAAGTACGTGTACTCATAAGTATACTAATGTGAAGAAATAGCTTCTAATGTAAGTATTACCGACGGGAGAGACATGTCAAAAAAATTAATTTTTGTAATTTTTGAAAAAACATAATAACACAGCAATATGTCGTTTTTGTCATTGTGAAGGACACATTTGGCAGTGTCCCTAGCAAATATTTAAAAAAAAAAATTTGGAGACCTTTTTGAGAAAATTTTGCAAATGTCAGAGGGATTACATGTAAAGTAGCCCCAAATTTTAAAGAATGATTTCCAAAATTGCCAAGCTTCAACTAGAGCCAGATAGGCAGGGGATTCTTCAATTTGGAAAAGATAGTATGTGTGGTTTAGGCGGAATTATTGTTCACAGACAGACAGACGGACGAACAGACGGACAGACAGACGGACGGACGGACGGACATTCAGACAAATAGTCGGACGGACAGTCACACAGACGGACGGACGCACAGACGGACGGACGGACAGACAGACGGACAGACGGACGGACGGACGGACGGACGGACAGACAGATGGACAGACGGACGGACGGACGGACGGACGGACGGACGGACGGACGGACGGACGGAGGGACGGATGGACGGACAGACGGACGTTTTGAAAAAGACGCTTTTTCGGTATCATGGGACCCCAAAACGTGTATTTCCGTTGAAATCTCGAAATTGGTTTTCCACAGAATTACAAAACTTTCTCTATACTACTTATATTATTCCGTATATAGTACGTATACGAGAAAGTAAAATTTACTAATAATGAATATGTTGAATAGAAATATGAAAGAAAAGTAATTTTCTCAAATGAGAAGTTAAATTTTACTCCATGGGAAGAGATTTATGCATACAATAATGTACTGTATTTTTATAGAAAACAATGATACCATTGTGTTTACTTGTTAATGTTTAATTAACAACAATCATACATTTGATGAGTCGTTCATAATTTGAATTTCATTTCTCTTAATCTGGTATTTCCTTAAATGGACACAATAGGAAAAACCGTTTTTCCTTCCATCAATAAACTTATGGATTTCATTGTATCTTTCTTTATATGTTGCTATTCATTTGTAATGCCGTTGTGAATTTCAAATATTTAATTATAAGTTTTGTTATTATATTTTATTGGAAACGTGTATTACGAATATCGAAACATTGTGATAAAAATGAACGTTAACGTATATTTGATAACCACCACATCAGTTTTGCTAACTGACTCAGCACGTGACGTAGCTGAGTGGTGTAGTTTTTACGGAACTCTGAAAGGAGCGATGATTAGGCGTAGCGAACGGCTGGCGCTGACAAAGAGTAACTGGGAGCGCCAAAGAGCTGACAAAGAACAAGTGGTGGACGGCCGTTGGCCAGCTGCTTCTCAGAAGTGGCCAGGTCACAGCGGAAACTGGAAACGCGATGATGGCGGCGGCGCCATTTCCACAAGAAGGTGGGGGGGGGGAGTTCTCGAGCGAAACAACTTGCCAGAGTTATCGGAAATATTGAGAGTATTTTCCTCAAATGTATGGAAATTTTTCTAAAAGAATTATTCGAGAAGGATATTTTTTTTAGATATCAAAAAATGCTTCTGTAACTAAAAGAATGCCCTTGTGAAAAAAACCGACTAATAATTGTGTAAACATGTACAGTTGAGTTGACTCAAAGGTAGCTTTACCGTTATCTCTGAAGCTACTCTGACCTGCATAGGATTGAAGTCCCGACGGAGGCAAATTTTTGATTCTAGCTGAAGGAGAATTCTAGCGCCTGTTTGCTCTGTTCGATAGTTTTCTGTGGTTTCTCCTATCACTACTAGGACAATACCTGAGCAGTCCCTTCACAAATGGACCACCTTCGATCTTTCCTTTTTCATCCTTATCTCTTAATCTCCCTGAACACACACAGACACGCCGCAGCACACGGGAGACGAATCGGAAGCTAAGAGTTTTCGCGGCTGGGAGGTGACCCGCAGTCGGATTTTCCTGGCGGGGAACCTCCACCAGCCGCAGCGTAGGTCGGTGCTGGAACTGACGGACGAGGAACATCGCTACTTCCGGGAATATAACGTGCACTTCACTCACGAAAGTAATGACCTTGTAAGGTGGCGCGCACGGACGCGCCAGTCTATCAATCTAAATATATTATCCATCAATTATAAAAACGTTTCGAAATGCTTGTGTTCAGAATCAGTGAATTGTATTACAAAGGGTACCTCCGGATAAGATGGTAAAAAGGTCCCCTAAACCTAATCACAAATGAGTAGTAACACTTCATTGTAACATATAAATAATATTTTTGAAAGGTTTCTTAGCCTCCAACCCACCACCCACACCCCTCTACAGTCCAAAACGTGTTTTTTAATTTTATTTTTTTCCTCCATTTAACACTACTTTATCTGAATGAAAAAAATATGCTAAATAAGAAAACAATTTTTACTATCAGAAAAAATATTTTTCGATGCTTTTTCATGGCCCAATTCAAACCCAAAATATATTTTTGTAAAAAAAATTAAAAAATACTTTTACTGTGTCTTAGAACCCTGGAACGGGCTTGAAATATCTCTTAAGTTCCTCTTAAAACACATTGTTGTGAAATATTTTTTAGATTCTTTTCGACAGCTGAGCTGTAGTTAAAAATAAAAACCATTTCCCACTTTTAAATCTAGATTTTAAATATACATTGAGGGTGGAATGGGAGCAAAGAACAGTTCTGGTTTCTAGGAAATAAAAAATATAGGTAACGTAAATCTCTATTCGAGTCACGAAGAGAAATCCAGAAATGTGATAAATAAATGAATTTAGAGTTATAAGGATTAACAATTACATAATAAATGCGTGATGGGCATGGAGTAAATTGGGCTGAGAGCGGCTGTTTCCTTCCTCGACCTATTCTCACCGTCCTTCACATTCTCACGTGCACTACACTGCCACACTTGTCGGGAGACCAGTTGGGAGCTTAGAGCTTGTCCCGGCTGGAGAGGTGCCTCGACGGCTGGAATTAGGTATCTGATATCGGGTTAATACCGCAAGCCTTCGGGCAGATCTTACCATCCAGCAGGGGAATATCACCTTCACCTCCCGTTTAAAACATAAACTACACTTACAGGACTAAATCAATTGACACGCCCGTACACTAGAAATAATGAATCACAAGGTAAGTGATGCAAACGCATGGGGTGGGGTGGGGGAGGCCAAGCGCCGCGGGGTGTGGAGGAGCGCGACGGATCATTGTGAGGCGAAGCAGGGATCGACTAAAAGATCGAGGAGAGTGTGCTAGTGGCGAGGTGCTCCACCGCGGTGGCAAAGATGCGTCCCTAGAGGCGGATATTGCTGGACGCGGTGGAAGGGTGAGGCGAGAGCGTAGTCGGGCCGCCACGTAGAAAGAGAAGTTCAGAGATGGGCGCGGCAGAGCGAGGGCTAACTGGAGAACAGTGGAAAGGGTGGAAGGTAACGTGGGGTTGAGTCCTTGACAATTGCGAAGAGAGAGACACGAAATCACTGAGGTTAAAGGAATGACAAAGAAATGGTGACATACCCGATATATTCGGGGGGATGGGGCGGGGCGAGGAGAGCTGAGGTGCGGTGAAGACGTGCGTATCGAGTGGGTGAGTGGGGGGCGAGTCGGGGGCGTGTCGAACCTGCTCGAGTCGGATCGGGCAGAATCGGAATGGGAAGAAGGGGGAAATGGATTATGAAGGAGAGATGACGTCAGTGAAGGTGACGACTCGGAGGCGAGGGAGACCTGGGGTCACGGGGGGAGCGTGGCGTGAGTGAGGCAGGGCACGTGCAGAACAGAGCAAAAGACGGCGCGGCGCGGCGCGGCGGGGCGGGGCGTGTCGGGTCGGGTAGGACCTCCGAGGGATGGAATGCGGTTGGGAGAGGGAGATAGGGCGCGGGCGAGGCAGTGATGGGCGGGGCGGATCCGCGCGACCGCAGAATCAGCGGCGGCCGCGGCAGCGCCAGGCGACACGCGCCCTTTGATCCCGCCCCACCTTCTAATTAACCTTCCTTTGTGCGCCCCGCCCCGCCCCGCCCCGCCCCTCCCCGTCTGGCGCCCGTGATAGCGGCCACCCGCACGTTTGCATAGCCTCGCCCCGCCCCGCCCCTCCGCGCCCCGCTGAACTCCCGCCCGTCCGCCTTTGCCTTCGTCGCGACCTCCCGCGGGAGCTCACAGTGACCGAGAATGGCTTTTTGGACGGGCACACTCCCGCCACATGTTGCCATTTTTCCAGTGATGTACAATGGAAATAATCGAGGGGGATCGTAATAAACCGTTCTGGGTATTTTCAAGGGGGTATATGTGTATACACACACATTATATATATATATATATATATATATATATATATATATATATATATATATATATATGTGTGTGTGTGTGTGTGTGTATACACACTATACACATACACACATTTATATACATAGTGATCAACCATATTTTAGTTCATTACAACAAAATTAGGTTAAAAGGGGGGACAGGTGTTCTTTCTCGTGAAGGGGCACATGGGATTGCACAAACATGGAAAACACATATTAAAGAACATTAACACTTTCTTGCAAATTATTTTAACAAAACAATAGTAAAAAAATGAAATATGTAGTGGTTGATAATTTTTGAAATATTACAAACCTTGGTAAATTCAGTATTAACTTTCAAGAATGTCAATACGTTATATCTTTACTTCGGTCTTTTTATGTCTTACGGGAGGTCCCTTTTTATGTATTGAATCGTATCCATGCTTGTAAATGTAACCATTACTTATTATTTTTACAAGATAACAATATACCCTTTTAACACACACCTGCTTCTCCTTATGAATTTGCCTTATCTATTCCTACAAAAAAAATACATTATGTTCCTTACATATTCGTTTACTCCCCCCCACTCAATTGCGTATTAATAATTCCCGTTTGGGAACAATATTTCTATGTCGTTGCAAACCAGATAATTCCTGTTCATCGGCTGCTGGCTGGCCAGCGTGATGGGACCTGTCGGCTTCGCTTCCCTCCGCCTCGTGGCCTTCAGCACCTGCGGCCACTCTTTGTCGCCTGTTGTATTCCCACTGTGCCTCGACTTGCAAGGTGATGCAGCTCGCCGCCGATTCAACAACGGATATTTCACATGGAATGGTTTCTGTCCGTTTTATAATGTTTACCTCCCGCACACGAAATATTTCTATTCAGACTACGACACTATGCTCCATTGCCAGGCTGTACACGTGGTTTATCTGTTCGCAAATCACAGGACGGATTTCTCACACACTATTAATACTAAAGACATTGCATCTGCACACTGTGTCTCTCGGTATAATTTTCAACACCTCAAAATTTGTTTGTCAGACGCCCCAATGTTATATCGCAGTGTTTCTTTCATCCGCGGATACGCGGCTGCTCACGTGTCCATGTATTCCCGCTTCTCTCCGATCCACACAGTTCCAGTTTGTCCAATGAATATTGTTTTTCATTTCACTCAATTACGCTTATCGTAGCATTCCTTAGCATTCCTTTTCACCGTTTTTGTCCCGAATTAAAGATCGATGCGACTGGATTCTTTGTCGCTCCCGTCTCTCACTGCCACTGCCACACTCGAGCTCCACCGCCATTTCCTCTCTCGCGTCAACTGCCTGCTCTCGTTTTTCTGCCTCAACAGACTTGTTCCGAACGAGTTGTCGGGCCACGGTTATGGCGACCGCGCAATTCAAAGTACAATCGTATAACCAGAAACGCAATATATATATATATATATATATATATATATATATATATATATATATATATATATATATTGATGTAGGTATGTTCCAGATTTATGGGCTCCGACACCGTTTGACTGATCTCCATGAAAGTTGGCAGATCTTCGTACTTTTTCATGGAAATGGTTTTAATGTTCATGATGATTTGGAATTATGGAAATGATTTTAATTGTTCATTTTGTTGTAGATTTCATTAGATGACGTTGCAGTTCAATATGGCGCTTCAGTTTAATGCAATTTTCAATCCACCTGGACATCATTTTTGCTGCGCGTGTGTGAAGCGAGGCCGAGGAGGACAGGAGGAGCAGGCGGCGCGGGAGGGAGAGGAGAGAGGGAAAAAGAGTGAGAAAAAAGGGGGACAGAGAGATAGAGAGAAAAAAGAGATAGGGAAAAGAGGGAAGAGAGAGAAAAAAGGAGAAAGAGGGAAAGAGAAACAGAGAGGGAAAAGAGACAGAGGGAAACGAGGGGGAGCGAAGAAGAAAGTGATGGAAAATGAGAGCAGGGGAAAAGGAAGAGAAAGAACCGGAAAATTGAGAAGGGGGAGGGAGAGTGAGGAGGAAAGAGAGAGAGGGGGGAAATAGTAGGAATAGAGAGGAAAAAATGAGAGAGAAGAAAATATAGAGGAAAAGAAAGGAAGAGAGAGGACAAGAGACACAGAAGGAAAAGAGACAGCGGTTTATGTTTGGTTTATGACGAGGCGGAACTGTCTTAACGCTTTTACCACAAATGCTTTCCGTAACCCAAGAAGTGCGATAGCAGCAGTCTCTTACATCCTCGCGGCTCCGAATCAGTCAACACTATTTTAAAGAGCTATTGACTCATGTTGTTGAAAGAAAATAGTGAAGGATATTGATTACTCGTAGAATTGAGAATTTGATCAGTACAAAACTTGACTAAAAAGGTTTCAGATACTGTTTGTGTATCTTCTTATAAACCAATAATGCAGCAACGTTCGTTTTTCCTGTGTATTCTACATAATTTGATGTTTGTAACTTTTTAGTATTAGTGCCTTCCTTGACATTAATAATAGTTATTTTTCGTTCAGTTAGCTAAATATGCTCATTAATTCATTGAAAAATCGTTCATTATCTCAATGTTAATAGCATGCGTGTAATTAAAAGTCCACCGTGGAATTAAAACAACACACCTACCAATCAGAATTCAGAAAAAGAGAGAAATCGTTTAATTAAGAAACTATTTGTACATCACAGACGCAGCAAAGGTATTTGCAGTCGTCCATGAAACATGAACAAAAATGGGCATTACATATTACGTACCTACAACAACTACCTACAAATATCTACAACGAATGAATAAAACTAAATTGGGGAAGTAAACTATAAGTTAGATGACTTATGGAACAACATAAAATATTTAACGTGAATAAATTAAATGTTTTACGTGTAAACATTTGATTTTAGGATTACGAATGTAAAAATGTAAATGTCAGTTATGTTTACCAGTTCTAAAATGTACGCTATAGCAAAGCTATGTCAAAAGTGACTAGTTTTTCCCCAATATTTATACATGTATTCTCTCACATACCTGTCATTACTTTTCGTGGGAAGTAATGTTTTCATGATTTTGTCAGCTTCTTATATTTTATCCGCAATATATTCAATACCTTCCATTTGCAAAATATTTCGTGGAAACAAAAGCAATGCAAGGCCCAATAAAATAGATCTTCTTCAGAAGTACTACTACGTCATGATTTGCATGTCTCAGGTGGAAAATATGTGCTTGAGTTTCTTAAAATTTAAATAATTCGGAAAAGGAAACGAAACGCAACATATGTATGAAGGGGTATAATTGCACTCATGGTAAATAAGAAAACTCGCACTTATCGTCGCTGTTTTCTTGAACATACCATTCATACAATTATCCCCCTCTTTGTACACTCGTTTCGTTAATTACCATTATGTGTCTGGGGCGTTTAATAGGTGTTTTTGCCCCGAGGGCGACTTCCAAACCCGAAGACCTCTGACCCTGTGGCTCATTGCAATTATAAATTCACGGGAACATTCAAAAATCACCATTTTATATCACTTAAGGGGGAAAATACGGTTTACAGTAGTTAAATTTTCATTATTTTTCCACTTTTCTCCATTAAAATCATACTCCACATCAGTTGAAATGAACTGACACACAGAAATATCTTTCTTCTGGAAATAAAATTATGCTTTTAACTTTTAAGAAATTATTTTATTCTTTTTTTTTGTTTTGAAAAATCAAATTTCGAACAGTTTTTTATGCACTGACTTAATGTTTCCCTGTTAACGCAAATAATTTTGAATATTTTTACAAATTTCGTCTTTTAATTTGTTAACAATATTCACAGGTACAAAACCATGCTCTTTTATTTATATCTCTGGATAAATAGTTAATTTTGAATATTAAAAAAATAAAGTTTGAATCTAAAGTTAATATATTGATTATCAATAGTTTTTTTTTTGTTTTATAATTTTTATTACAAAAACTATTGATCTAAACAGTATGATTTAGCATGGTTTTGTAGACAATACTTGGTTAAATAAGTCCTAGAAATTCATAGCTTTAGAGAAACGGATCTTAAAAACAGTAATTCTGGAAAACAAGGAACGAAGTAAGATTCATGAGTTTTGCGTACTTTACTACTCCAATAGATGCATGATGCAGCGTCATATCTATTAAATCATCAGTCGAAAAGTATTGCAGGTATCGAAATATTTTGTTCACCAAAATATTCCTGAATATTTTATACATAGGAAAAAAATGTCTTCAAAAATCGAATTTTTTAAGGTTTTAAGGTGTATCTTCCCCCTTAAGCAAAACATAATTTATATAGACTTATAAACAATTATATAAAAAATTTAACAAAATAATATAAACAAAGTTTTCTCACAAACCGTTCCAATTTTTTCTTTAAATTTTTGTTACGGATAGTGCCAAATGTACCCTATATGAAGACATATACGCAATATTCCACTAATCTTTTTTTCAAAAATTACAAAAATAATTTTTTTTACTTGTCTCTCACATGAGTAATACATTAAAGGCGATTTCTTCAAATAAGTATATTGATGTACATGTGATGTGTGTGTATATATGTTTGAAATAACGTCAAATAAATTTTCTCGAAAACTCAACAATTTTGTGTTAAAATGAGCACAAAATTTCCCATTTTCAGAAACGCTCTCACGCCATTTCGCAAACGTGTCTCCAAATTTTTTCTTCAAAGTTTTCCAAAGGATAGTGCTATTTGCACTGTTTAATTTGACGTAATGTTTATTTTAGTATATCCTTTCGTTTTTTCAAAAATAAAAAAATGTAATTTTTTGAAATATCTCTCACGTCGTTAATATGCACATTTCCTCCGATTTGCATACATTATTGCATTGGAGAGTAAAAGTGCTTCAAACGATTCTAAATAAAGTTTTTCGAAATCTCAATAGATTCCTGTAAAAAAAGAACCTTAAATTTCGCATTTACAGTAAAGCTTAATCACCATTTTCTTAAAATCGGCTACAAATTTTTAAATGAAAATTTATATTTAGGACGAGATTTTACTATTCTTTAATATTCAGAAAGTAATATTTCGGTTCTACTGTTAGGAAACCGAAAGTTTGAGAAAATGTAAAAAAAGTACTACGAACGACGATAGAAGACAGCTGGCTAGAGAATAGGGCAAGACTATATTTGGTCCACACCAAGAAAATTAGAAAACTTTATTAGGAAGTCGAGAAAGTCTGTGTCATTCTGTAGCATGACTAGTTACTTTCTCGTATACATACGAATATACGCAGTAATATACGTTAGTGTAGAGAATGTTATGTAATGCTGCGGAAAATCGAGATTTCAACGGAAATACACGTTTTGGGGTTCTCTTATATCTAAAAAATGTTGGTCTTTTTTTCAAAATGTCCGTCCGTTCGGCCGTCTGTCTGTCGGTCCGTGAGTCCGTCCGTCTGTTTGTTTTGAAAGAATCCTACCCCTGGTTTAGGCGCTAGTAGTGTTCACAGACGGACGGACAGACAGAAAGACGGACAGTCAATATGCACATTTCCAATGATTTGATCACATTCTTGCATCTGTGAGTGGCAGTGGTTCAAATGTCTTTAAATGAAGTTTTTCGAAAACTCAATAGATTCCTGTGAAAAAGCATCAAATTTTTCATTTACAGTAACGCTTAAACTCATTTTCGTAAAAACGGCTCTAAATTTTACAGTGAAAACTTCTTTGCAGGACAAGGTTTAACTCTTCTTTAAAATTCTTTAAGTAATATTTAGGTTTTGCTGTTAGGAAACCGAAATGATGAAATTTCAATAAAATGTGTTTGGGCGGCGATAAATGGCAGCTGGTAAGAGGATATGGTGAGATTGTAAAGCCTGTCCACACCAATGAAATTAGAAAACGTTTTCTACATGAAAGGCTGTTCCGCTCTGTTGCACCACTAGTTTTATTTTGTACGAAAAAATCAGTTTAACAACGATTATGCAATAGTAATTAGATGTGTCATTTCACTCAGACACGTCTTTTTCACTTAGAAAACTGTGACACGTACAGAAACATCTGTTTCTGTAAGGAACTAGTGATCCATCAAGTTTTGTATGCACCACGGGCGTTACTAGATGTTTTTTGGTTGGAAGTCACCCTTGGGGCAAAAATATCTACTTAATGCCTTAGATACATAAATAACTATTATTTATTTCTTAGGAGACAAAAGTGGAATTTTATAGTATGTGAGGAATACGCGTGTTGCTTAAAAGTAGTGATTAAATCAAGACATCGTCTGTTAACTTTCCTTTGGAAATCCGGGAGACTGAAATGCTACACCGTGATATGTACGTCCCAAGATTTCATGAATAAGAATAATACGTTTTAACTGAATTCATTGAAGCGGACTTTGACATGACCCATCGTGTATCTTGGCCAGTACTTCATTTGCATTCCAATCTCGTGTTAAGTTTTACAGGTTTATTCACATTTGTGGGATCAGGGTAGTTACGAGAAATTAATCAAGCTTTAAGTAAACTTTCATTTATTTTTTATAAGTCACTCTGTTTCTCATAAAGTATTTTTATATTTGTACTTTTAAATTCAAGTGTTATTAAGCCAATGTCTTCTTCTTCTTCTTTTTCTTCTAAGTAGGTGGGGCCAGTTATTCTTCATACATCACCTTTATGATGGGTTTGGAGATGTGGATGCCCAGTTTTCGATCCATCTTTTCTTGAATTTTTCTGGATCCCGCTTACCGTACGGTCTTAAATCTCTTGGTATTCTGATCAGCCTACTATTATCTGCTCATGAAACGTGTTCATCCCAGCCTTTTCTCCTTGTTCCTATGAATTTAACTTCGTCCGTCACAACACATTCATTTCACAGCGAAAGTAATTACCGTAAACCCTCATTAATACGAATTCCAAGGAGCCAAAATAATTGGAGTACGTATTATAAAAATTCGTGTGTTTCGAGCAGTATAAATGTCCGTATTACCGTCATCCCTAGCTGGGATGGAAGGTTTGTTCGTGTTACAGCGAAATTCGTGTTAAGCAAGTTCGTACTAACGAGGGTTTACTGTGTCATAATTTTGTAATTTTGCTTAATATCGTTTCCTATTATTTCTCTCCTATTTGTCGTAAGTTAAGATGAGATATGTAATTAATATATGTAATATTCATCTGTTGACTCCGTAAATATTTAAATAAACTAATATATAAATTACAGTTCAAATGGATTTTCACGGAGTGTTTCCTTGTTTCAGGTAAAGCATCTGAATTACTTCTCTGATGTAGTGCCTTGGAATCAACGAAATGGTGATGTACATTGTTCCTGTTATTCATAGTAGTAAACTTTTTATAGACTTCAGTGTTTGAAGTAATAGTACATAATGTACAAGGTTTATTTACCAATCTGAAGATTTCGTTTCGAAAAGCCGACAGTGTCCGAATCGTGCTTCTGCAATTATTCTTTACTTGAGAAGCGAATGCAAATGAAATACTTTTTCTGCCGTACGCTTAAAATATGTCCCTTAGATTCAAGGATATTGGCATCCGGTAAGAAACAAAGAGTAACAGAAGACAGTCGCACGAGCTCCTGCAGATGGCGAACACCAGATAATGTTAAAGTAGACAAATTTCGGGTAAGGATGAAGAAAGTTTTAGTTCTGGTCAGGAATCCAGTTTTATTAAAATACGTATCAAAATAAAGTAATGAGATATGAATTAGTAATAAAAAATAGAAATCGTTTTGGAAATATGGAGATTTACTATAATAATACGATTTCAAGATAAGTGTTTTGAAATAAGAAACCTGCCGACCCAAACGTTTTAATGACATTGTACCCATTTATACTGCCCTACTGTGTGAAACTTATTTTCCCTAAGATCACAGTTCGGGGTATTAATAAGCTCAGGAAAGTACCTGAAAAAATCGAAAAGGAAAAGAAGAGCAACAAAGAGAGAATTAGAAGACGACTAAGAATCAGAAAATGTATATAGAAAGTCGAAAAAGAAGAAAGATATAGATATATTAAAAGGAATGAAGAAGAAAACAAAGAAGAAAAGAATGAAGAGGAAGAGAATGATGAAGAAAACTAAAAAAACTAAAAATAAGGGAAAAGGAATGAAGATGTTAAAAATTAATGATAATAAAAATGAAGAAAATGAGGAAGATGGAGAACATGAATGCCCATTTAGATCCACGTTGCGGCCCTGTGTCTCTTGCGGAGGCTTTCGCCCCTGCCGTCAGCTTCTGTGGCGACGTCCCGCGGGGCGCCAGCACGCCCCGTCCCTTCGCGCTCCCTCCCCTCCACCCTTCTCCGGCTTCCCCTCCCTGCGGGCGTCGCCCTTCTGGGAAAATGAACAGATTTATTGCGGCGATCTCCGCCGCGGATACACGCCCCAAAAAGGAACACGCCGCGAATATGAGGAAATATATCTCCCGCGGTGCTACATATGAAGGTGAGGGCGATTGTTTTGTAGATTCGTTTGTTTCAAAAGGTAAGCGATTACAGTCAAGAGAATGAAAGTAAAATTTAAAAAAAGTTGCTTCATATTTTTGTTGTGGGATTTCAGTATAATTAAATTTTAAAATAATTTTCTTTTTTCGAAGGTATAATATTTTTTGAGGTTCTCTGCTCGCGAAATAATTAACACCATATCAGATCACATAAGTGATCATCAAAGAAAGTAAGAGAGATGAAGTCTCTATTGTTTAATCTCTTCGTCTGTACAATGTTACGACATTTTTAAATGTGTCCCATACATTTAAATTATTTACAATAATTAGAGATAATTTTACTCTTTTCTTAAATTTGTAATGATGCAGTTTTAAATTGACTCTTTCAATGTCGTGTGTAAATCTTATAATTGCACAGTATTTAACTGATTTTTTTCAAATACTTAATAATGCACAACAAATTTTTTGTGAACTACTTTGAATTAATTTTGTGAACCCTCTTTTAAAATCACAAACTGTCGTCATTAAAAATCCACATTTGTTATTTTCCTTGTAAATATGTATGTACTTTAGTACACGCTGAGGTGACCGAAGTAATGGGATACCTCCTAATATCGTGGCACACCTCCTTTTGCCCAGCGAAGTGCAGCAACTCGACGCAGTATGGTCTCAAGGAGTCCCCTGTAGAAATATTGAGCAATGCTCTCTCTATACCCCTCCATAACTGCGACTTGATGCTGCATGATTTTGTGCACGAACTGACCTCTCGATTACGTCCCATAAAGTTCATATGGGATTCATGTCGGGCTATCTGGGTGACCAAATTTTGCGCTCCATTTGTCCGGATTGTTCTTCAGACCAATCTCGAAAAATTTTGACCCAGTGACCTTGACGCATTGCCAACCATAAAAATTCCATCGTTTCATGACAATATGAAGTTCTTCTGTGTCTGAAAATGGTCTCCAAGTAGCTGAACATACCCTTTTCCAGTCATTGATCGGTTCAATTAGACCAGAGGACTCAGTCCATTCTATACAAAAACAGCTTTCTTCATTACGGAGTCACCACCAGCTTTCACAGTTAACAACTTCAGTCCATGGCTTCGTGGAGTCTGTGCCACAATCGAACCCTACTATCAGCTCTTACCAACTAAAAATGGGACTCATGTGACCAAGACACGGTTGTCCAATCGTCTTGGGTCCAATCGATATGATCACTAACCCAGGACAGGTGCTGCAGGCGATGTGCTGTTAGCAAGGTCACACGAACCGCTCTTCTGCTGGCATAACCCATTAAAGCCACATTTTACCGCACTGTTTTAACAGATACGGTCGTCGTACGTGACACATTGATATCTGCGTTTGTTTAATGCTGTATTGCGGGTCTGTCAGCGCTCCCAACTTAACGCAAATTCTGTTGCTCTCGGTCATTAAGTTCGCCAGCCAATGTGCTGGCGATAGTGAGACGTAATACACAAAATTAGGTGTTCTCGGGACATTGTTGACATTGTGGATGTCGCTTTATTGAATTCTCCAACGATTTATGAAATGAAATGTCTCATGCGACTAGATCCAACCGCCATTCCGCAAGATTTTCTTAAAAACGGCTCTAATTTGATTTAAACTATCGGTAGAAATAGTGATAAACTATGAGATGAAATGAATGTCATATAGCTCTATTCTTTTGTCTTTTCAAAATTTACAACAAGGGTATTTTTTGTCTTGTTTCTCACGTCGCTCATATTGACATCGCCGGCAATTTGTTCACCTTGTTCTATTTATATGTAGATATGATTTAGTTAATGTCATAAAATTTCTCGAAATCTCAATAGTTTTTATTGAAAATTATCTCAAAATTGTGCCTTTTCAGAAATGCTCCATGGCCATTTTCTCAAAAACGCCTCCAAATTTATTCTTTAAATATTTTAACGGTTAGAGCTAATTGCACTGTTTAATATGACTAAGTTCCTTTTGGTGTATTCTCTTGTCCAAAAGTACACAAATATCTTTTTTAAAGTATATCGCACGCCATTAATATGCACATTTTTAGCCATTTGTATACCTTATTGCAATTGTGAGTGGATGTGCTTAATATTACTTCAAATGAAGTTTTGCGAAAACTCAATAGATTCCATTAAAAATAAGTTTAAATTTCACAATTACAGTAAGGCTTAAACGCCATATTTTTTAACAGCTCTAAGTTTTTTAATGAAAATTGTCATTTAGACCGAGGTTTTACTCTTCTTTAAGATTCTTAAAGTAATATTTCGGGTCTCTAATTAGGAATCCGAAAAATTTAGAAAATGTGAAAGAAATGTACTTTGGTCGGCGATATATGGCAGCTGGCAAAACGATGGGGCATAACCGTATAGTCAGTCAGCACCAAGGAATTTAGAAAACATTACTACGAGAAATTCTATGTCATTCTGTAGCACCAATGTCTGTGTTAGTTTTTCGTATACGTACGTATTCAGAGTAATATAAGGAAATTTATGTAATGCTGCGGATAATCCATTTCGAGATTTCAACGGAAATACACGTTTTGATGTTCACTGATACCGAAAAAGGGTGTGTTTCAAATCGTCCGTCCGTCTGTTCGTCTGTGAACACTACTAAAGCCTGAAACATCCGTAGGATTTTTTCCGAATTGAAGAAACCCTGTCCACCTGGCTTTAGTTGAAGCTTTGCAATTTTACTTTAACTGAAGCCCCTAAGACATGTTCAAAATTTTCTCTGTTGTATTAAACTATCAGTCAGTTATTAATTGTATTTAGCAATAATGTGTATTAAATTAATTAACGATTCTTGTTTACGGACGGACAGTGCTTTTAAGAGACTAGAATATGTGTTGATATATTGATTGAAACCTTATAACTTTAACGTAGAAATTTCGTGCTTTTAATATCACTTAAAGTAAACAGGGTTACAAAATCAAGTTTCTTTTAATTCGTTTTTTAAAATTTTGCTCTCAATTGAGAATTTGAGTTCGGACTGATGTATTATTCATTTTAATTGATCATTTCTTTGCCCTTAGGAGAAAATGGGAATTAACATAAATAAATTTGTGACAAGAACTCTCAAGAAGCTTCTCCCAAATACTGTCGTGGGTCAAGAATCCAGTGCCGTACCGCCACTGTGGAGGAATTAGTACAATTTAAGGGTTGCCCTTACTTTTAAATCTCGCGCCAATTTTTCTGGATGCAGTGACCACGAGCTGTAGTAAGCGTGTTACATTGCCCGCGGTCTTGACATGTCTGAATTAAAACGGATAATCAATTCCATAATTTGGCTCTATTTCGAGAAGCGGTGCGTTGTCCATATTTTTTTGTTTCCGCAGCATTATTTCCATGACCCTTTCACATTATTTTATACTGTTTGCTCAAATCCTTTGTATTTTTCATTATCCACTCTTTTCATAGTATCTGAATCAAATCAGCTGTCTGGTGTGGTGATAGTATATTATATAATTTATTTGGTTCTTTGTTATATTAGACTGTCATTTATAACTTGTAGTACACTTCCTTTAGTACATGAATATTAGATATTTATTTTACTAGAATATTAGAGAAAATAATTTGTGAAGTTGTTTTTACTTATTAGCAGTAAAACGTTGGCCAATTCAATCAAATGAGATCAAACTATACACAATAAGACAACGTTTCGGGGAACTTTTTCTCCTCATGTTCAGGCCATCTTCAATTAACATTTAAATTGCAAAAGGTATATAAATTAATTAAATAGAATAGTATTTAATATCAGATACAAGTAAAACGAATTATTAACAAATAATAACAAATTACTTCCAAGTAAAATAACTATCTGGTCTTCATATACTAAAGGAGGTGAACTAGAAAATATAAATGACTGTTTAATATACAAGGGATCAAATAAATTAAAAAATATATTTAAATAACAGCAGTTACGTTAAAAAACATTCTATAAAATACCATGATAATTATTTGGTGTTAACATTTCCGAATTACACCTTACAGTCTAGGACGCGTCTTAGGCCGCACTCGATTTGCAGTACGGCAGCATAAACAATTTCCTGTCGGAATAGCCAACTTATGAAACTATTACTCCGATCAACTCTCTCGCTTTTGTTTTGTTTCTTGTCATACACATTCCTCGCGCGGTTGAGAGACTATTCACTGTACAATAATGTATGTTGCGTTTTTCATTAGAATTAAAAAATGATGTTCATCTATATACAAATATTAACTCTGTGAACAATTATTAAGTTAATTAAAAGTTATCATTATCAATAAGTATGAGCGAAAGAGACATTAAAAATGTCAAGTGCAAAAGAAAAATACAACCTAAAAAGTTATGTGATCAAATTTCTGTGTTAATAATACCTTTGAGATGATAATATTATTAATTTTAACAGTGATATTTAATGTATTATTTACCATTTGGATTGGATTTTTCTAAACAACCTGTAACAAGTATTGTACTGCCGCTTCCGGGTCAATGACCCCCATCTCGATCAGGTTTTTCGTCCTGATCCTTTGAGCTGAGATAGCCCCTTGTTTTGCTTCTGGACATAAATGTAACTTCATTATCTGTGCACTTCTTCTATAATTCAGTGGGCAATATAGTTATTCAAATTATCGTCATCTATGATGTCGTTGCAGGAAGTATTCTTCCTTGAGGAAGGACATGATCAAGGATAAGAGCCCAAATTTATTGATGATTTACCCTTCAAAATAGATTTTATTACATTTGGGCGAATATTGTGTTAACAACCCTTGAAAAAAAACGCTCATGTTCTTTCTGTTTTCACAATTCAAGTAGTGTAGGGTAGGGATCACAGAAATTTTGAAGTCGTGCACAGAATTCACTTCTCCCCATAGCACGCTTCACACAGTTTTTAACTGGTTTTTTGACGTAAAATAAATAAATAAATTAGTATCAATTTATTATAGTAAATAAATATTAAATAAACATTTCTCACAATAAATACCCTCTCGGGTGAACTTTCCTTCTTTAATAATTATCAATTTCTTAATGGTTTCAACTCTTAATGATTTATATTGAACAGAAATAAATTATATAACTTCATTAAATTTATAGGTTTGGTAATTTTTAAGTGACCTAATGGATTGTTTCTAACATTCCGGTGATATCAAAACTAACGCAAATGCATTTTATTTAACTGTTCAATTATTCATTAACTTTTAAAGTAAATATTAAAAAATAGAAAATCATTAATGTAAGTCTTTAGTAACTTGTCTGTTGTTACCAGAGACAGTCTTCCTCTTTATACATATTTCTTCTCCATATCAACGGGGTGTGATACATAAGATTGGGATGTTTATGGTATTAATTATAAATTTCTTATTTTTTAAGTTGCTTATTGAAACAGAAATATAACAATGAATATAAATGACACAATAAATATACAGTAGCACAATAATATTGAATTTTCTACACTCTTATTGTAACTTCATTACTATAAACTACTACCTAAACATGCAGTAATTACACCAGTTAACATTCTCATAATCCCTTGTTAAAGAATTCTAATGAAAATTATTTCATACACCAGTTTCCGTAACAATTGCAAGGCAAATAATTCCGAATTGGCAGACAAGCAGTACAATATTCATATTCTTATTACAGCAGTACACACTCTTGTTGTGCTTATAGGAATTCTAAAAAATTCAATGTAAGACAATTGTTATTTTGAGCATTAAAATTAGTGTAATGTGTTAAATTCGAAATGCATGTGGGATTTAAGGAGAGAAACATGGTGCCACTTGCCCAAAATCAGTTTTAGAAATAATGTCACAAATGATTCCCATCACATAATGTTATAACGGGCCACAAAAACTGAGACAAAATTAAAAAGACAATTTACATGTATATTTAAAAATACGAGAGAAGTTCTTGTGTGAAAAATAAGAATTACAAGAGAAGAATGATTTGGAATAATAATGATAATGGTGATGAAGTAAATGGAATATATATGATCCTCTCTGTGTGGGAAATTATTCTTCTGAAGGGTTAAAACAAATGTCTGGAGATAAACTATGTTTAGAATATTACAAAATCAATAATTTCTATTGACGATTAAAGAAAAACATCATGTAAAATTGTGTCAACAAAACTTGCTCCAATAAACATTTAAGAGGAGCTAGTCCAGACATATTTCAAATGCTGGGGAACGAAAAGTTATTCCTTCATCAATCGTGCATCTGCTTCATGCAATACAACATTAATCCATTAACCGTAAGGCTAATGTCTTACCTGAAACCATACCTGGTTATGCATCAAGTTAAACGTTTTTCCAAATAGATTGAGCATGACAGTTTAGATGCAATGCACAGGGGATTCTTCTGTAAATGCATAATATAAATAAAAAGTTACTTCCACGTTCTTGTTAATAAATGATGAATTACTGTCATGATAAAACCTTTTGAAATATAAGAAATATTGTTCTAATGAATATCGTGCCTATTACTGTAATTGTCATCCTCTTCTCCTGAAATGTCCTCCAAATTTATTACGATTTTATCAACTTCTGGAACATCTTGAATTTCTTTCCTCCAATATTATTTTATTATTCTTTCTGTGTACTACACATAATTGTTCCTCGTTTTTGGGGCAACCTACAAGGATATGTGTCAAAAAGAAAAATTAGATGATATCCGATTCCATATTTCAATTAAAATTACTGAGATAAATATTGAAAATAATAAATATAATAATAAGCAATATGGGCTACACAAAGAAAAGCAACGAAATATAAGAAATAATTGTTGTAAAATACCTGCATTCAGATGTGAAAATAACTAATAATAATAATATTTAATTTATAGCAGTTAATTTTAAAAACTATTATTCTTTTTGTTCAAGTCTTTGGAACTGTAATTAAGGCTTTTATCAATATCAAGAAGATGGCAATTCATGAGTTAAATATTCTCTTAGGCACACCTGACATAATGCTTCCTCCCAAACCAATGCCACTGTCTGACCTTGAAACTATAACAATTTGTCTCATACCATTCTTGTTCTATGACATTGAAAAAACAGTGGTACGAAGGATGGTAAAATACTGAGGCACCTTATCTTCTAAAGATTGTAAACAATATATCTAGAAAAAAGAAAACAATCCAACTCAAACATATTATCCTCATTCAACATTTTGAAAATGAAAATTATATATAAGACCAAATATTTTTAATTGACTACTTAAACGTGCATAGTTGCCTCAAGAGAACAACAATGGAATTATTTGGTGGCACCATGCCTTGTTGTAACCACATCTATAACAAATTTATTGTTAAAATAATTTATATTTCAAATTAAACCTTCAATATTTAACGGTTACTTACCACCAAATCATTTTTGCGATCTTGATGATTTTTTTTTCCATCTACTACAAATGAAGCATTGTAAATTATGATTAGGCAAGGCCTCAAATTTTTAATGCCATGCATTAACTGAGCTTGGATAAATTTTCGGAAATTTTCAAAAACAATATAAATATTGATTTAAGAATGAGTTTAATACTTTGACCATAATGAAAATTAATAATGCACTTGCCTTTCAAAATTCTTACTGTTCATAACACCATATTAATCTTGGCCCCCTCTTCGAATCTGTGCAAAAATTAACCTTGCCCCTAATGACCAAAAGTTATTCACTGACACCTTCATTCAGAGGAAATTGTCTCCTGCAGTTCTGTTTGGGTGTGGTCAGGGATTCTTGTATTTTGTGTTTGTTGATAATTGTTTCAACTAACATCACACCTAATAACTTGAAAAAAGAAAATTGGATTTATTACTATTAATACATGACTAAAGATAATTAATAGTTAAAGATCTACTACAACTACAAATGTCACAAACAAACAACTACAAACATCACTATTTTAATTGAGAAGAATTACACTAGTCTGTTTTAAAAGATAAGATTTAGAAAAAACATTGATCTTGCCTGTAATACTTTCGCCACTCCTATTAATCGAACAAGTGTGCGTGGCATGGACTCCTTCTTCCACTGATACCTTCTCGACTTCCACAATCCACATAATAAATTTACAATCCACTTTTGAAGGAAACTGAAAGCGCATTATCTTTAACGGCGAAATACTAACAAAGTATAGGCGCAGTTGTTGTTGGGCTATCCGTTATTTTCTAATTATTAATAAATAGTATTCATGAAAATTAATAATGTATATAATAAAATTAATAATTCGGAACTTGGTAACTTTTACTACTAAAACTATTACAACTAACTTCACTATGATTACCTTGAAAAACAATTGGAAAATAATAAATAAAAATAAAAAAAGTCTATCACGAAACGGATAAATGCAGATTTACAAAAAACAGCAAACCGCTAAAGGCCAATCGCTAGCAAAAATAGCAAATTGGCACAGCACACTTCTTATGAATGGCTTTTAATGTTGACGGAATCTACGGAAGTAGTTAATTTTTTGTTGCAAACTAAAATTGAAAAAACGCCACTACTACGTAAACGTATTGTATAGAGTGTAATTGTGTGAAGAGTGGCAGTGGCTTTTGCCAACACAAATCGAAACGAAACTACCCTAGATCTCATCCAATAGTCATGTTTTTCAAAAGTTGTTCCGTTAGCTGGTCTTTTTAGTTGGCCAGCACTTTACTTTCCATTCTATTGTTCCAAAAATTCTCTTATCTGACAGAAATGAATGTCCCCTTACAGAGACGAAAACTGATATCTTCAGATGGCGAGAGACATTAGGGGAAAGAGCTCCATGACATGAAGAACCTGCATTTTCCTGTTCTGCTCGCTCCACCCACGTGCAAAAAGCCTTAAACTCATATTTTCGGGGCAATGTATAAGGTTATTGCCGCAGCAACTCTAGGATCAGCTGATCAGTATATCCAATAGAAAAGTTTAAAATTACAGCGAAATAAAAAGTAGAGCCGAGGATAAAATATGATTTGCACCAACCATTAGAAAAAACAAAATACGATATGGAAAACTATACGTTTTCAATCATTGACTCAAGGATAGAGTGTGACTTTAAACAAGTTCAGTATATAGAAAAAATCGCGTAAGAAATATAACGAAAAGCTGTCAAACTCATTTTTGCCCATGAGTGAGCGTACCACAATTTGAAACGACGCTCCTCGTACGTGTATATTATTTCATTGAATGTAAGAATTTCGACGTGCAGGCATAAACAGAGATTCGGCTATTAATATTCTGCGTACACATATGTTTGTCGGAGAAGTGCTGTCAGGAGACGCGGGTTTGATGGAGGAAGCATTATTGCTGGCCACATCATAACCTAATGCTGCAATAATTGAGAACCCTTCATTCAACAGCCCGTGAGCGTCTCCTTTGAAGCCATTGATGCAGTCGAGATTAGCTGTTAGTGCCATCAATCATAGCAACTGACACCACCAGTTCAACCGGACTCCCTGCAACCTCTGGAACCTGAGCTAATTCCCTAATTACTGCGGGTTATAGTGTTGGGCATGATGGCTCCATTCGGTGGTGAGAGAACACTAGGCCTCTCCACTTGCTTGGCAACGTTGAACGAGCCAGGACAGAGCCAGTCAGGAAACTCCGAAAGGAGTCGAAAAACGTAATAATATTAGCAACCATATTCTTTATAAAGTGAGTACTTATTTTGAAAGTTTTTCATAGAATAGTTGTATCTCATTTTTTTGGCTGCTGTGATGATTTAGAATATATTTTTAATTTTGATTATATCAAAAAAGAAAAGTTAAATAATGAGAAAATGAAAATAAGATATAGATTCACTTCAACAGTTTTATTGCTTCATCTCTGTCATCTCCAAGTGTGTTTATTAAGAGCAGATAATGTTTTAGATTTACGAATACGAATGTTAAAATTAATTATAAACAATTATCTACCTTTAGACTAAACAAATAAGCTTTCAACTCGTAATCCAAGAGATCATAAAAAAGAACACTTGAATTCAATATGGTGAACAGTTTGAGACCCCACTTTGGTATGGCATACAACTCCTTCACACTTTGGCTTTCTAACGAACAACATACAACAAGAATTAGCTGTGTACTCATTCCCCAAGGGCATAGTTTTCATCGGCACATTCAAGACATTGTGCAGCGCAATGCCGACACCGACAGGCCGCCATACTTTCATTTCCCTATTACATTGGCTAATTTCTCAAAAAGTTTTACTTGTGAGCTAGTTGTACGTGTTTTCTGTTGCTGGCCTCAGAGCAGGGAGCGACCGGCGGAGGGGCTCGCTGCCTCCCGCCTCGAAGCACCCACCACGGAAGAAACCCAGTGGCAGCCGCCACGAAACGTAATACACAGACAATATAGGAGATGATCTAGTCATTGAATGACCTTGACTCAACTAAATCTCGTTTGTAATTTAAAGAGGCTACGACACTTTACATCTTCATAAAAAATATATTTTATATCTCCTGATCTATTTGCAGTTTCATTTATGGGGATATTTAACACTACGACTGTCTTTCTCCATTAATTACATGGATTCTTTTTAGGGTCATATTTGACCCCACACTTTTTTCCACTAGTTTACAAGTATTTCATGCACGGATGTTATTTAGAAATATTAATTGAGGAAATAATGCTATTCATTTGCTTTATTTACTACATCGTACGAAATAACAGAGAATAATATTTGCAGAAAAAACATTCTAGCATATCTTCATAACTGTAAATAGGTGTCTACCTAACCAGCATGAGAATGAAACAGGGCTATCGATTCGTATTTGGCAAATAGATTATCATTCAGAAACTAAAATATTATATTATTAAATGGAAATGGGCATGCTTTTACAATTTTTCTTGTCATTTAGAAGGGAAACACCAACTCTGTTTGGGAGTATATCTGACCCCAACCACATAAAATTCACATTACTTCAGACAAAGCTTTCATAAAAAACTAAAAAGTTTACAACACATGATAGTCTGGATGTAAATAGCAAATCTAAAAGGAAATATTCATGTGAATAATTTTCAGTGTTGTAGAACACAATTTGCGCTTGGGGTCACAAATGCCCCCAGCAGAGTCTAAGGGCTCAAAAGGCAGGAGACGTCCAGCTCCGGGAGTTCAGCCACCGCAACAGGAGCCGCAGGCCGAGTCTGAGTGTGACGTCGATGGGTATTCTCGTGTAAAAGGGCTGCGAGTACCAGAGCTAGACAGAGTGATTTGGAGAGAGTAAGCCAACGTGCTGTGACTGCATGTGGTATGAAGTGATTATAGTGACGTTGATAGGGTTCTGGACACTCTTCTGTTGTGACTGTGACTTGGGCTTGACATTTGGTCATTTTCTGGTATTTTGGCAACTGGTTACGGTCACAGCCTTCTCTCGTCGGTGTGCTAAACATTGGAAGTACGTATGGTACTGATTTTGAAACGGAACATTGTAAACCTTTGTCACAATAGACTTGTGTTCTTGTGCTTATTTGGAACACTTGAAGACAGTGGACGGTGTGTTACGCACCTCTCTTCCATCCCCTTCCGGAGCGCTCTCGGGGAGGCTCCGACGGGCGCTTTCCTTTCCGGCGGGCGACGCGTCGGAGTGACGGAGCGACTCGCTGCCTCCCGGCTCGAGGCGCGCGCAAACGTCGACGCAGCAGCAGCAGCAGCAGCAGCAGCAGCCATAAAACGTAACGTACGACTTCCTTCCGCCCCGTGCCGCCGCTTCAGTCTTCCCCTTCTTGTGCCCCACTCCGTCGCGTTCGCTCGGCGAGGAATCGTCGCAGGGGGCCGCGAAGACAGCGGTCGCTCTCGCAGGGGGCCTTTTTCTATTGCGGCACTTGCGGAAGATTTTTGGAAGACGAAGCACAGCAGTGAGTGCGGGGCAGACGCGGCGGTGGAAGAGTGGAGGTGAGTTATATCTTCTGGTGCTCCATGTAGCAGCGGTGTGAAAGTCGTCAAACATGCTTTTTTTCGCAAAAATAGGAGATGATAACTGTAGGCACGTTACTAACTCAAAAGAGGGACAACTCTGCACATAAAAATGTAGTATGACAATAAGTAATAATCATGTGGTATTTGACAACAAAAATAATTGATCTAGGTGAAGAATCTGCGCCTTCACAAATATGGAAGTGTGGTATACGATTATATTTGTTTAAAAAACGATGATAATTAGTAATATTAGATAGACATGGCTGGGGATGCCAGTCATCTCCAAGCGTTTACTTATGAGTAAGACAACACACAACGTTTAAAGATTAAGTTGAGTTACTGTTAAATCTACCTGTGTGTAAGTACTGTTACTGTGAAATTCAATCTGGCAACGTTTTTCGGAGATTACAAATCTCTCCATAGTGAACTCGCGATCTCCCCTTTGCACGTACCTGTCTCTCGGCATGAACTAATGTAATCGCAATACTTCTGACAGGGAGATCCTAGATTCGAGTTCCGACGGTGGCAAGATTTT
The DNA here is from genome assembly GCA_011170035.1 of Teleogryllus occipitalis. Lineage (NCBI taxonomy): Eukaryota > Metazoa > Arthropoda > Insecta > Orthoptera > Gryllidae > Teleogryllus > Teleogryllus occipitalis. Next base: position 75,434 of record BLKR01000079.1, on the reverse strand, counting down.
CGACACTAAATAGGTCAAATTCAGTCGGTATGGAGGAGAATTCTAGCCTCCGGCAGCCATAATCATTAGTTTTCAATTATTTCTTCGATCAACACCAGGCGTAAGAGCAGTACGATAACAAACGGAACGTGGACTGCACGCGCTTTCCTTCCTCTTCCTTGTTCTATCCTTACCACTTACACACACACACACCTACACTTCCATGCACTACACTACTATATTTGCCGGGAGACCGGTCGGGAGCTTAGAGCATGTCCTAACTGGGGCGTTGTCCCGCTGGTGGGAGATACATGGTTTGGGAAAATCCCGCTAGCCGATGGTAGGCCGGCGCCGGATCTCACCATCCAGCGGGGGAGGTCACCACCATCTTCCGAGAAAAAATTACGTGCTACATTTACTATAAAATGTCTTGAAAATGTTATAAAAATCTTCTTGCCACCACTAACACAAGAGAACGACGAACTAACCCAAGGGTATCAATTAAATTGTGGAAGAAATTCTTTAAATGTTATAATCCTTCTATTCTTGTTAAATAAAAGGGTTCTCTGTGAAAATAAATTCTTCATATCATACGTGTTTAAACGTAATGAATTTCTCCAACTTAAGATATTGTTTACCTTCGAAGTTAAAATATTTTTTCATCCATTTTACAAATACGTCCTGAAATACAAAATTCACTAAATTATAATAATATATTTTATTTAAAATAGTATAATGATTACATGCAAATTCTAAGAACAATTATAGAGGTTATGAGTCGAAAGCTGCTCTCCAATATTTATGAAGAACGAATAGCAAAAGTTATCGGATTCTAGAAAGAGAGAAAGGGGGAAGAGAGGGGAAGAGAGATAAAGAGAAAAGAGACAGAGGAAAAAGAAAGGAGTCACAGACTGAAAGGATAAGATCAACTAGTGTACAACTTCTATATGACGCCTTAAAATCCATAAGATGTGATCAAGAAAGGAGAAGCGTATCAGTGTAGCGTATCACCTCTGTATTTGAAAAGGGTTTCACATTACTGATTTTTTAATTCTGTATTCTAACGGTAGACGCCATGTGATATACACGCTCCGCTTATTTAGATTTTTCTTTCTCTAAACAAAATCATATTGTTTACAAACACTGCAATTATTTTGCAAGGAACAGCTTGATGAACGAAGTCTATTGTTAGTATTCCGTGGTCGCAGTAGAACGAGTGCAGGGAGGTCTGGATGAACTCGCACCGATCGGCGGATTTCATCACGGAAAAATAGAATTTATATGAATACATTATATAAATAAAATGAACGGAGCTCCACTTCAAAGCATTTGTCTTTTCATAAATTCATGACCGTCCCACAAACCATCGAAAAAGGATAACATGTTTACGTTCATAAATATTTCTTAAAAGGACTTGAGATTAAAACTTGATTCAGGTTGTTTATTCGAAAAATTGTTTTTCTTGGTAAATAAAGATATGAAAAGGTAACTTAATACAATGATCTCAGAAAATGTAAGGATTAAATAGGTGTGTGTAAAAAGAGTACTTGTCTGAAAAGTTCATTCTGAGATAATTCAAGTTATAACTTTTAATTAGATATGACAAAAGAACTTTGAGACTGAAATAATTTTCGTATTTTAGAAATGTACCAAGCCCTACGAATATGTTATGGGGAAACATTTTGGTAAAACTTTATTAATAATGTGTTATAATTTAAACAAAAACTGTGGATTTGTACTGTTTCATATCAACGAAGATTTACCAACCACATTTCTCGTAAACTAACAATGAACCACAAAAATAAATTTTATTGTTGTGAGAGTGCACATCTATACTAATAAAAGAATTCAACGACATGTAATCGACATTGATTCCACAAAAAGAAGTTTATGAATAGACACGAAATATTTACAAGCTCCTCTTCAGGATATGATGCAGTGTACTTGCGAAGTTTGGTCAAGATTAAGAAAATAAAAAAGGGAAAATATATAATTTAAATAATATGCTGATAGATGCACTTTCATCATTATTTTTCACCTGTCGCTAAGAGACTGGTTCCTAAAATATTCCGCCAGAGGCCAGTAGCGGTGCGTTAGGATCACAGAGAAAGCATAGAGAGGTGGCCGTGTGACCGATCTCCATGCCCACTGGGGCACTCTACATATTTTCACGGAGATTTTTATACTGGTCATTTTTTGTAACTCTATTAGAAGACGCTGCAGCACAAGATGTATTGAGTTAAATGCAATTCCCAATCATGGGAATCCAGCTTCATTAGTGCTGAACGTTGCCGTGTGGCGCGGAACGAGGTCGAGGAGGCCAGGAGGGGCCAGCAGCGCAGTATGGTGAGAGGAGGGAGGGAAAGAGAGGGGGAGAGAGAGGGGGGCGATGGAAACAGAGAGGGAGGAGGGCAAGAGAGGGGAAAGAGAGAGGGACGGAAGAGGGGAGAGGGAAATAGGGGGAAAGAGAGGTACAAAGACGGAAAAGAGAAGGGAAGAGAAAGAAAAAAAGGAAGAGAGAGGGAAAGAGGAAAATATAGAAATCCTGAGTGGAAGAGCAGTAAATGTCTAGGAAACATATTGTTCTTTTACTCATCAAAGAAACGATGCCTGATGAAGTCAAACGATTTCATATTGAACTGTTTCCAGTGCCACCATGTAGTTCCATGTCTTCTGCACTAATTTATATAAACAAAAGAAAATGACAAATTTTGGACTAGTGCTGTATTTTCACTCATCTATTCTATTGTAATATAAACGCTGAAATAAAATTAAAATGTCAAAATAGATGGCTGAGCATCACGCCAAGAAGTAAAAAGTTAAAATTAAACTAATTCCTCTAAATAGGCAATGATCTTTACATGAAATACAGTTATTTCAATGACGATGTCAGACATTGTGTAATATTAAAACCTGTCTGCGATTAAGGTGCAATATTTGTGCTTGAAAGGAAAATTAATTATGACACATTGGCGCGAAAGACCCGCGAGTCTGGCACTTTAAGATCATATTCGACCAGCCGAAAGCTCCGACGCCCACCCTCTCTCTCCGACAGCCGTCATTTTGGCAGCTCAGAAGTTGCATTGTTTGTGAATTGATTATTTCATGTTTACTGGCGCCTCAATGGTCTCGTAAGTGTGATGCGTGTTATTGCCACGGGAAGGGGCAGTGATATCCCTCCGATCTCCCAGCGCCGACTTCTCGTCGGTTTGCAGGTTTTTCCACTACAAAGTATCTCCCGCAAGCGGGGCACCCACCCTCCACACCCACGAGACTAAGCTCCCAACTGTTCTCCCGACTCTTTTTGCCCCTGCTTAGTTGGCTCAGAGCACCAATTCATGTCATTACAGTGCCTCTCACCGGGAGATCCGAGAGATTCGAGTCCCGACGGTGGTAGGATTTTCGACACTAGCAAGTTAGCAAGCTAGGACGAATTCAGCCGCCATCTGAACAACAATTCTAGCGAACGGCTTCTCTCATCGGCAGTTTTTCGTGGTTTCTCCGAGAAAACGAGATGAATGTCGCAACAGTGCCCTAACAAACCGGCCAAAGGTCCTACGCAATCTTTGCTTCCTCTTGTAATTTTTTTTACCCCTTACATACAGAAGCTTATACTTACATGCACTACACTACCACACATGCTGGCACTTAGCTTGCCCCGGCTGGGGCGTTCCTTGCAGGTGGGAGATACCTGGTTGGGGAAAACCCCGCAAGGCGGCGGGTAGGTCTAGATCGCCGCACCTCCCCATCCAGCGGGGGAAGTCACCACCACCTCCCGCGATAAAAAGACAACTGCATTGACAGGACTAATTGACGTGTCCGGAATCACTAATCAACCAACTTATAGACATATCTTGTTGTGGATGTAAATGTAACAGGGGGAAAGAGATGAGGCTACAACAGGGAAGAATCGTGCGCGGTACTGTTCCGGAATTCACCTGGTGACGGTTGCGGAAATCACGAAAAACTACCGATCACAGCAGCCGAAATTCTCCTCCATACAGTAGCTGAAATTGACTTAGCTAAGTAGCTAGTGTCAAATATACTGCCACCGTCGGGACTCGAACCGTAGCTGCTCGTAAAACGAGCAGTTAAAACGCACAGTTAACAACGAAAAAAATCGGGTACAACCCAAACACCTGTGACTTTCGTCGCCCGTGCAACGCACGAATACGCTCCAGCAGGGCGTGAGTTTTGCGCAAAGCGCGTGGTATTCAAAAGCAAAGCCCGCCGGCGTGAGCGAGTAGGTCCAATTTATACCCGCCAGCTAATCCCTACAAGACCACCGTTGAGCGTAGGTTTGCATACTACCACGTCACAGTCCAAGCAGCACCTAAAAATATCTGGCACCAACGGCTTGGCGCCTAAGCTACTCAGCTCTCAGCTATGCGAACCTCCTGCAACCTCCTCCCACGCAGCGCAGCCAACGAGTCGCTACACTAGCATCCGTTTCAATTACTTTTATAAAGTCGCAAGAAGAACAAAGCCTTTTTGTTTAACAATCACGTAAAGACCAAGGTAATGATAATCTATGTCTTTTATTGAAATTTCTTTTTACTTATTCGTCTTACAAAGTTCTTCGTAAGAGGAGAAAGTTATGTAATCGTACCCCGGAAAACAGCAAATTTTCGCCAAAAACCTCCGGGCTCTGATAACGAAAAAGTGAATTAATTCTGTTGCTAAATTTAGAAAAAAATCATCTAATACGTGGTGTAGCCAGAATCCACGTTTCCTTGTTCTGTGATACCGAAAAATCCATTGAAGGCAAAACGTCCCTGTGTCCGTCCGACTGTCGGCGACGGTTAGCGTATTGGACTGTTATACCCAAGTTTGCGGATTCAAACCCGATCGAAGCCATGGATTTTTGAGGGCGAAAACCTCCTTTCTATGCCTTCCTTCGGGGGGTAAGTATAGCCGGCTGTCCCATTTCAGTAGATTTAATAATGCATGTAAAAGATCTTCAAGCCTAAAGGAAGCCTCTAAGCTAAATTCAAATTGTCTGTTTCGGCGTCCAAGTAAAACCTTTCTTCCCTGGTTGTTGAAAGGAGCGTAGCTCAGGCCTCATGGCCTGAGTCTCGCCACGTAAAATAAAGCATCAATTCAATTCAATTATGTCTGTCCGCGTGCCTGTGGTCAACGCTAGAGCCTCAATCGTTCAGTCGATTTTCTTGTTCAAAATTGATTTTACTCAATCGATCTGAATGATCTCGAGGCTTTGGGAGTTTCAAACGGATATTTTGATTGATAAAGATGCCGAGCGAATCAACGAATGACGTCATTAGTGCCGTAAGTGCCTAATGCTTTTCCTTCGGGATGTGGCAGTGACCTTCCCCCGCTGAATGGCGAAATCCGATTCCGACCTACCGTCGACTAACGGCGTTTCCCCAACCAGGTATCTCCCACGAGCGGTGCGCCGCCCCAGACGGGACAAGCTCTAAACCCCCAACCGGTCTACCGGCATGTGTGGTACTGTAGTGCATGTTAATGTAGGTGTGTGTGTGTGTGTGTGTGTGTGTGTGTGTGTGTAAAGTGTGAGGATATTACAAGTAAGGGCAAGGAAAGATCGCGCGCGGTCCGTGGTCTCGAGAAACCACGAAAAAATGCCGATCAGAGCAGCCGGCCCGTAGAAGTTTTCTCCAGAATGAATACGACCTAGTTGAAGTGTCGAAGTTCCTGTCGCCGTCGAGTCTCGAACCTAGGACCTCCCGGTCAGAGGCACTGCAGTACCATCAGGTGCTGAGCCACCTCTCCCAGTGGATATTTTGATTTTTGAGGGTACTTCACATGAATCATCAGAAACATCCTCAAAACTTTCTCAAAAACGGCACAAACGTTTTTCATCATACTTTGCCGTCAGATAGCATAAAACGCTTAAGAGACGTCGTCTCATAGTCCTTGAAATCACACATTTTTTGATAAATTAAAAAGTGCAATTTTTTGAGGACGTCTTTGTACAATAATAATATTGCAGATTGAGATTTTTTCCTTAATGAAATCTATTCATTAAAGACGGATCTTGAAATAAGTTTATGTTCAATTGTTTGAAACTATCAGTATTTTCCCGTGTAATTTTGCGTAAAATATAGGCTATTTTTTTGTCAAACACCGCACCAATTTTTTCTTCAAATTTTCTCGTCATATTTAATTAGAACGGTGAAAAATATGGTGTTAGTCTTATGTTATGCTATTACTCCGTTTTCTCACAAATGCCAAAAAGTAAACATTTAAAAACTACAAAATTGGAGATAGCGATTTTTGCCTTATAATCTGTTGTAAAAAATCATCTCTCTAAAAAAAAAGTCATGTACAATTTTTTGAGAAAACGAACTGATTTCGCTTAATTAGTGTCTGAAAGTTATGCAATTATTTTTTTTAGATTGCTCAAAAAATGCTCAAATTTTTTCCTTAAATTTTCTCCTCATATGTAATAGGATACTGCAAAATATATGATGCTAATCCCATTTTGGGTTATTACTCCGTATTTTTGAAAATGACAAGAAATAGTGAACATTTCAAAACTACAAAATTGAGATAGGGATGTTTGTTTTAAACAAAGTCTGTTGTAAAAATCAGCTCTTTAGAATGGTCATGTACAATTTTACCCCCCCCCAAAAAAGAAGCTGATTTCGCTTAATTAGTGACTGTTTATGTAATTTCTAAAATTATTATTTTCTCAAAACCCACGCGAAATAATTTCATTAACGTTTTTCCTCTTAGGTAACAGCGTACGGTAAATAAATAACTAAACAAATAATTAAATAAATAAATAAACTTTTGGTGCTATAGAATAGCATAGATTTTCTCACACTAATTCGTTTTCAAATCTCATTTGTCCGGACTAGCACTTTTGTCGGTTTATGTATGTGTAGTATAATATTGCAGAGCATTTAGAAACAATGCAAGAAAGTATGTTTTTTGGTAGCACCACTAGTTTCTCTTGCTTTCATAAAATAAAGGAAAAAAAGGTTCTCTGTTTTCTCAGTGTTTTTCTTCATGAAGTAGTACAAGATTCCTTCTAACTGAGGCACAATTCCTGCCCAGAACGTCATTCTCTCAACCTTCACATACACAAACGTTGCTTCCGGTCCGGTGGCCAAGATCGCTAAGGCAGTAGTGTCGTAGTCACCCCTTATCATCACCATATCCTTTCATCTTCACAGTTCCCATAACGAAAACTCTAATAGTGGTCGCTAATGACCAAGATGTTGATGCGAACTTCAATAACAAAAAAGATGCGGTTACATAGGCGTCGTATGCGCCGAGGAGGCTGCAGGTTTCCGAGGGATATACGCACGTAATAATAATAATAATGATGATAATAATAATAATGATAATAATAATAATGATAAACTTGTAGAAGAGGAGCAACCCTATTACAAATGTAAGCCTCAGCAAGTTATCAGTAAACATTTGGCACGAATATTATGGGACAGCACGATTATAACAGACAGGGCGGTTGAAGCAAACAGACCAGATATTGTCTTATTTGATAAAACGACAAAAAGAGCAATGATAATCGATGTTGCAGTTCCCACAGACGACAAACTGGTGTCAACTATTGCTGAAAAGAAACGAAAATACCAACCTCTCGCTGTGGAGTTGAGGGACATGTACAGGTTGCAGAGCGTTGACATAGTGCCTGTGATAGTGTCAGCAAATGGCGTGGTAACCAAGGATTGGTTGAAAACTGGACAAAGGCTGCGATTAAAAGAAAAACACCTCAGAACAATGCAAAAAGCCGCTTTACTGGGCACAGCAAATATAGTCAGGAAATTTTTGAGTCTCGATTAGGGAAGAAAGCGTACTTAGAATATGAAGACATCCCTTGAATCCATCAAAATGTAAAAGACTACAAGTTGTGAGAACTGTACTAACACAAGACCATAAGTAAAAGTATTTCTTCACCGAAGCTCCATGACTTCGTACTGACAGATTGTGTCTTGAGATTGTCCTCCGACACTTTTTGTAGTGAAAAGAAAACAAATAATGATAATAATAATGATAATAATAATAATAATAACAATAATAATAATAAATGGTAACTTATATGACAGCATTGATAATTTTTCAACATATTGTCGTGTTCTCAAGCGCAAGTGTTCTACCATTCACCGTGCGTGGCTGAAAGAGAAGCGCTCCCGAAACGAAGATGGCAACCGAAACAATAGCGCCTCAGGGACGTCACGAGACAAGAAAGAAGTCGAAGCACTGCCGCTGCCAATCGATAGTTCTCGATCGCGGCAGTTGCCGAACGGGCGGTGCGCGCAATAAATTGTACGTCTCCGTCGGAAAAAGCCACTGCGAGGCACTTCACTAACAAAGATCAGGCGCCTGAAAAAGCGCAGCGCGCGCCGAGGACGAGCCTCGCGACCGAGCGTCGCCGCTGCCCGCGCGCCCCAGGGAGCAGCTCAGGCCGCGGCTCCGAGCCTCCGCTCGCGCTACGTCCAATTCAGCCGGGTCCTAGTGGCCGGCTGCTCTGATCGGTAGTTTTCCGTAGTTTCTCTCATCAACACCAGGCGAATGCCGGAGCAGTACCCTAACAAACGAACCAAGGCCTGCGCGCGATATTTCTTTCATTAGCCTCCTTACTTTCTCCTTCTCTCCCCCTCTCACACACATTCACTCACACGTACTTGCATTACACTACCACGCCTATCGGGAGATCAGTTAAACCTTTAGTGTTTGACCGGCTTGGGGGGTTCCCGATGGATGGAGATAACTAGAGGGAAATCTCCCCAAGAAGACGTGTAGTTTGGTGCCGGATCTCCTGTTTCAGCAGGAGAAGAACACCACCGTCTCCTAGTATATAACATGCACAACACGAAGCAGTTGGCGTTCCCGGAAGCAATAATCAATCCATATCCGTTTGTGTTTTAGTTTGAAGTATCAATTTATTATTTAGGCGCTTGTTCGTCATGGTGCCAAACATTCTGTTCACAAATTGATTTTTTATAACCTTGAATGGTATACGAAATCCTCTCAATCTGCTCTAAGGGTGAATTTGAACATTTTCCTTTCCTGAAAAAATTGTGTTTGTTGGAGAAACGACACCTTAGAAGTAAGCTCTTCCATTATTGCACTTCGCCCAAAACTTTATGGAAATTGTAATCATGTTATTTTGTCTCACGGGTTTGTAGACCATCATGTTTAATGAACTGACGGATACTCAACATTCGTGACTCCTGTGAGAGTGGCGAACATTGAAATCGGCCGCGCTGGTAGCACGTGCTCTTTTGGGGCAGCCGGAGGAGCACACGCGCGCGGCGCGCTCCCGTGAGGATGAAGTGAAGGAGCGAGGCTTGTCGAAGCAGCGGCGCCTGCAGCTGTAGAAGGGCAAGCAAGCCGCACAGCTGCACTCGTGTTATTGGAATTGTTCGTGGATAAAACGTGCCTTGTTAAATGTACTTCGATACGCCGGATTAAGTTCTGCCCCTGGACTGTGCTCAATGGAATTTGTAGTGACGCTTCCTTTCGGACTTCTGGTTTACGACACTTTGGAACTGGACTTGGTTTTTTCTCTTGGTGAACTGACGACTCTTGACTAAGTAGTTTGTGCGAATACGTATTGTGGAAACTTGTGAGAAAGAGAACAATTAACTGTTGATGATCAAAACATGAATACCGTATGTACTGATTTACCATTGGCCTCCACGTCACATTCATATGGTAAAATATTCATGGAATTCTAAAGAACATTAACAGATGTAAATAAATCTCATTCTGGTACAACTCTTACGGGAAATGGAACTAATTTTGCAGAATATTCATCTTCACATCGATGTGATAATGAGAACTATTTCTCATCATACACTGGTTCTGCCAATTTTTTTTAGGAGACCTATCTTTTTGACTACACAGACCATTACATTCATTATTTTTATTGCCGGACGAATATGATATTTTTGAAACACAAACCCTTTTTTATAACAATTATCGAACAATTTCCATTTTATTGCTAAAATAATCTAATATCTATTCCAAATTTCAAAATTAAAGTTAATAATTCATAGTTCGTGTCAACACAATCTTTAAATATTGTGCAATTTAAACGAAATTTATTATATTAATTTACGTTAGTAGGAAAGAAATGAAGTACATTTAGTATTAATACTTGTTGCTGATTATTTCAAGTGTTTTTTAATAAAATAATAATTCCAATAATGTTTTGATTGATAACAGCCGTTTTGTCTGTGCAGGGGCTCCCTGTCGCTTCAGAATCGCACTGAAGGCGGCCGCAATGCGACCAAAAAATGCTTTCTGGAGCAATGAATACCTACGATAAAACGCCTCACATCTATTTCAAAAACGTTTTAGCTCTTTGACACACTTCTTGCCAACGTTACGTAAACGCAACGCATTCTGATTTTATTATTTTATTTCACTTATATGATTCGTTGAAAGAATTTGTATTTTCTTTACAGATAATGTAATCCTTAATGAGTTTAATACTATTTTAGTTGATGAATTTATTATATGAATACATATATTTATTTTTTCCTTCAATAATGCGCGTGCCCTATAGTGATACTTTTAAAAATAATTTATATTTTAATCTTGAAATTAGTGACCTACGTGACTTCATGTAATCATACTGCAAAATATAGTGTGTACAAATAACTCTATTAAAATTTGAGTGATATAAAATTTGCAAAATAACTTATACAGCCAAATAAATATTGTGTTGCGTCTTGTCAACGTCACAAATTTTTCGGTTAACTTAGGAATTATCTAATTCCGTTTTGGCGTTTTTTAATACATATTTATTTTTCATTCGCATGTACATAGTTCAGTTACATTTCACTTTCTCATATGCACTAATGGCTTACAACTATTCTTATTTCCTAATCTAAAAACTAACTGTAACTACGGAAAGGGGTAGGAAGCTACAATCTGCACCGACTGTTAACGATTATTTGAGAATATATTTAGAAAGGCGTTAAAAGGGTAACGGTTTTTATAAGTGTTGAAGTATAGTCTCTTGAGGCGAGGTTTTTGTGGATGTTGTGTGGTATTGAGTTGATATTTGAATTTATTCAAATGTATAGGAGAGATGGGCTGTGTGTTTAATGATGGAAGTTATAATCAGTTCTTTGTGTATTTGTTTGTTGGATATAAACCATGGAGCGTGAGTTGCTAATCGCATAAATCTATTTTTGTATTATTTATAGTTTATTTATGGTTGTAGCTGATGCGTTAGTCCAGACGGGGCATGCGCTTAACATTAAAAGTATGATTATTGATAGGTGTAATGTGATAGTATTATCTATTGATAGGTAGCTTTTGGAGTTTATTAGAGGTTTTAATTGTGTTATTTTGCATTTTGCTTGTTGGGTATTAGTTGTTATATACAAATTCCAGTTCAGTTTTGTGTCCAAGTTTAGCCCAAAGTATTTGACTATTTGGCAGTAAGAAGTCCATGGAATTGTACCGTTGTTGATTGTGAAGGGGAAAGGGGTGTATAAGTACTTTAGTGAGAATATTTGGGCTGTGGATTTTGTTGGGTTTAATTTAATTTTCCAAATTGTTGACCAGTTGTCTTTTCTAAATGTAGTTGTATTTTTTCACTAATTTCAAGCTTTTTTACTTTTTGCTTTTTCCACTAACAGACCAAAGTAATATTAGGACATTCGGTTATATAGTTTAACATGTACTCGATAAACTTTCTTCAGTTATTTAAAATTGCTGTAATTATCGAAATGAAGAAACTAACATTACTTTATACTGCATTATTGTAAACTACCCTAAGAACCGCACTATATTTTGTTGCTCAACTACAGGGTATACTCTTGCATAAATTGCAGTCCAGTATAATTTCTGATTCATGAAAATTTGAGTCATCTGTCTGATGTGTACTGATTGAGTGGAAGTGAATGTGAAGATCTCTAAGTAGCCTGCTTTTCAATAGTTCACTATTGAAATTGATTTTTTACGTACTACGTAACTTTTGCAGGGAACAGTATGTGAAAATTAAAAATTATAAAAAATACATTAAATACTAATGAGAAAAATTATTTGAGAGTGAAAATTTCGTCTGTAAATACCCAATACAGTAACTTAAAAGGATATTCAAATGAATAATATTTATTCGAATGCATTCATTACGTAGCCAATTTTCCCTTTTCCGAAATTGTTACACATTTCGTACCACAAATCTAAATTCCAAATTCAGTGATGTTGGAGAAAGACACGGATTTCTCCGTATTTTAAAAATTAAACATTTTTAAATTAAAAAGTTTTCTCCTCAATGTTTAAGTAAATATATTGATGAAGCGTTGTATTTAAATACTCTGGCAGATAATTACAAAAATATAATATTTTTTAATCATATTACTATTGCAAAAGAGAAAAATCTTTCCCAAATTTTCTAGGTCTCTCTCACTTACTGTAACTACCTGAAAGTTTTTACGCATGTGTGTGGCACAATTTATTTTCCGACGTTCCATTCCATTATCGCTATATTAATTTCGTTAAAGCATTTCACCTCCACTGCTTCAATTATTTGCCTAGAGATAAAGGTACGAACGATCTGATCGTTGAACAAATCAGATCGGAGAAGCTGCATATGGAGATGGAGGAAAGCGAAGAGAAAACAAAACCTAAGCTAGTACGACGCAAGTACCAGCTCCAAGTTCTTTTTTAACTGCACGCGAAATCGTATATTTACACAAGCACGAAACCCCGGCGGCGCTTTCTCAGTGCTGAGTTGCAGGCGACGTTGGGGTGCGGTGAACTCCTCCGGAGGCTAGAACAGCATTTAAAGTATCGTTGAGAGTACCCACGGTGAAAAGTGTCCAACTTGAAACGGCTCATCTGTTTACTCTCTTCCTGAGTCCGCTTGCATTCGCAAAGGCACAGAATCCCTCCAAACACGGCGCAAGTCGGAAAGAGAATGTCTACAATGAGAGGTTATTACCTTTTAAGCAACTCTTCACTAATGCTTTGCTTACACTGCCACCTGACCACACAGTCCAGGTTTCCCAAGTTTTTCTTTGCTTACAGTATACGCATAATGATTTTTTAAGAATGAGAAGCAATGCTGAAGAAATACGCTGCTGAATGTTTACTGACAGAGCGAAGTAGGAAAGAAATTCCGAAAATGCCCAGCATACCGACACTTTTCCTCTTTTTAATATTATATAACTCAACAACGGCTCACATTCATTTTCAAAAATGCATGGCATCATTTAAAGATCTAAAATTCAGAAGAAAATTGCATAGAAAAGAAAATATCTGGCTCTAATATTAGTAATATTTAAAATTAATTTATACTTTGTCGTACGAAGTACAAATGTTTAGAATAATTTTTTGTAAAACTTCGAAAATAAATTTGACATTTTCCAGAGGTTTTAATAAAAATTGTCAATACATATTTCCAAATGCATTTTCTTCTCTTAGGGAAAAAATTAACGGAAACATTTAGTCATTTTCCAGAAAATTTTGTAATTTTCACAGGGGCTTCATGTAAATATCCTCGTAAGTTAAAATCCCTTAACGATCTCCAGATAAATTCACACCAACTTAAAGACCCATTACCTCTTCCAATCTAATGGTATTAATTCTTCACCCTCTACCAATCCTCCAAATCACCCCAACCACACAATACTTATATAAAAATTGATCACTCTAGAGTGAGTGGCCTTGCTCTTATTACGGCTAATGCTCAATTAGCTATATATTAATATCAAAACTCTCCTGTAAAGCGCTAATTCACTGTAGAAGAAAATTATTTATTAAACAAATCTCCGGAGTGGCGTAACTACATCGTACTCCCGACGTATTCACCAAGTTACGAATCTTCTAATCTTTCAGTGATATTTGTAACACATTTTTCTTTCCATACATTCATCTATGCATATAGACAGACAGACAGACATCCCGATTTTCGGATGAAAAATTGCGTGTAGCTCCTCTCCCCCTCTCACAGTATTAACCATCTTCGACTTAGCACTAACAGAACTTAGTCCTCACAGTGAGCGAAGAAGCAACTCAAAAGAACTTAAACACGCAATTCACGACTGAAAAGTCTAGGGCAGACAGACAACGCTTTAAGAGACATCTTGTGGCATAAGTTGTCCGGTGACCGCTGTTGTATTCGCCACATATATATTAGAGTGTACATATTTGAGTGAGTTTGTGCGTAGAAAGAAAAACGACAATGAGTGGATCCATGAATGGAAATTTTCCATGTGGACTGATTACTCTTGCCCCATTCTCTTGCCAGCTGCCATTTATTGCCGACCAAAGTACATTTTTTGGACATTTTCTCAATATTTCTGTTTCCTAATAGTAGAACCGAAATATTACTTTCATAGTGTTAAAGAAGAGTAAAATCTCGCCCTAAATAGCAATTTTCATTGAAAAATTTGGAACTATTTTTAAGAAAATGGCATTTGAGCGCTTCTGAAAATGTGGAATTTTGACCGAAAACTCTTGAGTTTTCGAGAAGCTTTATAAAACATTATTTAAAGCACTCGTACTCATAAATAAAATTATGTGAACAAATTGTCGCTAACGTAAATATCAACGACGTGAGAGACAAGTCAAAAAATTACATTTTTGTAATTTTTTTAAAAGAAACGGATAGATCAATATGGCGTTTATGTCATCTTATAGAGTGCATTTAGCACAATCGTTAAGAAAAGTTTAAAGAAAGAAATTGGGGCCGTTTTTGAGACAATCTTTTTGTAATTAACGCATCAACTTCTATCACTACAATACGCATATTATTCCATATATACGTACGTATACGAGAAAGCAACTAGAGGTGCTACACAATGGCGCAGACTTTCTCGTACCAATTTTTTCTAATTTCCTTGCTATCAGCAGATTAACTACGCTCGGGAACAGTGGGCAGAAGGATATTGTTGCTCACGTGCAATTGACGTTATAAATTGCATTCGCGTCCCAATAATAAAATTTATTTATAATGGCGACGAATACATAAATCGTAAGAACTTTTAAAGCATAAACGTTCAAGCTACATGCAATGCGAACGAACAGTACTCTGGTGGAGATGCTCAGTGGCCCGAATCTACAAATGGCTGTCGAATTCTCAAACGATCTGACCTTTATAGATGCATGAACAAATAGTGAAGTGGAGTAGTTTTACTTGGAAACATGGGATACGACATAACACCGTGATTGCTGACACCGTACAGAAATCCATCAACACTCGAGAAAATTGCATACATAACCTCTTCGATAAGGAGCGCATTATAATAGAACGATGTTTCTTCGTGTTTGGAAATTTTCTTATTTTTTTCTCTTATTTCCTTCCGGAATTCTAACATGTATTTTTCTTTCACTGAGATTAAGGCTTTTTTCTTTGACCAAATTAATTCTTGCACCTGCAATTTGTTAAAAAGGATTTTGTACTCTTTTAATAGGATTAAAAACCGGCCCTGATTACAGTCGCTCTCATTATTTTGTATATCTTCATGAGAAGACATATTGAAACAGCTCAAATTTTGCGTGTTTAACACATTAAAATATTGCAGATTACAGTGTTTTTAATGTCCTAGAACGCTCCGTTTGGGACATTTTTAACAATATAAATACAAAATGACTACCGAGAGTGGCGGGTTGCATTTGTCATGAATATTTGGTTTTGTTCTACAACGTCATCTAGTGGAGTTACAACAAAATTAACAGTATATAAACCTTCTGATTGAAAAACACGTAGATGTGCCAATTTGCGAAAAATTCAATATGGGCACTTATAGGCTCTTGACGCTCGATTAGGCAATTATCTCTAAAATAGACTTTTATAGACAGTACCTCGCAAAAGCCATTTCTGAGGTAAACCTTGATAATGGGGTTAGTTGCAAAGAATACATTCATAGCAATAAATAGAGAGAGATAAATAGAGATTGTCCGGACTCTAACTATAAGGAATAAACGCATTTTTTGTTATCGTATAATTGTCCAGCATTTTTAATAACTTAGATTTATAATTTAAAAATGAAGAAAAATTAAAATTCAACAGTTGAAAGGAGCTTTTATTTTTGTTTCAATAAGGTTCATTCACTAGCAGAATCAAACAAAAAGAAACTATCGTCGTAGTCTTAATCTGTATATGAAGTATTTCCTTTTTTAAATATACCTATTTTATGTATTATAACACATCTCTAAAATACTGTCCTAAAAACTCGAAAATACAGTTATTTAAATACAAAATGTATTTAAAATACGTATTTCAAATACAAGTATTTAAGTACTACCCAATCCTGTTCTCATCTGAGAAATTGGACATTGAATGTCAACAGCAATTTGACCCCTTATTCTCAAAGAAGAATGTAGAAGTTTGAATTTTCCTTGTTTCAAGTGACTTCTCGGAACTAGATAACTATGAGAGATGTGCTACGAAGAATATCTTCCTTCAAGCTCACGTATTGTATTGTGATGTCACTATTTTCTTAATTTCCGAAGTAAGTTCTTGGATGTGTCAAGCTTCTCCAATGAGAAAAGTAAATTACCTGTCATTTGCGCAGCGTAATAATACAAACTAAACACACGTTAGTTCTTTTAAACTTAGCCTTTTCCTGTCATAAATTATTACTTCAGACCAAACGAATGAAACAATGTTTTAAAAAATGCTTTAGCAATCTCGGCTAACTAAACATCTATCATTCAGGAATTCCAAAACTTCTATATCGTTTAGGATATAGTATTTACAAATTAGTTGAAATTTAACAAAAGTTAAACAGAAATGTCATCTCCATATGGTCATGTTTGTGACCATCATCGTTGCTATGAGTAGCTGCAAACAGGTGCAATTTTGCATACTCCCGGCAAATGTCTGGTAAAAATTATGGCCATAAATTACCGTGAATCTAATTACGCTATTGGAAAGAATTAAAATGCATGTGCTAGGAAATTTTATGAGCATTCAAAAACATCTGAATCACATTAGTGAATTTACTCCCAGTTTTCAAGATATTTGAGAAAAACAGTGCACACTTTAATTTTGCTCAAAGGACATGAAAGGGGAGTGGAGTAATTTTCTCGAAATTTCTTTCAGGTAGTAATTTTCCATTGTTTTGATGGTCATGTAAACAATTCCATGAAGTTTGATATTAAACTGCAGTTTTGAATGAGACAAATCTTCTTTATATAACAAGACAATTTTTTATATAAATTTTATAACATGAAAAACTTTATATGCATTGAAAAAAAGCGTACGTCGTGTCCAAAAATCACGAACTTTCGGTTAAAACCGTATTACAAATAGTCTACTCGTTTCCGAGATTGCCCTGGACAAAGAGATAAAAATTATGATAACAATTGAATGGGTATGATAACAATGTGAAGTAAATAAAAATAAGAGGTTTAAAAGTTAGTTATTTTGAAATCACAGAGAGACACACACATTGTATATTTATAGATTAAAACACGTATTTCTAAGGCTTCCATCCTGCAGTTTAGGATCCTTTTCAGAGTTACTTTTGTTTTTATACCAGAATGATAAAAATGTAGATATTAGCAGTTACGATTCTCATAGGTGCAAGCAAATTGGTGAAATAATTTCAATACATTAAAAAGATACATATGTTGTATCAATATTTTCATTGTGTGGTAAATTGCGTGTTTAGTTTGAGGATCCATGTGTGTTGTTGATGTGTGCGGCGGCGGCGTCGAGGGCTGCGGGAAAGGAGTGCGATGTGCGCAGCGGCGGGAAGAGGAGGCGGAGAAAGCCCGGTGGGTGGCCGACAGCGAGAGATGGCTGCGGGCGCGCGGCAACCGGTCCGATTACTTTCTCGCCGCCGCCGCCGCCGCCGCCGCCGCCGCCACGATCACGAACGCTACCACTCTTCTCTGGTCCTCTGCGCACTCTGGCCTCGCTCTCCTCTGCCAGCACTTTCCTTCATCTTCGTCTTCCTCGTCTTTTTCTTCATCTTCTTCTTTTTCTTCTCCTTCAAATTGCTTCGTTTTATTTCTATTCTATTGGGTTTACTCATATTTTTCTTTCCCTTCTTCTTTATTCTTCCATTTCTACATCTTCGACTTCTTTTCTTTCCCATTTTTACTCGCATCTTTTCTTATATTTTATTTTTATTTTCTTCCTGAAATTTTAAATTTCTTCATGTGACATTTTTACCTTCGTTTCTTCTTTGCACCCATCCCAATATTCATTCCCTTTTTTATATTCGTTCGTCTACCTTATCTAATATCTTTTTTCTAAAGTAAAAATGATCGTTCTTCAATATTTTTCATTTCACTTTTTTTGTACATTTTATCAACCCTTTGATGGTTGTCTCATCACTAATAAATTCACTTTGAATCTATTAAATGAAACGAATCTTATTTTCTTTTTGTAAATTAGCAACATATAATTTTCATTAAATAAATTTCCAAACAATACCATTTTAATCAGCCATTTAATTTGACTATTCATTCCCAAAAACCAAAATAAATCACGGAACACATGTATACAAAGTTCTTCATGAATGTCGACACATTTTCTACGGAGGAATTAATATACTCTACCTACGAAAGTGTCAAAGTTTCTTATGGCGATGACCTTTTCTCTTTAATTTCATTTATTTTTTAACAACGATAGAGCCTACTAGTTTCCTTGCCAATGATATGATAATTTTTGCCAAACTTATTGCTGTCGCACGACTAATAGCAACCTCAACAATTCCTATTATATATATATATATATATATATATATATATATATATATATATATATATATATATATATATAATTAATAATGTGTCATTACTTTTGTAATTTAATCTGTATTATTTTAACTAGTTAAATACCTCTCACAATGGAGTCTTTTCAAAAATGTATTAAGTGAATCAAGAATTGAAATAAAAAAGTAAATTTTTGTTTTCTTAACATCAAAATATACACAGAACACTTTGATTGCTTTATAATTATAGTTCAGCATTTTTTTATCTCAGAATCAGAGAGCAGGACGTATTTCCTCTTCAATTCGAGGATATTAGAGTGATTTGCAGAAATATCTACCAATGTAATATGTGAACTTGTCCAACTTTGAAAATTAAATACGTCATCAACCAGCACTTCAATGCATTGAAATTACGCTGAACGAGCAACGGCAAAACGGTCATATTAAATAAACCATTACTTCCGATACCTCTCAATTATTACGAAGGACAAAGAACCTGTGGGGTCAGCTGTAATCAGAACGCATGAAATAATGATAATTAACAGAATGGAGGTAAAGAGAAATCAAACATACGTCACTAATCGAATTTTACAACTTACGTGATTTTACATGAGTGCGGGGAGAATTTCCAGGGTTTGATAATTTGCTATTGCTCTAAATTACACGTTAATCTGGCCGTTATTAATGCTATTATGGTTCATCTACTCCAACAAATTTGTCGAAACTTTTAGCCTAATTGAGAAATGAAATGGATTCGTGCAATTTAAACGTGTGATAGCTATTCCGACAAATTTGAGATGTATACGTTTTCCTGTATTTCGTGTTGAGTTCTTTTTAACTTGCATTGTCAGGGGGCAAATCTTCTAATATTTTTTCTTGAAATTAGACATACAAAACTGAGAATATAAATAAATGGGTAGGTTTTTTGGTATGTTGCCCACGTATCATATACTCAAATATATTTCACAAGCTTTCATTGAAAAAGTTGAAAATCATGACTTCTAAAATTAACTTGAGTGTATGTAATATTGATAAATATGTAATTTCGGTAATAATATTTCGATTGCTAGTGAAGAAGACAATATTAATTTTGTCAATGCCGTGGCGTACCTCCCAATGAGTTATTGTATCTCGAAATTCTGATATTAATAACTTAATAGAAATTAATCTTCTATGTGTTTTTGGAAGTGTCAAACTACTACAGTGAGCAAAATATAAAAACGCCTTTGAAATATTAAAAAACGTTATTTTTACCATCATGTATAAAAACATACGTACGAATTAATTATAAGTACTTATTATTAAAGAAGGTTATGTAACACTGTGGAAAATTGATTTCGAGATTTTAGCAAAATACACGTTTTAGGATCCCTGATACCGAAAACTGTATTTATTTCGAAAACGTCCGTTAGTCCCTGTCTGTCTTGAACAACACTAATTATAACTTAACTATTTGTGGGATATTTTCCAAAATGAATATTTCCCAACCAAGCTGGCCGGGCACAAAGTGCTGCATTTTTTAAAAGAATTCTTGAAATTTTGGGGCTATTTCGGATGAAGCCCCTTGGTCATTTTCAACAGTTTCTCAGATAGTATGACTCCAAAGTTTTCTTTAAATTTCTTGTAAGAATAGAGAGTTAACACATTTTCCCCCCGCACCGACTATAGAACTATTAATTTCTCGCCTAGTTGTGCGCTCCATGACATTAGCAATAAAATTTGGAGCCAGATTACGCGCGCCCTTGTTAAAAGACACTATTTGGGGTTGCATGTTTGTGAGGAGTCAGTAGCTACCCGCATCGCCAGAGGACGAAATGCACCGACCGCCACCCCACAGGAAGATGGGCTGCTTGCGTCACTGCCTTTGCCGCCCTTCCCTCTCCCCACTCCCCCCCTTGCTCGCCCGCTCGCCCCGGCAGGGACCAGGCAGCGACATCTTTGAAGGCGTGGCGTGGCACTACGACAGGGGAACACGTGCACCGGCATAGGCTCTGGAAAAATTGCTTAAGAGATTTGTATTTTACACTATTTTTCGTAAATAATTATATTCCTTGGCTGCCAATTGTGATAGTGCAGTGAATAGTTAAGATTGATGGAGTTTTGGCGTGTCTATAAGACAATGGTTAAATTGTCGTATTTCTATTTCGTGCTAAATTATTAAGATGTCCTATGACAGTGGCTAACAGGCGTTAAGTAGCAATTTTATTTTCAACGTGTTACCTCAAACCTCTCGAGGTAATTTTTATCATTGTATTATATTTGAAGTGAGTGCTGTATAAAGCAGTTTTCGTTTGACCTTGGCCGCGCAATTTTTTCTTCTGTAAATAAATGTGCTGTTGTTCCCGTTGAAATTTATGCGCGTTTTCCCTGCTCTTTTCCCTTTCTTGCAAAGGTTTAGTAAATTCGTTACGAAGGTCTCGCTTTAATTAACATAGAGTGAAGTACACTCATAAAGATCGCACAGGTTCGATTTTCCCTGTTAAACTCAATTTATAACATTGCAAAAAGTTCAATTTTATTGGTTTCTCTTGTTTAATAAAGATAGAGATTTTTTTCAATAAAAATTGTTCACCACTTTTATTTTTTTCATTAATGTCGTGCACAATGATTGAAAAGAAAGAGTTTTTCATGTAATTTTAATTAATTATCGACAATATTAAAACAAGAATTTATTTAAAATAGCTTCAATTTATTCTTTAATTGTTTTTGAATGTATAATGCTAAATGCACACTACACAAGCACCATTTTTATGTATTTTTAATTTTTTTATTACTCATTGTTAAAGAATATATCTGGCGTATTTAATATTTATATTACGGACGTTTTATTCACATTCTTGCATCTATGAGTACAAGTGATTTAAATGATTTTTCACGATATCTCCCGACACCTCAAAAGTTTTCTGTTCTATTGAGATCAAAATAGTGCATTTTCAGAAACGCTTAAATTGTATTTTCTCAAAAAATGACTGAATTTTTTTCAATGAAAGTTTGCTTATAGAACCAGATTTTTTACAGTATTCTTAAAGTCATATTTTAATTTCACTGTTTTGGGACTGAAAAATTGAGAAAATGGGAAAAAAATAGGCGCCGACGAGTAGCCGACGTAGGCCGCAACAATACCGAAAAGTAGCCAATCGAGAGATTGCGAAACTAACTAGAACGATAAAGTCTGCACCTTTCCGTAGGATCACTAGTTCGTTATCTATTCACAATTAAAATAGTTTATTTTTCGATTCAAATTTTTTGGTAAAATTGTGTTTAAAAATGTTGAAACATACATGGAAATTTTGATGAAATCTTCATTAAAATATTAGAATATAAAGAGAATGTATTGTGATTTGCTGCTTGCAACTTTCATCCACTTCAATAACATTTTAAAATATTCCTCCAAATTTGTTTGATTTATTTTAATTCATAATATATCTATCCTTTTCTCTTTTCTTCTATCCTCTCTTCTTCTATCCTTTTATTTTGTACCTGAAATTTTTCCTCTTTGTATTTTCAAATTGGATCTTACATCTTCTGCTCTTTTTATCTCAGTCTGGTTTCTTTCTTCTTCCTCCCTGTGTCTCTTCTGGTTTTATTCTTTATTTCTTCTCTTTCCCATCTCTCTTCTTTTTTATCTCTGACTTTCTTCTGTTCCCTCTCGCTCTTTGTGCTGTTGTCCCTTTCTATTTACTCCAAGGAGGCGATGTTGTGCAACGGCTTCTTGCGCCTAATTTGTGAATTAAATGAATTGTTATCCGAAATAATATTTAAAAGAATATAAATTTAAGTTATTATTTTTCATATCAGTACAATGACTTATTACGAATTTTTTGTTCTATTCAAAGTTTTCATCGAAGAGTCAAAAAATAACTTACATTCTTTTCTCAATAGCATACGTTATTGCTTGTTGTTGCCTTCGATGCGGAGCTCGATATACTACACGGCATAACATACCAGGATCGTTCGTGATTACGAGAGAACAATGAAAACAGTTGAATGATGGTACACGTTCCCTTAAAGATGGAATTGTGAAAGGGAATTATGCGAGGGCCCTCGGGATTGTTCTCGCCGCTCGATCATTGAACGCTTATAACCCCCTCGAAGTATAAAGAACTATTTTGGATTGTACTACATAATACTTCATAACATTGTATTCTTGTATTTTATTATAAGTATTCTATTGTTAGTGTACAATGTATAATTTATTCAGCGAAATTGGTGAATGTATATAGTGAATAAGTAGATTTATCTATTTCTTCGACTCTCTTCTCTCCAACTAGTCTTTATTTTCTCTCCGTCGTTCTCTTCACTATTCGTCTGATCAATCCGTCTTCGTTCTCCAATCTTTTTATATTATATTTTTTAATATGTGATGATACGTCCATCGCTTCTTTTATGCCACTATGTTGCAACTTTCTTCACCGCCTCTTTTCGTCGTCTCTTGCCCCTTCCGTCCGCCCAGAAACGCCGCGAGCGCCGGCGTCGCGGCGCCCGCCTCGATGCGTCGCCCGAGGGCGCTTTCGGCGGCGGCGGCGGCGGCGGGAGTGAAATCGCGCGCGCCGAGAATTGTGCGACGGGCGATAATCGTCACTCGCAGCGGTTCCCGCCCAACCCTCCGCGACAAGCGAGCGCGTTCGAGGCCTCTTCCGTACGCGGAACGCGCGTCTTTTCTAACTTCAAACGACGCAGTTGAGTTCGAAAATTACATCTGGTAGCAATTCTTGTCACGAAATGGGCCAGCTGAGACCACTGTTGACACTGCACTGTTTGTGACCAGGAGGTCCTAGGTTCGAATCTCAGCGGCAGCGAATTTCCCACATTAGCTATACACCTAGATCGAATTCAGCCGCTGTCTGGAGGAGAATTGTAGCGTCCAATCGGTTTTCCATGCGCATCGAGAGACCAGTTGGCAGGTTAGAGCTGCTCCGATCTGGGCGGTGACCCGCTGGCGGAGATTCCAGGACGAGGAGCACGTTCTAGTGGGGGACGAACGCCGCCACCTCCCTCAATATAACGTACACCACAATTTCGGAACTAGTTACGATAGCATTTCACACGGCCGGAAACCCAGGATAACGCAGGGACACAAAAGAAGAAAGTTGTCAGTCCCAACGTCTTGACACGTGTTTCTGTATGTATTTCGACGCGCTGAATCCAAATCTGAAGCCAGAATTGAGCAACCACCCTCTAATTTATTTTAAATCGCAAGAAAATATCGTGACATTGCAGAAAAATTGTTTTTTTTTCGATTTAAAAAAACAACAACTGGAAAGTGGAGGTACAATTCTGGCTGCAGATTCGGATTCAGCGCGTCGACAAACATTATAGAGAAACATGTGTCATGTCTTCGGGTCTGACAACTTTCTTTTGTGCCTGTGTAATAATCA
The DNA here is from genome assembly GCA_011170035.1 of Teleogryllus occipitalis. Lineage (NCBI taxonomy): Eukaryota > Metazoa > Arthropoda > Insecta > Orthoptera > Gryllidae > Teleogryllus > Teleogryllus occipitalis. The sequence continues at coordinate 51,436 of BLKR01000079.1, read as the reverse complement.
TGTTTGTGTTTTTGTTGGCTAATGCTCAAGCTCAAGAAAATTCTCAGTTGATCCACCCAGGCTACGTTATTAAGCATTTTCGAACTTGCCACCAAATGATTGCCCAATGCTTCCAACTATTTGTGGAACGTTCGTCGGCCATAGAATACGTCTAAGAAAAATATTGGATTAGAAGTAAACGTTCATAACACTGACATCAAGGGATATTAAATGTCATAAACAACACAATCTTCTGTAAAAAATTGCAAAAGATTATTTTTCTACATTTATTATAGTGATTAGATTATGCTTTTTATGTTTTCATGTGCTAAACGGAGATATAAAACCGCCACTAGTGTGTCACCGGGCGAGAGACCACGTGACAAGTCTCTAAAGTAAGAACCGCACACAAAGTTTCATTGATTCGTTAAGATGACCGTACCGAAACAAGTTCGTATTAGAAAACGTTAGGAATTTTTTTAACACCACGGGCTGTTGGTTCACTGTGTCTATTCCTAAAGTGATCACAATAGGTGACTTTTTCGGCGTAACATAATTTAACAATCGTTAATCTTTACAATCTATTTTATTAATCGTGGCCCTCCATTATCTTCTAAAGACTCCGATACGACCAGTGAGACTGAAATAATACTCTTGTGATCTTTTGTGGTGTTAGTTTTGTCATGTGCATAATTTTTCGACTTTAATCATCCAAAGAAAATAATTGAAATTTTAACACGGCTGTTTTATAGTGCACTAATTGATAACGTGTTTATTTTTTTACATTGTGAATTATTATTATCATAATTTTAAAGCATCAGAAGACATCCATCAGAGGGGTGATGTGCAACATTAGCTCTCCGTGTTAGACAGTGAGAATAAAAACAAACCTCTGAATAACGTGTGACATTGGATTATCCATGTGACTTACCATTGTTCACTACGTTTAGGGATACACACTACTTTTAAGGATAGAGGTTAATGGGGTTTCATTATAACTAACTAAAGCGAACTAATTCAAATTAAATTATGTTCCGTTATTAGCAATTTGTCTTCAATTATTTTTAAAACGGTTCGAAACATTTTGAAAGAAAGTTAATGTTTCCTATTCGAAATTCGCTACTCGGGCGCCTGTCGTGGAATTCCAAAGAAGCCGTTCCGCCCGTCAGGTGAAGCACCAATTCACTTTGTGACTCTTCTCTCCGTCCCGGGAGCCCGTTTCCCGTCTTCCCCCCGCGTTTCTCCGGGAGCACTTGTCATAACTTCCAGTCCCGCGAGTCGCCAACGTCGTGTCTTCCACTGGCGACAACTTCCGCCTCTTGTGACATTTCCGCTCCCGGTGTGAGCGCCTCCTGGACCCCGGCTCAGGCTCTGGGCGGCGTCGAGGAGTGCATTTCATTCCAAACCCAGGAGAGTTCAAATGTTACGTTCCTGAGCGATGTCACAAAGCGGAGGCGTTACGCCAATGGAATTATCAAAAGAGATCAATAATAGGTGAAGTTTTAATATTTCTGCAATTATTACAGAAAATACATAAAATGTATTACTTTAGTGTTACACATTACGCGTTGGATTGATTCATTAGTGATATCGGTAGCGTCAATTCACAATTCATTAGTCCCGTAAATGTAGTGCATGTTTCATTGCGAGAGTTGTTGTTGTTGTTGTTGTTGGTGGTGGTGGTGGTGGTAGTGGAGGTGATCTCCCATTGGATGGGGAGATATGGCGCCGACCTACCGTCGGGATGCGGAGTTTACCCCAAACAAATATCTCCCATTAGTAGAACACCTCGGGAGAACTCTCGCAATATTAAATTTCACCATCTTTCCTATCCTTCTATTTCTGTATTAAGAGGGAAAGTTGTTAACAAAACGTGTTTATTTGTTTAAAAATGTATAAAGATAACTTCCAATGTATTTATAGAATATCAAATAAAAGTAAAAACAATGAAATTGATGTTTGAAAAGAAATTTTGAATAAAGATTTATTCACTATTATAGGCAAATGATCTTGGAACAATTCTCAACACTTCCTTAAGAACAATATTTGATGTAATTATACAATCTCTCCTTGACAGTCACAAAACTATTAGAAAAGGTTTTAATCTTGAGAAAGCTACGTAAAGTTGGCTATGCGAAAATGCGGCATTGGGTAAGTACTACCTTACTCTTTGCAATATTAGTAAACTTTATTACCGAACTGAGAGGTACACCCGTGCAATTCAACTGCCTATAATATCAAGTAAGTATCAAGTCATTTAATTTCACATACAGTTGCAGATCCTGCGCGTCTCCGAATAGGTGGCGACAACGCCGAGAAGCGTCAGACCAGCAACATGTCCAAGAAGCTCTCGTCCTGGATATTCCGGCGATAAGAGCGTTTATTTAACCCCCCCCCCAAATTCCACATTTTAAATCTCTAGAAAGCTTCTTTTAGTAGTTATTAAACTAAATAGATTTTTAAAAATCTACCAGAGTGTTGCGGGTTGCATTTGACACGAATATTTAGATGCCTTTTTTCAGCAAATCCTTCATATTTTTAAAATCAAAGTGCAATACGCCACATCTCCGTGAAATTCTATTTCTTTAGAGACGAAACTTATAAATACTAGTTGTGCGTGAGAGTCACGAAATTCATCTATAATACTGAAATAAATAGGAGAAAGTTTTTTATAGCATAAAGAATAAAACATGAGATTATGTTGCAGCATCTGGACTATCGTATGCTTTACCAACTAAAATTTGACCATTGTTGGCTAAGAAATATTGAATATAAATTCCATCTTACATTAATGAACCTATCTGATTCCTGCGATGTTTTGTATTTTTCCTTCCCAAAGTTCAAAACATTCTCCTCTGCTTGCTCTTGATGTGGGCTGATCTTTTCACCGAGTACATTTTTAATTGTTCGTAGCACTGAAGAGATAACATATCAAAAAATTGTTTGTGTGAGGGGAAATAGAAAACAAAACACTCCAGTAAACAGCTTCAATGATTATTAAAACAATCTGCTTACTAAAAAATATAACTTGCTTGCACATAACATCTAGATCTTTTATTAACATGCTTGAAATAGCATTTTCAGTACTGAATGCTATTTTTGAAAATTTGCCCGAATCACTACTGATAACGGAAATTCTGGCACAGGTAAAACACACACCAAACTGGTTAATCTCGTGTCTACGGGCACCTTGGTCTTGACCTCCTCCTCCACTCCACTCCTACGAGAGCGGGAAATCGCTTGCCTCGGCATGATCCGATTCTCTTCCATTCGGAGCGTCAGGATGTTTTTGTTCATCGGACAGGAATCGTTTATATTATTTTGTTTTTATTACCAAACCTAACAAGAGAGTCTTCACTCTTCACTGTACAGAATTGTCCATTCTTTGCCAATATTGTTTCTTTCTTCTTTTAGACGAAAGAATATCAGAAGAATGAAGTAGGATGACGAAGAATATATAAGATCTCTCTCTCTCTCTCTCTCTCTCTCTCTCTCTCTCTCTCTCTCTCTCTCTCTCTCTCTCTCTCTCTCTTCCAGTTTGACTTACTTTACGGCCTACAGCGCCACAACCTTTGATTTTGCTGGTGTGAATAGTATCGATAAGTGCCGGACCAGCAAAAATATAATAGGATGTCTAGTCCTGTAGAATATATCATTCTGTAGATTACAATGTGGGACACATTTATTTGAGGCCTTAGGCCTTGGAGCCTTAGGCCGTGAGACCTTAGGCCTCAATATTTGAAGTTTTAAGACCCTAGAATGCTTCGTTTAGGAGCTATTTAACTATACAGATTTTGACAATGCTTTCGAATGTTGCGGGTAGCATCAGACATGAAAATTTAGACGCGTTTTTTTCAACAAATCCTTCACATTTTTAAAGTGAAAGTGCAATTCAACACGTCTCAGTGGAATTTTCTTTCTTTGGAGACCTTATTTATAAAGATTAGTTGAGTGCGAGAGCAGCAAAAGGTATGTATACTACTGAAATAATATAGGAGGCTGTAGATATATATTTATACTAGCTGACCCGGCGAACTCTGTTCCGCCTTAACAGACGGTCCCATCTTTTTCTCGCGTCGCACTCACTGTGAGAAACTGTACTATCCTTGTTGCACTCGTGATAATAAAGCAATTGCAGATTTGTGTTTTTCTCTCAAACGAAGAATTAAAAAAACGCTCTGATATTAAATAGATAATTAAAAAATCTATTACGTAGCAGAGCGTTTTTTTTTTTTTGGAATTGATTTTGGTTTAAGAGAGAAATACAAAGCTGTAATCATAGGGACCGGCTGTTAAAGGCAATAAATAAGCAGATTTTGGACTTTATTAAGATAAATTGTTTATTAGAAAATACAAATAAAAAAATTTCATTAGATTAATCATTCATTATTGTTCCTGTATTTTGGGGCATAGGTTGCACTCTTCACTTAAGTACCTTCACGCGAAAACATGCGAAATCACGCGAAAACGTGCGAAAACTTGCGTTCTCACACAGGAACGCTGTCGAACGGGATAAACAGTATCCTATGTCAGTCTCCTGGCTCTAAGCTTCCTGCTCGCCAATTTTCAGCCAAATCGGTACAGCCGTTCTTGAGTTATAAATAGTGTAACTAACACGACTTTCTTTTATATATATAGATTAGGACATATGATTAATATTGACACAGAATGATTACGTAGTCGTAGAGACGTAGAACTTGAGAAAAAACATTTTAATTCTAGAGACAAAAATCAAAGTTATTACCTACTCTTTTGGTATGACGAGTTTTCCGCGTGCATGATTCGGTATTTCAATATTTTAAGACTGTAATCACGGGATACGCAATGTTATTTTGTTAAAATATCATTCAGAAAAGTACAAAAATAATTGCTTCTTTGCAAAAGGCTAGTTTTTTCATATTTATTCTGTTGACTAAAAACGTTTTTGAGTTTTGTGTTTCCTTCAGAAAAATGGAAATCAAATGCAAGAGTTTTCATTGATAAAACATTTCACTTGAAAATAATTTTCTTTCCCCTACAGTCATTCACTTCCATCTTTGTGATGGAAAAAATATATATTTCAGGAACGTCTGGGCTCGAAATATACTTTTGAGCGAAATTAAAATCAATAAAGTCCAAGAACTAACTTGACACAGCTCAATAAAAAGCTTTGAACGCAAAACCACGAACCTGAGCACAATTTTCGCGTTCTCAGCTGAGAGTAAATCGTCGCCTTATGCGTGTTTTCCAAGAGACGCCTGAAACCGAGATTCCCGCAGCCTCCGTTGCCTTCCGAGAGAGGCATCGCATCGCGGAGCGACGCCGAAGAAAAGAAGGCGCTGGAGAAAGCGGCAGCGAGTCGAGAAATCCCGTCCCTGTTTACATCTAAATCATGCTCCTTTTTAAGTTCCAGCCGCCACATCGCTCGCTTAAAGCGCCGCCGCTTTTGCTCCGCTCTGTTGTTCTCCGCTCTGCCCCGCGCCCTTCCCGGCCCCGCCCCTTTTCCTCAGCGGTGTTGCTCTGCCCGCCCCGCGGCGCCCAGCTAGCGTGTGCGATGACGTCATCGCGCGCTGTCCCAGCTTGCTGCTGCTGCTGCGGGCACTGTGCTCTGCTTTGGATTCAGAACCTTTGAGCACACGGTGCTTGAATTTGTGCGTGGTTTGTGGGTTTCCATGTGTCTTTCAGTGTGTGTATGTATATGTCTAAGAATATGTATGTATCTTTGAATATATGTGTATGTATTGCGTGCGTATTATGTGTTTGAGTATTAACGTGTGCCTTAGAGTATACGTATGTATCTATAAGTGAATATGAGTACCTTTGAGTATGTGTATGTGCATTGGAGTTGTGTGTAAATGTGCGCCTTTAAAACCTTAAAAGAAAATGAAAATGCGAAAGTATGGAAACCAGAGTTCAGAAAAAAAGTGCGACAGTTTTGTGAATATTTGGAATATGTTTGGTATTATGAAATACTAAAATCAGCTTACCTTCCGCGATCTCGCCTTTGCTGGTGGAGCGCTGCGTGGCCTTGTGTGGCGGGCAGTTACATTCAAAATATCCGTTAAACACGAGACGCAAAAAATTCACAATTACTCAAGAAAATGCATATGACAAAATGTATATCATTGAATTCCTCTTTTTACGCTCGTCATGATAGACTGAAAAAATATGGTTTGTTCCATTTGAAAAAACAAAGTTACCTCAAATATCTCGTAAAATACTAGTTATAAAATATAAATAAATACACGCGTCAATTAGCCCCATTCCCTCATGCACTTTCGTGAAAACTGCATTGCAATAACTTGAACCGTTCAAAAGTTACAGGAGGTGATAAAGTTACGTGACTGATCTTATACATAAATTGATTGATTGATTTCTTCGTGTTTCCGAGCGCGTCAACTGCTTCGGTCATTGGTCCCATTAGTGTAGTGCATGTTTTTTCTCGGGAGATGGCGGTGATTTTCCCCTTGCTGGATGGTGAGATCCGGCACCGACCTACCGTCGGCTAGTGGGCTTTCCCCCTAACCAGGACTCTCCCACCAGCGGGGCACCCCCCCCCAGCCGGGACAAGCTCTAAGCTCCCGATCGGTCTCCCGGATATGTGGTAGTGTAGTGCATGCTAGTGTAAGTGAGTGTGTAAGGGGAGAGGATAGGACAAGGAAGAGGAAGGACAGATCGCGCGCGGTCCGTGGCCCGTTTGGTAGAGTACTGCTCCGGCATTCGCCTGGTGTTGATTGGAGAAACCACGGAAAACTATCGATCAGAGCAGGTGGCCGCTAGAATTCTCCTCCAGACAGCGAATTCGACCTAGCTGAAAAGCTAGTTTCGAAAATCCTGCCGCGGTCAGGACTCGAACCTAGGACCTCCCGGTCAGAGGCCCTGCAGTGGCATCAGTTGATGCGCTGAGCTACCGCTCCCGGTCCCTGTATGTGTGTGTGCGTGTGCGTATATATATTCAACGTTCTACCTTCAAGTCTCTATGTTTATAAAAGAGAGTAGATCGAATGACTCATGTAATCCGTCAACGTTACTGGAATTCGTGAATGGGTAAGAAACGTCTCGTTTCAATTAGGAATGGTCAAAAAAAGATGTTCACTATCCTAACCAGGAGTGGATACGTCGTTTTAATGCATATTAATGAAACGCAAAAGTGGAGTTATTTCCAAAAACATCTTTGATATATTCTTTTAGAAAAAGCTACATTTAATATCAGATCAACTGTTCTGAATTATTCCAACTTTTGTTGCAAACTGTTCTTGATAATTGCATTAATACTCTCACTTCAGTCATTACAAAAACACAACAGGAATACACTTCACACGGTATAAATATATACCCTTTGTGCAGTTTAAAAAAATACATGTAAATAGGAACACTTGAAAAAAAGAGAGAAAAAACACAAATCAAATGTACATTCCAACAAGATGAACTCTTAAAGAAATATGTTCACACAACTCTTGTGTTAATGGAAGTTACGGTTTCAAATAAATTTCTTCTCTATTAAAGATTATTCATCATCGCTTAGATTCACAATCCAATCCAGTTTTCCATAGCCAAAATCGAATAGTTTCTAGCTGTTATTATACGTGTAGTTTTTCCGATAACACTCAGTATTTAAATTTCCATATATTCCAATGAATACTTGATTCCATATTTATCGTAAAATATTACCTTTAATAAGCTTCATCCGGTTTTGTTACTCAACCAATCTTCTCTCTCTCTCTCTCTCTCTCTCTCTCTCTCTCTCTCGGTCTCTCTCTCGCTCTCGCTCTCGCTCTCGCTCTCGCTCTCGCTCTCGCTCTCGCTCTCGCGCTCTCGCTCTCGCTCTCGCTCTCGCTCTCGCTCTCGCTCTCGCTCTCGCTCTCACTGTCTGCAGATCCGCTTGTTCTTAACAAGGAAGAACATACGGAGTAAGAAAATAACAGCAATATTATCACTAGCAATATTATCACTTTCTCGTAGTGTAATGTTCCTCATCTAGTAACCACGACTTAGTAACCGCATTCACTAGTAGCTAAAAGGTGTTCTACTCATTGGCTGACAAGTATGTTAAAGTTGTAGTAGCATTAAAAAAACACTCACTAAACAAAAGCAATCTGTCGCAAGGACGCCGTGCTGCGGTCGGGTGGCCGCTGAGCGCCAGCGTCCGCTGAGCGTGCAGGTGCGGGTGCAGGTGCGGTGGCAGCGCCGGAGGAAGAGTAGCGGTTGCATCTCGTCTAACCGGGCGCAGGTCGTGGGACGTCGAGGGAATAGCCATCCAACCACTCAGCTGCTCTCTCGCGACTACGCGCAGTGCGACCAACTCTGTAAATGGAGGTAGAAATTCATTAGTGGTGATTGCGTACGATCTAGGTGGGTGGGACGACCCGCGTCTATGTCCTTCCGCCAACATATTTTCCTCAGAGCGTACACTTTGGACTTCCTCAGAGCGTACACTCAGCAGTGCATTTGGAGGAAGACCAAAATATGCTGTCGAAACGTCAGCCACCAGGACACAGACGCGAGTCGTCCCGGACAGCCTACATCATACACATTAGTGGTGCTTCAACAGCACTTACTTTCTCGCATTATTACTGAGCTTTGCATTTCTCGGAATTTCAGAGAAACTTCTATAAGCATTCTTTGCTCTACTCTTGAAAAAAAAATCAGAAAAATTTTGAAGCCGTTTTTGTGGTAAACTTGTTTTCAAAATTGCCTTTATTTCACGAAGAGTTACGCGAAAACGACTCATATTTTCTTTTAAATTGTGCACGACCTTATTTAAAGATTACATTTTGAAGATCAGACTTTAATAAAAAGATCAGAATTATAGTTTTAGGAAGATAACGAAAAAAGTGCATACATTCACAATTCGAAATTTTAGATCATTCGACGAGTTGTGCCATTTTAATGAGTGTACTTTGATCTTTACAAGAAGAAATTAAAGATAAATTTTAAAACCATTTTAAAGAAACAATTGAAAATGTAATTAGAACTTTATATAAAGTGCCTTTAAAAATCAAAATATTCATTTGAAATACTTCATTGCATTGTTCAAACCACCGGTTGGGCAGACGTTTTGCCATAAATCATTTTTGTGGTATCGGAGACCCTGAACGCGTGAATTCTGCCCCCATAACATTTTAGAGGAAGTAATTTAATACATACTTCAGCAAATATCCTCTTTTTGGGTATCAGAGATCCACGACACGCGTTTTTCTGCCTTTAAATAGCCGTTTTTGCTGCAGCATTACCATATTTTCTCTTTAGTAGTACCTGACAGTAACTAGTATGTTACAAAATGGCACGGGCTGTCTCGTATAGTTAGTTTTCTGTTCTATTTAATCGGGGCTAGTTTTATGGTTTCGCCTATCCTCTTCCCAGCTGCTATCTAGCGACGTTTAAAACATCTAACATATTCTCTCGTGGACCCCGTTCTTTCTTTATTGGGATAATTTGAATTTTTAGGTTGTTATTTTATTCCTATTTTTTATTTGTAAACAAAACTTACTGCTGTTAAAAAACAGCTGGACAGTGTAACATCAGAAGCTGTCTAGTAAAAAAGGCAACTACCATTTATGATGCATCGTTGTAACGAGATCCTGACATCGTCGCTCACGACTTGCTCGTCAGTCTCTCTCAGCAAACCGCGCAGTTCCCTTGTTTCAACAACATCCAGTGTATTTAATGTGTTCCTGAGTATCATACTATTTACTTTCGGCGCATATCGACTTACATACATTTCACGGCATGTTCCATGTAGTCACTTTTTTTTTTTACAATAAACTGAATTCCGGGACCTCTGTGCAACCCACGCATTTCGTAGTGAATCAGAAAGCGGATTTGTCGGGGTCCGATGAAGAGCAACATGGTTGGACTTCTTCATGGGTCGGGCTACATTCAGGCACGTGCGGTGATCCAGTTCCACTTCGTGTTGTACCGCGTGTTGAAGGCTCATGTAAAATACCATAAATCCGTCTTCAACGAACACTTTGTAATGAATAAATAAAAACAAACTGAAAATTAGTTTGTTAAAAGAGTGATATAGAGCGTGTGATATGATGCGAAAAGTAGTTGGTCGAGATCCAAATTCTGTCGTAGGCGGATATATTTTTTTACCCAGAAAGTCCAAGTACCGTTTTTCTGTTCTTGGTTACAAGTGCTGTTAGAAACATGACCAAAGAAGAAGTGAATAGAAATAAATCGACATTAATTACTTGGAGCGTTCATTTTGAGTTCGAATTTATTGCCGTTTGTCTAGCCATGCATTATAAGTCAAAATATTATAGTTAAATTCTACTACAACTAGTTCTATACATCTGCAAATGGAAAGAAAATGAGATGTTAACTTTCATCAATTGAATAAAGAGAGTATCTTTTTATTATAAATCTTTCTCCTCATCACTATTACGGCCTGTGCCACAAATGAAAATTTAATACAAAAATTTGTAAAACCTAACCTAACCACTTTTATTTCCAGAATAAAAAATGAAGGTAAGATTAAACACAACAGTGCTGCTGATGTGCGGAAGTTCCTCCATCTGCATCTTTCTCTCCCCTCTCCTTCTATCTCCTTCCTCTCTCACTCTTCTCTTCTAGAACGGACGATTTTCAGGTTGATGAATAATTAACAGTTCACAAACCTCTACAATTGCAGAACAGCATCTAATGAATATATTGTGTACATAAAATCTCTTTATTTACACTGTGTGTTGAAATTTATTTCCATTTTCTAGGAATGTGACATTTTGGTCACAATGAAGCTTTGACTACTTCTTGGAATATAGTTCCATTTCATGAATTCCTGTTTGTTGAACATTGATAGAGAAATATCGTGATCATGCTATCTACTGGATGTGAGAAGATTGTTCCTGCGTACAAGCGGGTACCGAATTGAAAGTGGTTTCTGCTGGAGCAAGGAGCCAGAACATTGGAAAGTTTCAGCTGTCGTTTTCCCACTTAACATCTGAATAGACTGGATATAAATTTCCCGCGTGACGCCAATGTTCAACGACATCATTCATCCCGGATTCTACCTCGTAAGTTTAAATCGACTGCGTCGTATTTCAGCTTACCACACATACCCGAACTAACTTGCTCGAAGATGGAAATATGCATGTGCAGACAAAAGTTTCTAGTGATATATGGTCTTTGAAATTTCGTTTCAGTTCTTTCATCCAACATATTTCTAGTATGTAAGGAAAGCGGTTATAAGAGAATAAGAATTAAACTGATTCATCTGTGTGCCTGCGCTTGATGCACAAGGTTCGGTACATTCAGTTGAAAATCTTTGCCTAAATTGTTGACTATTCACGCCAAAGACTTTTAGCAGTTGCTTTCGTTTCAAGATGATTATTCTTTTGTTCAGTTAAAAAAGAAGGACCTCAAGTGCTACTTTAATTCATAAACTGATCAACAATTTAAGACCAGAGTGAAAGACGTATGATTTTATATAATAACGTTTGATCGGTCGCCGATACAAAATCCTTGTTAAGAGTTACAGACTCCTGCATACACTTACGGCATTTCGGCCTCCACTAACACTTACGCGGTACCCGGGCACTCCTGCTGTTGCTTATGCAATAAAATCAGAATACACCGAAAAACATATTTAATAAATGATGAAAATCTGTTCAGGCGTGGTTCACAAATGTATTTTTGCAATTTGATTTAATTTTTAACTTCAAAACACTATTGAAATATTTTTAATTTTTAATATAAGACAGTTGCAAAATAATAAAGTAAAAACAGTACAAATAAGGAAAAAATATAATAATACTAAGAAACTAATGTTTTAGAATTTTACTCTACTGCACATTCTTGACACAAGTAGATTTTATGCTCTACACACACATAATTCTTGCATCCAACACAAAATGTTTGTTTTCTTGTCTCGTGAATGTAAACAGTAACAGCAACGTCCTTGTTTTGCAATTTTTGCTGTGAATTGGAAGGAATGTGTGACAAATTGGGTTGCTAGGTGTGTTCCAGAACTTTTACAATTAAATTTCTTAAATCCAAACTAAGAGTGTTTCTCAAGTAAGGAGAAGCGAGTGCAATCCTCACCGATCTCAGAAGATTCCTCCTCATTTGGAATAAAGAAACATGTCAACACATGTTTTCCATAAATTGTCTCACTTCCTTCTGTGTAGATAATTCCAATATTCTAGTAAACATCTTCCTCGACGCAAGAAATTTCACTTTCTTCCTCAGAATGTACTTCAATACTGTCCTCACATTTCGAGATAATCTCACTTATTTTTTGAATTCAAATCATAAGATTATAGCAATATCCGGGCAATTTTCTCTTCAAAAGCGGAACTACTCGCTTTTTCTGTCAAAATATCAATGCCAAATGAATATTTTTCTCAAATATTACACATCTCCACTAACGTGAAACACATACCTAGACGAGAATAACGCACACGCTTACGGGGTGCACGGACACCCGACGATGACGCCACAAAACGTTCTGATTAGCTCTAGTTCAACACCGCCACATTTACAGCCACAACAATTAAACCGTTAAACAGGGGAGGAAATATGTGGAGAGTAGATAGCAGAAAACCCGCTCAGGTGTCATGAATATATTTCTTGAAACCAATGAAGAGACGTGGGGTGGTGCCAGCGCACCCCGTAAGTGTTCCCTGGTTAACTCCTGTTAACATACAACCCTATGTGTTTGTTAAGTGCACTTGTGCTGCATGTTAAGAAATTTAACATCCTTAACAACGTGTTTCAACAACAGTAGAAATGTAAATAAAAAAACATCGATTCATCGCAAGTGACATCTTTGTTAAGAAAAAAAACATGACGAGGTAAGAAACAAATCAGATTCAAACAATTCCGAATAAAAGTATCTTATATTAGTTTTTGGGATAATTCTTGTTAATGGTAATATTATTAATAATACCATTAGAAAAATGTATATTAGGTAATGCACTTTCCTGACATTCCACCAAATGAAGCACGTGTCCGGCAATCACATGTACTGACGATGTGAAGGTGTCGTCGCCGGAAGTCAACGCGCGAACTGCCTCACCGGGCTTCATTCTTTAGGTATCTTTAGGCCCAGGAGAATTATTTGCTTCCGTATTTCTCGAACTACGATGTACTAATATTGTTTAAATAGATACATTGCAAGCAACACCCACGCCATCATACTAACGTGCCGCAGCAACAGAATTCATTTGTTTACTATCGCAGAAATGTCGTAAATTTGCGCGTAAATCCATATATTTTATGATGAGCGATAAAATGCTGAACATACCACGAAATGTTATAGTGTTATTACTACCTCGTCCCAATTTAAAAAAACTTTGGCTCTGCTACTCTCCACCTCGATTTTTAAATTTGGACTCTGCTGTGATAACACTCGTAACATTACTAGGTATGTTAATAGCTATAACTGCCATATAAAACTCATGTTTAACATTGAATTAGTTTCCAAACCAATGGAAATTTGCATTAGTTCCCTGAATATACAAAACTAGTGAAGATCCAAATTCCCCAATAAATTACAAACCTATTAGTTTTTCCCCCACCTTCCACAAATTTTTTAAAAAGCTTTATTAACACGAATCAACAATTTTATTAATAACAATATTCTTCCTAACTCAGAATTTGGTTTCCGTCAGAATGATTCATTCATTAATTACTCGTATTAAGATTAACTGATCATTATATTCCTAATTTTCATAATTCTGATCACACTTTAGCCTTATTTTCGGACATTGAAACAGCACTTGATAGCATATGGCACACTGGTTTGTTATTTAAAATGAGACCATAAGTTTTCATACTTCCAGAAGTTTTAAAGTTCAACTTAACTCGGAAATTTCAACAATTCGCTTTATAATGACCGGAATTCCTGAGAGATTTGCAATATCTCCAACTGATTGTAATATTTTCATATCTGAAATACCTTAAGTACTAAATTCAAAAATTGCTTTATTTCCATACTACTCGGCAGTCTACACATCACATAAAAATCTACCTATAGACAGAGATGACTTAGCAAATGATATAAATATCCTCTCTGACTGGCTCAATTAATGGAACATACTCATTAATCACTCTAAATGTCAAGCTAACACTTTCATATTAACGAACACAAAACTAACCTAGCCCCTAAAATAATCTCTAAATAGCAAAGTAATTAAATGGCTCTCCTACCTCACAATCACCAAAATATTTAGGACTTTATTTTGATCAACGACTCACATGGAGAGATCACATTACAAATGTATCGTAAACTCTTTGTAAAAATGATACAATTAAACCCACCTATTAACAAAACTTCAAATTAAACATAGAAACATCTTTATCAATATTCAGATATGTAATAGGACCTTCTTTAACATATGCTTGCCCCATTTGTGGATGTTCTCCTCCAATACACATTCTGACACTACAAATTATACCAAATAAATTTCATTTACGAATTATTCAAATTTTCTGAAATTCAATCGCATCTTTTCCACCCAAGGTATACATTTCATGACGTTGTATTGCTTCTAAAAAATATTTATTTTAGTGGGCCTTACATGTTTTTTGTTTCTACGAAATATTTGCAAATGGAAGGTACTGGACATATTGCGGATAAAATATTAGAAGCTGACCAAGGCAAGGTCATTATCATTATCATTAATCATAATCAAATCAAAATGATTTGATCAAGATCAAAAAACATTACTTCTCACAATATGTAAAGACAGGTATGAGAAAGAATACATGTATAAATAGTGTACGTAGTTAACTAGTCACCTCTGACACAGTTTTGCTAAAGAGTTGTTTTCAGAACTGGTAAAAACAACAGACGTTTACATTTTTTACTTTCGTAATCGTAAGACCAAATGTTTTACATGTAAAACAATTTATTCCGTTAAATATTTTATGTTGTTCCATAAGTCAGCTAGCTTAACGTTTACTTCCCCAAGTTTTATAGTTTCTCGTTGTGTAGTAGTAGTTGTTGTACTAGATATGCAATACGTGATGAAACCGTGAGAGGTAGCAGAGTGCAACAACTGATGTCTCTGACCGGGAGGTCCTAGGTTCGAGTCCTGACGGCAGCAGGATTTTCGACACTAGCTTTTGAGCTAGGGCGAATTCAGTCGCTGTCTGGAGGAGAATTCTAGTGGCCGGATGCTCTGATTGGTAGATTTCCGTGGTTTCTCCGATCAACACCAGGTGAATCCCGGAGCACTACCCTGCCAAACGGGCCACGGACCGCGCGCGATCTTTCCTTCCTCTCCCTTTTCCTATTCTCTCCCCTTAGACACACACACTTACACTAACATGCAATACACTACCACATATTCCGGGAGATCGGTCGGGATCTTAGAGCTTGTCCCGGCTGGGGCGGTGCCCCGCTGGTGGGAGAGCCCTGGTTAGGGGGAAACCCCACTAGCTGACGGTAGGTCGGCACCGGATCTCGCCATCCAGCGGGGGAAGATCACCACATCTCCCGAGAAAAAATATACACTGCACTTACGGGACTAATGACCAAAGCAGTTGGCGCATCCGGAAACACGAAAATATCAATCAATCATTTAATATGTGATGAAAATTTGTGCTCATGTTTCATGGCCAACTGCAAATACTTTGGTTATATTTCCTTAATTACACGATTTTTCTCCGTTTCTGAATTCTGATTGGTAGGTGTGTCATTTGTACGTTTGAATTTTAATTGCACGCGTGTTATTAACATAGAGATAATCAACGACTTTTCATGGAATTAATGAGCATATTTAGTTAACTGAAAGAAAATAAATAAATTAAAAAGGATAAAATACATTTTAAAAAAATTGTTAAATTATTTGGTACAAATAAACCGCTCTGTCATATTAAATTTTGATTTATTTACTTTTGATGAACAGCAGATGATAAAATCAAGATACATATTTGCTGTAATACTAGGAGTATTAAGGTGATGGAATTGTTGCAAAAACTATTTAAACGCATGTTAATGCCCAACATTTTTTCTTTTAGAAATGAAATAAACGTATGGCATTTTAAAACATTTTCTCCCTCATGAGAGCGTTGTAAATATTCAGATGGAATTTCAAATTCTCAGTACTGCGATAGGTGTTTATAACCACTTTATTTCATACTCATTTATAAACATGCATAAATGTTTTTTTTTTTTGTTTGTCTTCACGTAAAAGCGAAATCTCTCAGATTCCAGGATATCGTAACACACGGCAGCATCTACCTTTGTGCCCATTGTTAGCATAGGTGTGAAAGTCTTAAAAAAGAATTATATTGTTATTGCCTTATAAAATTATTTTGCTAACATGTGTGTAATGCTGGAGCACAGAAGCTTTTAACCTTCCCGAATTATGCTTGCTACCGATCCAATAACACCTCCTTATAGATATCACATAATAATGACTGATTGATTAATTTTTTGGTGTTTCCGGGAGCGTCAACTGCTTTGGTCATTAGTCCCGTAAGTGTAGTGCATTTTTTTCTCGGGAGATGGCTGTGATCTTCCCGCTGGATGGCGAGATCCGGCGCCGACCTACCGTCGGCTAGTGAGGTTTCCCCCTAACCAGGACTCTCCCACCAGCGGGGCACCACCCCAGCCGCGACAAGCTCTAAGCTCCCAACTGGTCTCCCGGAAAAATGAGACCAATTGCGTATAACCAGGTGGTAGTGTAGTGCGTGTTAGTGTGTGTGTGTGTGTGTGTGCGTGTGTGCGTGTGTGTGTGCGTGCGTGTGTGGTGCGTGTGTGTGCGCGCGTGCGTGTGCGCGCGTGCGTGTGCGTGCGCGCGCGTGCGCGTGTGCGTGCGTGCGTGGTGCGTGTGTGTGTGTGCGCGCGTGTGCGTGTACGTGTGCGTTTGTGCGCGTGTGCGTGTGCGTGTGCGTGTGTGCGTGTGTTCCAGCATTCGCCTGGTGTTGATCGGAGAGACCACGGAAAACTTCCGATCAGAGCAGCCGGCTGCTAGAATTCTCCTCCAGACTGCGACTGAATTCGACCTAGTTGAAAAGCTAGTGTCGAAAATCCTGCCGCCGTTAGGACTCGAACCTAGGACCTCCCGGTCAGAGGCGCTGCTGTCACATCAGTTGATGAACTGAGCTACCGCTCCCGGTTCACATGATAAAAAATGTGATAATATTAAAGACAAAAGATAAATAAAATATAATAAAAAAGATATGATAAAAAATAGCACCAATTGCGTATAACTAGATGTAAATAATTAAATAAATTAAATACTAAAATATTATTCAAATAATATATCAGTAATAATAATAACAATAATAATAATAACAATAATAATAATAATAATAATAATAATAATAATAATAATAATAATAATAATAATAATAATAATAATAATAATAATATAAAAACTGATATTTCTAAAAACATCAAGTTACACGAAGGGAAAAAGAAAAGAATCGTCTATACTCTAAACCCGACCTGAACTTTTGCACAATATTAAGGCCGCACAGCATTGGCACTGTACTGCCATTCATTTTATTGCACTACACTTGACTATAAGTCTTTTACACACATTTCTCTGCTATACCCTGCACGACACCTGACTTCACAATATAATACATCCATATATCCTACTAATAAGGGATGTAATTCATGGAATTTGGCGAATAAACAAGTAAACCATGGGTTTGTCAACATGTAGGAATCCTTTAATTCCTTCATCAGGGCTGAATTACAAACAAAACTAGAGGTGCTACACAATGGCACAGACTTTCTCGTAGCAAAGTTTTCTAATTTCCTTGGTGTAGATTGACTTTACGCACTTCCCCCATCCTCTTCCTAATTGCCATCTTTCGTCGCCTAAAAGTTCATTTTTCTGCCATTTTCTCAACTTTTCGGCTCCCTTGTAGTGGAAACGTAATATTGTTTTCTGAATATTAAAGAAAAGTAAAACGCCTATCTAAATGGCTATTTTTATGAAAATGATGATTAAGCTTTATTGTAAAAGCGAAATTTGAAGATGTCTTTCACAGGAATCTATTAAGTTTTCGAAAACCTTCAGTGGAAGTCATTTGAAGAACTTCTACTCACAAATGTAATAATGTATACAAATAGATGGAAATGTGCATATTTACGGCGTAAGAGACATTTCAAAAAAATGTAGATTTGTGTATTTTTTTAAATACAAAAGAATATCCCAAAATAAGCTTTACGTCATATTAAACAGTACAATTACCACCATCCATAAACAAATTTGAAGAAAAAATATGGAGCTATTTTTGAGAAAATGGAGTCTGTGCGTTTTGAAAATGCGAAATATTCTGCTCATTTTTACAGAAAACTGTTTAGTTTTCGGAAAACTTTATTTGATATTATTTAAAGCACATGTACTCGTTAATATAATAATGTGAAGAAATCGTGTCTAATACAAATATTACCGACGTGATAGACAAGTAAAAAAATTATTTTTTTGTAATTTTTGAACAAACAAAAGCATATAGCAAAATAGCGTATATGTCATCGCACAGGATGCATTTGGTACTAACGCTACCAAGAGTTTAAAAAAAGATTTGGAGCCTTTTTTGAGTTTTGTAACTTTTTAAAATTGCAAATATTTCACCCACTTTCGCACAAATACTACTAAAATTTTCAAAAACATCTACATGACCTTAATGAAAGAACTATTTATGGGCAACAAATTTCATTTGAAGGAAAAATCTGTCTTCAATGTTATACATGTAGGAAGACGCCAAACAGAATTGAAACTTAAGCAATTTTCAAAAATTCGAAGTTATACCGTGAAAATCAGACCAATGCAACTTTCATAAGTGTTTCTACTTTATTCTTACAAGAAATTTAAAGAAAGAATTTTGAGCCATTTTTGAGAAAATTTTAAAGATGTCTGGGGAGTCTCATATAAAGTACCCTCAAATATTAAAGAATGTTTTTCAAAATCTTAAAGCTTTAACTAGAACTTCTTCAATTTGGAAAAGATCGTACGTGCGGTTTAGGCGCTAGGAGTGTTAACAGAGGGACGAACGGACGAACGTACGTATGGATAGATGGATGGACGGACGGACGGGCGTTTTGAAAAACAACACTTTTTCGGTATCAGGGGACCCCAAAACGTGTATTTCCGTTAAAATATTGGAATTGATTTTCCGCAGCATTACATAACTTTCTCTATAGTACGTATATTACTCTGTATATACGTATGTATACGAGAAAGTAAAAATATGATATGCTGAACCAACAAAAACAAAAGTAATATAATATATGTTAAACATACAAAAACAAAAGTGAACACATCTTACTAATAAATTTTACATTCAAGCATCATATCCAATATACAACCCAACTCTACATTGAGTTGCTGCTGCACATGGGTCCATCCCGCTTCCCGCCTGAACCTGGAGACAACACATTGTTACGTCAAGTTGCTGCAGTTCGCGGGGTAAAAGGAGGTCCGACGCGGTATTTGGAGGCATCCCATGATTTTTATCATCACAGTGCATTCTATTCCATTATCGACCGATTTGTGAAATAAATTTTCCCAACATTCATTCTCTGTGGTTTTAAATTTATTTTGTGTCTCTAATCCCCTCTGTAATTAGGAATACTTAGCCGCCGATTAATTTCCTTCCAAGCTGAATAACCGCTTTTTATAGAAAGCGAAGAACCTTGCAATTGATAGCCTGTTTTCGAATATTTCTTGAACTGTCTTTTTCTTGTCCCTGAAAGTAAATACAGCTGCCCTACGCTTCATCCTTTCCAAATTGTTACATTGCATAACTGTGTGAGGGTATTGTAAATAATAAAAAATGTAAGAATCGTCGAAAATACCAACGCTTAATAGGATCCCTTGGCGACCCGAAATGGTCGCAGAAGAGTACTAAAATCAGGAAACAGTATACGATTTCAGAAATACTAACGCCAAGCACCGTACAATGAGGATGCGGATCTTGAACTCCTATTTCTTCTCGGATATAATGAACAGAAGAAAAGTATTGGAATGGATCTAAATATTCCAGACCGAGAATTTCGGTTGCAAAATCAGTTTTGATGGTCCTTGAGTCAAAACAATTGTTTATGATGATTGGACAGATATGCGAATGTATGGGTGTGTGTGTCAGTCGTAACTAATCTAACAGCAGATTAGAAGTTACTGAGTGAGTACACAAGTCAGTGATTACGTATATTAGTCTCGTATATTCCAAGATATCAAATATTGATGCAGGTGGCGAGGAGATATACTGTACGTAGTTCACTGTTACACTGTTCAATACACTGATACACTGTTCAATCTCTAAAACGGAGCTAATATCTTTGAAATTGTCACTTATCTTCAAAGCACAGCAGCTGGGACACCAGAAGGTCAGCGTTCAATGAGAGATTTTTTTCCTTTCATCTCATAGTGAAGAGTCTCAAATATCTCGAGGTTTTTGAGTGTTTTCCGTGAACAGCCGCTGTGTTCCAGGATGGAATCCGCTCTTCGGGGAATTCGCTAAAAAATATCTTACGTTCTCCTACGGGGATTACGACACACATCCGCTAAGGCTGTTTGTGTGCGAGGGATTTGCGTGACCTGCGCCGCGATCTCTGCCAGCGAGTGAGGGGCGATGGCGGAGGTGAGAGCACTCGCCCTCTCTCTTCACTATACTACAACCACTACTACTGCTACTGCCAGTATACTGGGAGCGGTAGCTCAGTGCATCAACTGATGTCACTGCAGCGCCTCTGACCGGGAGGTCCTAGGTTCGACGGCAGCATTTTCGACACTAGCTTTTCAGCTAGGTCGAGTTCAGTCGCTGTCTGGAGGAGAATTCTAGCGGCCGGCTGCTCTGATCGGTAGTTTTCCGTGGTTTCTCCGATCAACACCAGGCGAATGCCGGAGCAGTACCCTACCAAACGGGCTACGGACCGCGCGCGATCTGACCTTCCTCTTCCTTGTCCTATCCTCTCCCCTTACCCACACTTACACTAACATGAACTACACTACCACATATTCCGGGAGACCGGTCGGGAGCTTAGAGCTTGTCCCGGCTGGGGCGGTGCCCCGCTGGTGGGAGAGTCTTGGTTAGGGGGAAACCCCACTAGCCGACGGTAGGTCGGCGCCGGATCTCGCCATCCAGCGGAGGAAGATCACCGCCATCTCTCTAAAAAAAGCATGCACTACACTAACGGGACAAATCACCACAGTAGTTGACGCGGCCGGAAACACGAAAAAATCAATCAAATCAATCAAGCTACTGCTACTGCTACTGCTACTGCTACTGCTACTGCTACTGCTACTGCTACTGCTACTGCTACTGCTACTGCTACTGCTACTGCTACTGCTACTGCTACTGCTACTGCTACTGCTACTGCTACTGCTACTGCTACTGCTACTGCTAATGCTACTGCTACTGCTACTGCTACTGCTACTGCTACTGCTACTGCTACTGCTACTGCTACTGCTACTGCTACTGCTACTGCTACTGCTACTGCTACTGCTACTGCTACTGCTACTGCTACTGCTACTGCTACTGCTACCGCTACTGCTACTGCTACTGCTACTGCTACTGCTACTGCTACTGCTACTGCTACTGCTACTGCTACTGCTACTGCTACTGCTACTGCTACTGCTACTGCTACTGCTACTGCTACTGCTACTGCTACTGCTACTGCTCCTGCCGCTGCTCCTGCCGCCGCCGCTGCCGCCGCCGCCGCCACCGCTGAAAGTTATGTAATGCTGCGGAAAATCGATTTCGAGGTTTTAAGGGAAATACACGTTTTGCGGTGCCCTGATAACTAAAAAGTGGTTGTTTTCAAAACATTCGTCTGTCCGTCCGTCCGTCCGTCCGTCCGTCCGTCCGTCTGTGAACACTGCTAGCGCCTAAACCATCTTACCAAACTTTCCCAAATTGAGGAAAGCCCATCAGATCTGGCTATACTTGAAGCTTTGAAATTAAGAAAAACATACTTTAATATTTGGTGGTACTTTACATAAAGCCCCCCGGACATTTACAATTTTTTTCCAAAAAAGGCTCCAATTTTTTTCTTTTCATTTCTTGTAAGAATAGAGTAAAATACGCTTATAAAGGTGGCATAGGTCCGATTTTCACGGTTAACTCTGAAATTTTGAAAATTTCAAAAGTTTGAATTTTGTTTTTCTACAATTATGAAATTGAAGATAGAGATTTTTTCTACAAAGAAAATTTGTTGTCCATAAATAGTTTTATCATAAATTCATGTGTTTTGGAAAAAATACAAAAATGTAATTTTTTGACCTGTCTCTCACGTCGGTAATATTTACATTAGAGGCGATTTCTGTACCTAATTGTATTTATGAGTACATTCGCTTTAAATAATGTCAAAAAGTTTTTTGAAAACAAGAATATTGTATTGAAATGAGCCCAAAATTCCTCATTTTCAGAACCACATAAGCTCTATTTTCTCAAAAATGGCTCCAATTTGTTTGCACTGTTTAATACGACGTAATGTTCATTTTGAAGTATTCATTTGTTTTTTCAAAAATTACACAAATGTAATTTTTTGGAAATATCTCTCGCACCGTTAATAGGACATTTTCGTCAATTTGAATGCATTATTACATATGTGAGAAGAAGATCTTCAAACGACTTCAAATTAACTTTTTAGAAGAAGCAATAGATTTCCGAGAAAAAGATATTCAATTTTCGCGTTTACAGTAAAGATTAATCAACATTTTCTCAAAAACGGCTACGAATTTCACAATGAAAACGTCTATTTAGGACGAGTTTTTACTCTTCTTTAATATTCTTGAAGTAATAATTCGGTTGTATTTCTAGGAAAGCAAAAAGTTGATAAATTGTCAAAATAATGTACTTTGGGCGACGATAGATGGCAGTTGGCCAGAGAATGGTGCAAGACCTTAAAGTAAGGCCATAGCAAGGAAATTAGACAAATTTTGGTACGAGAAAATCTGTACCATTCTGTAGCACCTCTAGTTTTATTTATTCTCATCTCACTCTTATCTCTCCCTCCATCTTCACCGCCCCTCCCTACGTTCTATTATTCTCTTTTCTGACACTTACACTTCACCGTCGGAACCCCAGCCGTCTATTTCTTTAATCTTTCTCACTCTCCCTTTCTTCCCATTTTCTTAACTTACACCCACTTTCTTCCCTCTTTCCCACCTGTTCCACTCTTTGTGGGTCTCACGACTTACCCGTTTCCATTTTCGACCATTAATCTCCTTTTCTTCTCTTTTTCAGTATCATTTATTTTTTGTGGTAAGATCGATTCTGAAGGTTCTTAATGATCAGTTCTGATCATTTTCTGAAGGATACTTGCTGTCAGTAGATAATATTAGAAGCTGTTCAACATTAATAAAAATAAATTTTGTTTTCCTCTAGTATAACTATAACTATAGGTGCTACTGAATGGCACAGACTTTCTCGTAGTAAAGTTTTCTAATTTCCTCAGTGTGGATTGGTCCTGAAGAGTCTCGTTCCTCCTTCTGGCCGGCTTCAATCTATTGCGGCCTAAAGAAAATGTTTTTGAAATTTTCAGTTTCCAAATAGTATAACCTAAATAATATTTTAATTATATTAAAGAATGCTATAATGTCGTCCTAAATAGCAGATTTCATTAAAAAATTGGAAGCCGTTTTTAAGAAAATGGTGATTATGCATTACTGTAAATGCGAAATTTGAAGCTCTTTTTCACATCAATCTATTGAATTCTCGAAAATCTCCATTTAAAGTTATTTCAAGAATTTCCACTTACAGATGCAGCATTGTATACAAATGAATGGAAATGGGCATATTATTGGCATGAGAGATATTTCAAAACAATTACATTTGTGTAATTAAAAAAAGACTACACCTAAATGAACTTTACGTCATATTCAACAGCGCAAGTAGCACAGAAATTGCCTCTAGAGTAAATATTTTTGACGTGAGAGACAAGTAAAAAGATTAAATTTTTGTAATTTTTGAAAAAACAAAATAAACAGTTTGTGTTTATGTCATCGGATTTGATACTATCCCCACTAAAGTTTAAAGAAAAAATTTGGAGCCGTTTATAAGAAAATCTTGTTTTAAAATTGCAAATAGTTCATGCAATATTGCACTACTAACATATTTAACAAAATCTTCTTGACCTTAATAAAGAGATATTTATGGGCAACAAATGACACTTGCAGGAAAAATCTCTATCTTCAATTTTATAGTTGTAGGTTAACACCGGAAAAAATTCAAACCCTTGCAATTATCGAAAATTCAGAGTTAACTGTGAAAATCGCACCTATGCCACTTTTATAAGTGAATTTTGCTCTATTCTTACATACAATTTTTTTAAAATTGGAGCCGTTTCAGAGAAAATTTTGAAAATGTCCTAGGGGCTTCATGTAAAGTGCCCCCAAAATTTAAAGAGTGCATTTCAAATGTTCGAAGCTTCAATTAGAACCAGATGGACAGGTGTTTCTTCAATTTGGGAAAGATCGTACGTGCGGTTTAGGCTCTAGGTTTGTTCACATACGACAGACGGACAAACAGACAGACGGAAGACGGACAGACGGAAGGACGGACGTTTTGAAAAAAACACTTTTTTGGTATCAGGGGATCCCAAAACGTGTATTTCCGTTGAAATCTCGAAATTGATTTTCCGCAGCTTTACAAAACTGTCACTATACTACGTATATTACTCCCGTATATTCGTATGTATACAAGAAAATAACTGGAGGTGCTACAGAATGGCACAGACTTCTTCTTAGTAATGTTTTTTTTATTTCCTTGGTGTGGACTGGTACTCTACAGTCTTGGACCTCCTTCTTGCCTGCTTCCATCTATTGCAGCCCAAAGAAAATTTCTATGAAATTTTTCCATTTCTGTTTCCAAATAGTAGATCCTAAATTATATTTTAATTATATTAAAGAAGGCTATAACGTCGTCCTAAATAGCAGTTTTCATTGAAAAACTCGATGCCGTTTTATGAAAACGGCGGTTAAGCATTACTGTATATGCGAATTTGATGTTTCTTTCGTAGGAATCTATTGAGTTTTCGAAAAACTTCATTTGAAGTACTTCCACTAACAAATGGAGTATATAAATCGATAGATATGTGCATATTAATGGCGTGAGAGATATTAAAAAAATTTCATTTGTGCATTTTTTGAAAAAGAACAAAAGGATAAACCAATGAACTTAATGTCATATCAAACAGCCGAATTAGCACTATCCACTGGAAAAATTCGAAGAAAAATATTTCAAATCATTTTTTAGAAAATGGCATTGGAGCGTTTCTCAAAACGCGGAATTTAGAGCTCATTTTTACAGAAAACACTTGAGTTTTCGAGAAACTTTACTTGACATTATTTAAAACAAGTGTACTCATAAATCTAATAACGTAAAGAAATAGCCGCTAGTGTAAATATTTCTGACGTGAAAGACAAGTCAAAAAAAAATTTTTTTTTAACATTTGAAAAAACAAAATAATAGAGCAATATGATTATTATGTCATCGGATGGGGTGCATTTGGTATTACCCCAACCAAAAATTTAAAGAAAAAATTTGGAGTCATGTATGAGAAAATCTTATTTTTGTTATTTTTAGCTTCTAATATACGTAC
This sequence comes from Teleogryllus occipitalis, assembly GCA_011170035.1. NCBI lineage: Eukaryota > Metazoa > Arthropoda > Insecta > Orthoptera > Gryllidae > Teleogryllus > Teleogryllus occipitalis. The sequence goes on along the minus strand of BLKR01000079.1, from coordinate 25,962 downwards.
GAATACGGGAGTAATATTCGTAGTATAAAGTTACGTAATGCTGCGGAAAATCGATTCCAAAATTTCAACGGAAATACAGGTTTTGGGGTCCCCTGATACCCAAAATATGTTTTTTTTTTAAACGTCCGTCTGTCCGTGAACACTGCTAGCGCCTAAACCATGTCTACAATCTCTTCCAAATTGAAGAAAGCCCTGTCGATCTGGCTGTAGTCGAAGCATTGAGATTTTGAAAAACATTCTTTATTATTAAAAACAGCTCCAAATGTTTTCTTCAAATTTCTTTACGATAAGAGCAAAATACACTTGCAAAGGTGGCATAGGTCAGAATATCATAGTTAACTCTAAATTTTCGAAAATTGCAAAAGTTTGAATTTGGGGGGGGGGGTTCCTACAACTATAAAATTGAAGACAGAAATTTTTCCTTTAAGTGAAATTAGTTACCCACAATTAGTTCTTTCATTAAGGTCATGTAGACTTTTTTGAAAATTTTAATAGTTTTTGTGCTATAGAGCGTTCAATATTTGTATTTTTTAAAAATAACAAAAACAAGATTTTCTCAAAGACGGCTCCAATTTTTTTCTTTAAATTTTTGGTAAGGTAAATGACAAACGATTAGGTCGTGATACGAGTGCCATATTGATGTATTATTTTGTTTTTCAAAAATTTCGAATTTTTTTTTACTTGTCTCTCACGCCTGTAAAATATATATTAAAGGCGACTTCTTCCCATTATTATATTTATGAACACATGTTATTTTCACTCAATTTTTTCCAGTTGATAGTGCTAATTGCACTTTTTGTAATGACGTAAAGTTCATTTTGATGCATTCATATGTTTTTTTTTTTAATTACACAAATGTAATTTTCCTGAAATACCTCTCACGTTGTTAATATAGACATTTCGATAGATTTGTATGCATTATTACATTTGTGAGTGAAAGCGATTCAAATGACATCAAATGAAATTCTTCAAAAACTCAATAGATTCCTGAGAAAAAGAGCTAAAATTTTTCATTTACAGTACAGCTTAATCGCCATTTTCTTTTCTCTCGAAACCTTCTTTTTAGGACGATTTTTTTATTATTTTGTAATAGTCTTGAAGTAATGATTCAGTTGTACAACTAGGGAAGCAAAAAGCTCATAAATTGTCATAAAATGTACTTTGGGCGACGAATCACGACCTTAAAGCCAAACGTCACCAAGAAAATTAGAAAAATTTGGCACGAGAAAGTCTGTGCCATTCTGTAACACCTCTAGATACTTTCTCGTATACGTATATACGGAATAATGTACGTGGTATATACAAAGGCATGTAATGATGCGGAAAATCGATTTGGAGGTTTCAACGGAAATACAGTTTTAGTGTCCCCTGATACCGAAAAACTGCTTTGTTTTAAAAAAACGTCCGTCCGTCTGTCTGTCTGTCTGTCTGTCTGTCTGTCTGTCTGTCTCTCTGTCCGTCCGTCTGTCCATCCGTCTGTCTGTGAACACTACTAGCTCCTAAACCGCAAGTTCCCAAACCACATTTTATGCGGGAAGGTAATGATGGTAGTGTTAATAATTGAAGTCAGAGAAATCGGTTGGGAATAAGGATGGACGTGCTAGACTCGAGCTGGTGGTGCGTTTGGAGATGTGTGGCCTATTACGCCGGAAGAAATGCAGTTGATAGTACCGTTGGCGGAGGAAGGAAACATGACATTTATGATTCACAGGCTTAAAGGTGGTCACGCTCAATGCAGTGGCGGGGTATATACCCGAAAAGAAAGAATGAAAACCAGCAGAGATCAGTGGCGACTAGTGACCCAACAGACTGAAGATTGCACCTTCATCCAAACACGAAAACGTAATTTCCAAAATTCAGAACACTGATATATAATAAAATGTAAGCAATTCATGTAAATGAATTAAAACTACGTTAGATAAAAGTCGATTGTAGAAGAATATTTCCATAATTTTATGCTGAGTGTCCATGGCAAGTATTGTACACACGTTCCGTTCACGCTTTCTTGTCCAAAGAGCACTTACGCTTTTGTAATAGTTCTCCATTAAGGCAATTTGCGGTAATAGAATTCATACAAAAGAAAAAACAACTCGGTTTTGAATATGCGGTGATTGCACCGAACTGCTCGCACTGTAACTGCTTGGACACTTTTTCACAATTATGTTATTTCGAAAATTTCACTACCCTGGTGTATCTTGTAATAAAGACATTACACACACACACACACACATACACACAACATCGCTCGCAGACTGTAACTCAGCTGTAACTGCAGCCGATAATACGAACCCACCGTGAGAGCCAGAAAGGGAATTCCTTCCAGAATGGCTCATAACTTTGCACAACAGACTCATAATCAATTTGTGGTACATTTTGAATCAAAAATCTAACATGGGAAAAAAATCTCCAAAAATCATAAATAATGCTATCAATACCGTCAACAATTGACTGAACTTGTGTACCTTCAACAACACGCCAAATTCATAAAGTTAAGTAACTGCTAGTATTGGGCGAAGACAGAAAATTGGGATTCCCACCGCCGTCTCCGCCATTACAGGTGCCCTATTACGTGTCCGTCCTCTTGTTTTTCCCTCCGTCGGGGAGCTTGAGGAGATGGGGTCGTCGCCTTTCCGCCCTCGGCCGCCCGCCAGACGCGGCGACGTCACCGCCCCCGCCGCCATTAGCCTCCCGCGCGATTTATGAGGGCGCATGACGATGCAATGAGTCGGCTAATGGCGTTGGGCTGCAGCCGCCTGCGACCCACCGGGGCGGCGATCATGCCCCCATTGCTCCGCTCCCTCGCTTTCCCTCACCGCCCTCCGTCGCCCTCTTCCTGCCCCCGCCCTGACCCTGTGCCATGTCTTTTATCTTCGTCACCAATCCCTCCTCGTCCCACATCTACCTTCCACCCTCGTCGTCTTACCTCCGTCGACACCTCCCCGTCGTCTTACCCTGTCATACCAGCCCGTCCTACCACCACGTCCCGCACCCATTTCTCCCACACTGTCCACCTTCCCTGTCCCTCCCATTCGTCCTTCGCCCCCCGTTCAGTTGTGTTTACTCTATTTTTCTACCTCTGTTCTTTCAGCACCGTGTCAGCACCTTGTCATCTCACTCCGACTCCCTTGCCCGTCCTCACTTCCCTGTCCTCCTTCTCCCGTCTACCCTCTCCCGTCCTCCCTCCGTCTCCCATTGTTCTTGCCCGTAGCCCTCCCGTCCATATCGTCCCCCATTCTCATTGACTGTTACCCTGTTCTCCCACACCTGTCCTTTCAACACCATTGTCTGTCTCTCGTTCTCAGTCACCCGTGCCCCGTCCTCCGCGTTATTTATCTCGCACATCCAAATCAGTACGTTTGTGTGCAATGAGTAAACTTATCAGCTCCTCAGAAAATGCTTGATGCGGACGGTTCAAATGCCTTTTTATTTATTGTAGAACTCAGTTGCACCCCTCAAATGCATTGGTGAAGATGTGCAGTTCGAGCGATGCAGCGATGACTAGTTAATGAGTGAGTACAAATCAGTAGATCTTAAGGCCTAAATGGTAAAGCAGATAGCTAATAAATTGAGAATTGAATATTGATGATTAAATGGTGAATACCCTAATGAGGTGAATGATATAGTAGTCGAGAAGCCGCGAAAAAGTGCAATAAATCTACTTTTTCCACCTAAAATTCCACTATAAATTTCACTGGTTTGTTCTGTTTTTGTTCGTCGTGAAAAATGTGAAAAACTGATCGCTATGCTAAATCACTTTCTCCGTTTATGTTGAACAGAGCTTTTTTAAGCAGAGCGTTTCGAGTCGCAACCGTCAGGAGATGAGTAAGAATTTAGTATATTTGGGGGAGTCATCTACTGTGGATTTAGTTCCGAATGTGTTGTCCATGTGGTATTCTGGTGGGAGGTGTGGTTCCTCCCCTTTGGAACGTGACTTCAGGCGCCCAGGCTTCCACATTTGATTAGTTTTTGATATTAGGGAAAGTGGAGTGTATGCGTGTGTATGTGTGAGTGCGTGTAAGGGGACAGGAGGGGACCGGAATGGAGAAGGAATAATCGCGCGCGGTCTGTGATAGTTTGCGAATATACTGCTCTAATATTCCGCTGAAGCGATCAAAGAAACTTAATAGAAATGCACCCATTCGAGCCCCCGGACGCTAGGAGCATCGAAATGCCGCCGCCGTCGAGATAGGATGCGTGGGTCAAGGATGCTGCGAAGATGAGGCGATAGCAGATATCTGCCGCTGTGTGCACTTTCCCCGCCTCGCCACCGCCGCGCCGCCGCGCCGCCGCGCCGGCACCTGCGCCGCGCTGACGAATCGTGCGCAGCAGCAGCGCAGCAGCAGCGCGCGCAGCGGTCTGAATGACGGCGCGCAGCTGCGTCGGCGCCGGCGCCGCTTGTTGCCTTGCGCTGACTAATTAGCGCGTTTCACATTTGACGCGGGCTCTCTGCCGCCTCCTCCTGTTCTGCCGCCCGCTCTAATGTTCAGATTCCCACTGTTCAAAACTCCACGGTTTAAATCCACACACTTCAAAAATACAGCCGAATAAGTCGGTGAAAAGTGCCCCTAAACCAAATCGATAATCGCAATGCTCATACGAAAGAAAATTTAAAAAATGCCGTAGATTCATAAAAAATCAGCCTCCTTGGGCAATCTGTTGCACAGATACGAGAAACGTGTTTTTCATGTTTTATTTTTTTCTCAGCTTCTATTGCATTTATCAGTCTGGGGAAAAAAATGAGAGACGGGGAAAAGTAGTTGAATTTTAATGTCTTTTTGGCAACCAATTCTGACACCAAATTCAAATAGAGATAAAATAAATAAATTTTTGAAATGGATTCTCGACGTGATAACGTTGGAGTAGTCTCAGTTTTTTCCCTTAGAATGTGTCTTATAACATTCTAAAACACATTTTTGTTCAGAACTTTAAACAAAGTGAAAAACAATTAAAAACAATTTTATCAATTCAAAAATTTGAAATATGTGCCAAAATGTGATAGTGAAAAAAGTTTTTACCAATATTTAAACATAGATTCAAACCATTTATGATTATCTGTTACATCATTTATGAATCAAACTCAATCAATCTGTCCATGGTGGAAAGAAATGGGTGGGTTCTCGCCCATCCGACTTCAGCCCACGAGCTTCAAGCACCAGTTTGCGTCATAATATTAGCGTGAATTTTAAATGCCACAATTATCACTAGGGAACGGATTTTCATGTAAATACATATTTTTACAGGGACAATATATCTGCTACTAATACTTTTTAGACTTAACACGACATTCTGAACTAATTGGAACGATTTTTATTTTCCATATTTTTACATATTTTGGTATAATTACATATTTTTATATATTTTATCTACTGATACATATTTCGTTACATTTTTAAATATTTATAAGCAGAAAATGAATTTTTCACTTGCGCGATCGAAATATTTTACTTGGAAATTAACTTTGTTACTGAAATATTTGCAAAGCCATGCAATGCGCTTGTATTAACGGCGGACCTTCGCTATTAATTGTCAAACTTACTCCTCCGCCCGCTCCCCGCGCCTTCTGCTTCTTGGGAACCGCGTACTCGGGATCAAGGAGGAGCGGATGAATGTGAATCAGAAGGAACTTCAACCAAGTGCGTACACAGGTTTCAAAGACCCCATGCGTAACTCGATAATAGAAATATTTTTCAGATCATTATTTTATCGCTTTTCCGGAGTCGGCGGGGTGTGTGTGTGTGGTAGAGAGGAGCGTAGGCTCTCTTTACCCCCTCTCTTTCTATCACAGGGTACACGGTACTATTCACTTTAGAACCCGCTCCTCTTAAACAACATTGCCTATACTACGAAAGTATTATACATTTCGGATGAAACTAGCAAATAATTGCTTCTGTAGATGTAGAACTTTCTTTAAGCCTCTCTGAATTCATGCTAAGATCTGATAAACAACTTTGTGTGCTCGGAAAACGCTTCAAGAATGGAATTTTAAATATTATAACGAATTTTTATTTCAAATATTTTAGATTTTTTCCTACGTATTTTAGAAAAAATAAATACATATATATGCAAATATTTTGCTTTTTTTATTACAATTAAGTCCGTTCCCTAATTATCACATTTGCAAGTCATTGAAACAGAAACAGATAAGCACTTTTTTTTCATGTATTGCATCTTTTATTTCAATTAGACCTTCATCCTGTTATTTTTGGTTGGTCACCCTCGAAAATTGTCACTTTTCGCCACTTTCAAAATGTTTCTCAATACTTGTTGCTCTCCATGTAACATTGCAGCCAACGTCTGGTGTCGCTTTTCAGCCGAAGTGCGTCACGCTTCTCAACCGTGTTGTGGTCACGTGGTTCGTGACGCAAATGGCGATGAATGAGCTGAAAGAGCAAAAATCGGTGCTTTAGAGCCCACCTGTCTCTTTCCAGGATAGAAAAGATCTCTTTCCACCATAGGTGGTTATCGGTGAAACATGTGAACGTGCGAACGGAAATCACAGCTTGAGATGCTACTCCTACATAGCTGCGATCATTTATTATTTGACACACGCTCGTTACTTGGCGCGAATTGTTAACCAGTCAGAAATTTTGAGTAGTCTGTTTATAAGTAAAGGTACGCGTGATCTCAGTTATTGAAGAAAATAGTGACAATGATTAATTGTTCAACTCCTCAACGGCTCAACTCCTCATGGTTCTAATCTCACAGTTCAAATCCCAGTGATTTAAATCTCAGAAGTTCGAATCCTGGCACTTCAGATCTCGCTTGTTCAAATCCAGGTCACAAGTGTTGAGCAAAGCATCTTACCAGGAAGATCCTTTGTCTGTTCCATTAGAAAGCCATAAATTCAGGATTCAATTGTGGCGTCATGGAGAAAAACACACAGGCATTTACAAGTATGTACAAGTTTATTTACACTATGTACAATAACCAACTTCTGCTCCGAAACTACACACTTTTGAGTATTTCCCTGTGGATACCCCACATAGCTAGGGAGGCCCCGCCTCCACTGACGCTTCTCCCGCGCCACTACCGTGACCTGGTCACCTGTGCAAGAGGCACGACACGCTCCAGCCTGGGCGTAAACTTTTGCGCATCGCGCGAGGTTTCCAAAACAAAAACCCCCGTGTGAGCTCGTCGGATCGATTTTATACCTAGAGTGTAGCCGTCACGTGACCGTCCTTGGTGTAGGAGGGAGGCTCGCGTCTAGTACTTATTATAGTTTTAGAACAACATCATATATAACATAATGTGAACAATTAAATTCTTAAATGTAGATAATATATAAAAGGAAAAAGTAATATTCTCTGAGGAATGTTATTTCTTGTTATTTAAACATAAGAAATGAAATATTGGGTGGTTTCATCGTGATGTGAAGACGCGTTTCTTGACAGCTAAGCATGGAATTACGTGCCTCGCAATTGTTTGTCGCTGACGACGTTATCGCAATAAACGTGAGTACCACTTTCTCAGTTTTGCACAGTAAGCAAACATAGTTGTCTAAAATAACATCAGTGATGTGGAGTTACTTTTTTGTTGTACCACATATGTCACGTGTATATTCCTTTACTCACTAGTACGATGACAGAGGAGAAAAAAATGATTCATCATCGGAGAATAGTAAATTCATTATATGACTTTTATGCTGGAAAATTGTTGGTACCTAAACTACCCAGACAGTTGAAGACGATATTCCCCGCCTTATGTTTACGTAAGGGTAAATTTACATTCACTTGGTCACCAACGTGTTCATTATAAAACATTACAAGGCATGTGGCATCGTAATTCGCTGATATTAGTGGGAGTATAACAGTAGAAGAGTTTGACCGGTTCAAACATTCCGCTCTTTGTAAATCATTGTATTAAAAGTGAAAATTGAAGCATTGTAGGTCCGTTAAGGCGTGCTTTTTGCAAAAAATTGTAATAAAAAAAAGAACTTTGTAGAAAAATCGTTTAAAACTGAAAATAACTTCTGGATTTCATTCTATTCTCAGCTGCCATCTATCGGCACTAAAAAGAATATTTATTCACATTTTCTCATTTTTGGTCCCCTTATGGTAGAACTGAAATATGACTTTAATAATATTATAGATGAGTAATATCGCGTCCTATACGGCAATTTCCGTTGAAAAATTTGGAGCCCTTTATGAGAAAATGTCGTTTAAGCGTTTCTGTAAATGCGAAGCTCTTTTTTACATAAAATGTTTTGAGAAGAACAGTTTTTGGAGAAGCATTGTTGGATATTATTTTAAGCACTTCTACTCACAAGTAAAATAATGTAGTCAAATTTATCGTAATATAAGTATTAAAGTCAAAAGATACTTCAAAAATTACATTTGTGTAATTTTTGAAAAAACAACAAACAATTCATGACAGGTCCTTTTACTATTTAAAATATGAATTATATACTTGATCACAGACGTTACATTTTTTTCAGACGAATATATTCATAACCTTTAACAATCTCTCTCCGTGGAACAATCTTAGAATTATCCCACATACATGGAATCAAAATATTAGAAAAGTGAATAATTAAATGACATCAATATACATTTTATAAAACGTACAACAATATATTGATTTCAGTCATTCCATTCACTCATGGTCACCATTGAAAGAGTATGCACAGTGTGCACAAAGAATATGCACAATGTACCAACTTATGGGAATTCTATTTATATACTCCTAAATCATTCTTCTGACTTGTACTCACGTTGGAAATCCTGCTTTGAGGTTCTACTTTCACTTAAGAACAAATGAAAATTTATTTGGTATATACTCAATTTGGGAATCCTGCCATGCAGTTCTACATTTAGTAAGAATAAATGAAGATTTATGCGACTTTAGTTATGTTTCTTTAAACCACTTTTATTGTGCTCGGAGAAGATATACTTTTTCTCAGACATAAACTTACGTAAAACGTAATTTATGTAAAACTATTGCAAGTTACCTTTCAGCAACGAAGAAGACAAGTGCAGGATCTCCCTCTCTCACCAGCTGATCTAGCGCTAGAGCGGTTCCCTTCGCCCAGGCGCCGGTGCGTCATTCATTGGGAATTATGCAGATGTGAGGCTTTCCTCGTTAGCATCGTGATGGGTCCATTCCGCAATACAATGGAAAGTGTTTTATCGGTCGTAAACAGGGCATCATCGCCGTGACGGCGTACAGCGTCAAATTGGCTCGCCCTTTGGGAGCAATTGGCGTACACAAGAGGTGGGTGGATGGGTGTGTGTGGAGAAGGAGAGGGAAGGCGGATGAGAAAAGGTAGGCAGAAGAGAAGGAACAAGAGCGGGAAAGACGGAAGGAGTAGAATAGACAGGGGTGAAAGGAGGATAGGGTGAAAGCAGGGTGGGTAGTACAGAGGGTAGGACAGCTTGACGAACTACTCGTATTCTGAGGCGGGGCGGAGGCGGGGCGGAGGCGGGGCGGAGGCGGGGCGGAGCGGAGGCTATGTAAGGGCGAGGCAGAGGTGGGGCGGTGGCAGGGTGGAGGAAGAGCGGAGTGGTGGTGGCAGAAGCGGTGTGCAGTCTGAGGCGGAGCGGAGAGAGGCGAGGCGTGGCAAGGCGGAGGCGGGGTGGGGACGGGACGGATTGGAGGTCGGGAGGAGGCGGCATGGCGGCGAGATAGAGCGGAGGTTAGGCGGGGCGAAGACGAGGCGGAGGCGGCGTGGAGGATGTAGGGTCGTGGTGAATAGTGGGTGGGGATCTGAGGGTTGTGGTATATTCTACCTTCTACAGTTTACAAAACCTGCTCACTGGTACGTGACGTCACTAAGATGGCGGCGTAGGTAGCCATGAGGCAGCGCGGCGACCGCGTGGCTGGATTGGGCGCAGCCATGTTTTCAGTTTAATTCTCCTGGTGCGGTCCGCGTGTGTGGAGTGTATTTACGTACGCGTATTCGACTGCCGCTTCCATGTGCCTTTTAGATGTGTACTTACGATGTGCCACGAAAATACATGTGCTTGGTTTTCCAAAAGACCCTCCTATGCAGAAGAAATGGACTGCTGCTATTCACGGAGATTTTGTTCTTTCCAAATCCTCGAACGTAAAGCTACGGATCAGATCCTATACTTGTTATACTGATTATTAATGCAAAGCATACATTTTATGTAAGTTGGTAAGGATTTTAAAATTATTTTCTAATATTGCTAAATTTGTATCATGAAACGTCGTTGTTTGAAATTAAATCTTACAATTCTTCCTTATAGTATGATGCTGAATTTACAACACTTTTCTATACTTTGTTAATTGAATAGCGATAGTAAAAACTTAAAGTAGTAGTTAAATAATCTTTTAATTAGTTATGTGTAATAATATAAATAATATTAGTTATGTGTAAGAAATTCATAACCTCAAAATTAATCTTAAAGAAATTTGCTGTAACTTGTATGAATAAGTTACTAAAACAATACAATAATTTATGTCACAAGAATTACTTAAGGTAAGCATCGAAACAAAAGTCTCAGTGTTCATGAACTAATTTCAAATTAAAAACAAATTATATTTGTTCTTTGGTTAAATTGGTTTAAATATAAAAATTAAATTCCATGTACATATTTGATATTAAAGACGAACCACTGTTCAATTTTAGTTTCCCTCTCATGCAACCTCATTACTATTATTATTATTACTAGTGAGAACCCGTCAAAATTTGACGGTGAGATCTGAGATAAATGTAAAATACTGTGCCCAGACTAATGTTCACAATAGTTTGCGTTGTTTGAATCTTCAGGGTATGACGAAAATATTTTGTGATGTGGAGTTTCCAAAATTTTGAACATGTATGGCCCATGATCAGATGGAAATGCAATATCGGCACCAAATGGCACAAAAGAAAGAGAACTATTATAATATAACAAATATTATTTCTAAAGTTTTTTGATGTGTCATCATCTATAAACAACTTTGATTTCTTCTGGCATATTGCTCGAAGGTAAACTTATTTTCCCATTTAAGCAACACAGAGTAAACTCGTTTGCAGAATTTCTCTCACATGGGAAGTGCAAAGCAGAACAAAACTGACATTTCATAGACAACGAACCACCAGAGAACGAAATGACCTCACTAACACGACTTCTACGCTGACTTTCTCTTTCCCTGCGTCCATTGAATATAAAAGACGCGTCGTTTGCGTCTTTTGGGGCGCGTGGGCAACGATCGACATAACCTGTGTACAACTTCACTACTTAAGTACAACCGAGCAAAACCCACTGTCCGAATGTTCTCTATAAAATACACCACAAAAGCAAATACATGCCAACTATCAACGCCACAATGCAATTATTACACTGAAACAAAACCTTGACGAATTGTAAATAAATCTCAACAATCAAAACAAAACATCAAGCAGCGCCACTATAAATGTTGGTGAATCAACACAAACAATATATGATAACACATCTAGAGATCACGTTCTTTCATTTAAAGGAAAAAATACTATAATCGGTTCAGTAGAAGCTCCAAACGAAGCCATGGCAGAATACCTTCTTTTTTAAATATATAGATTATTATTATTATTATTATTATTATTATTATTATTATTATTATTATTATTATTATTATTATTATCTTCCTTTCTCACGGTGAATGCTCTTGGGTTCCGGCAGTAAACGAAAATCCACACCAGGTTGCACCCAGCTTCCTAAGGTGTAGATTCGGTGATCTATTTGGTTCTACAACACCTTGCGCAAAATGTGCGCCGTACCATAGAGTACGATATCCTGAATTTCATAGTGCTTACTGCAGCCTGGGATCTTAGTCAAGTGCTTCGTAAGATCTTTAGGAATTGCGCCTAGAGCACCTATTATTACTGGCACAATCTCTGTTCTAACATTCCACATTGAGTCCGGTCTGTGACGCCGAGCAGTGCAGACGTTCTGAGGTCGAGCTCTGCTACCGTTACCAGTGCCAGTTTTATAAAGTGTTGTGTTTCCGAGCTAGTGGAAGCTAAACTACAATCGTGTCAGTTGTAAGTGGGGAGTGCGTGCTGGGAGGTGGACCAATTTATTTCTGTGAGCCATCAATAATTGCCGGATTATCAGGTAAATCTCCAACGCCTTGTATTGATAGGAGGGGCGAACCTTGGGTCTCCCAAGATGGAGCCCCCTCCATCGTTACCCGAGGCCATCTCGTCGGCGCTTTTAACTGCTCACCAGTGCGTTCCTATTCCAAACGGCAACGACTTAAATTTAAACATGGTTCAAAATCCTAATTACAACACCGACGCAATCACATCTCCAGAAGCAAAAATTCAAGCCTTGAAACGTGAAATACTATTTCTAAGACAACAGTCGCAGGAACTTCAACGGCTACTTCAGCAAAATACTTCTCATAATCCAATGGACACCCCAAGTGAGTTACAAAATCCTACTCAAATTAGTGCATCTCATCTAAGTGAAAGTTCTCATCAAAGTGATTATAATAGTTCAAAACGTAAACGAGGTATGAGCAGTGAAGAAAGTGCCAGTTCGCAAGATTTACCTCCCGTATATAATATTCCCACTGATAACCCGTTTCAAGTACTCCATGAAGTTACAGATGAATCTGATAGTACTATTCCGAATTTAGAACCAGCAAAAATACCCCCAATAAATATTAGTAAAACTTCAGGTACCCTAAGAAATTTCAATTCATTTATCTTAGAAATTAAGCAAATAGTAAATAATGAGTTTAGTACTAAAATTAAAAACGACTATGTTTCTATATTTTTCCAAACAATAGAAGACTACAGAAAATACAGAAAACATTGTGACCAAAATAACATTCATTATTTTACTTATAGGGATCCAACAAAAAGAGTACTTTCAGCTATTATTTACGACATACCAACTTCGTATACTAACGAAGAAATTAAGTTAGAATTAGGTCAAACATTCCCAGTAAATACTGTTTACAGACTCTTTGGGAAAAAAAGAGAAGCCTTAGAAATGTGTGCAGTGGAACTCTTAGACAGTGATCAAAGTAGGGAGATAATCAAATTAAGAAAATTATTCAATAGTGTTGTAAAAGTCAAATTTCGAAACAAAATCTCACCAATCCAATGTAAAAATTGTCAGTTATTTAATCATACACAAGCAAACTGTAAACTGGAACCAAGATGTGTTAGATGTATAGAAAAACATCATTATACTAAATGTAAAAAACCTAAAAATTCTCTACCTCAATGTGTGAACTGTCTTGAAAATCACACAGCGAATTATAGAGGATGTAGATTCTTCAAAAATAGTAATTCAAAATCTAGTTCAAATCCAATTGGAAATACAGTCCAAAATCCTTTAATTTTCAACCCCCTTCAAAACCAACATCAATACTACCAAAGACCAACTAGAAATTCCAAAACTCCACCCTCCCCTACTTCTCCTCCTCCTTTGATTAATAATTTACAGAATTTCCCTCGTCTACCATCACTCTCAAGAAATTCACAAACGTATCTTGAAAATAACTTTGTTCCATCCCCACCTACTACAATAGATTTTAATAAATATATTCCAAGTTTAACAACTCAGATTTTAAATATATTAATTCCACAAATTCAGCAATTAATAATAGAAGTACTGCCAAGAATAATCAATAATGGATCACCATAAAATAAAATTATTAAATTGGAATGCCAACGGACTATTTCGTCAAATAAATGAATTCAAACATTTCCTAAATGACCAAAAAATTGACATAGCGTGTATTACGGAAACACATCTAAACAATGCTAAAAAAGTTAATATTCCAAATTATATCACATACAGAGAAGATAGAGCTTCTTTACATGGTGGGGGTGGGGTAGCAATAGTAATCAAAAGAAAAATCAAACATTCACAAATATTTGTACCTACCTCCAAGGAATTAGAAATAACAGCAATAACAATAAATTTATCAGTCGGAAAATTAACAATAATAGTAGCTTACAAACCCCCAAATAAAAAAATACCTAAAAACACCCTGGAACTACTCTTCAATAATAATGATAAAGTATTACTAATTGGAGATCTCAATGCAAAACACCAAGCATGGGGATGTAAAACGACAACCCCTCAAGGTATATTATTATTTAATCTAGCAACTATGAATAACTGGACAATTCATGCCCCTTCTCAACCTACCCATTATTCATATAATAATACCATTTCTCCAGATATTCTGGACATTGCAGTCTCACAAAATTTAAACTTCCCACTCACACAATACTGCTTACCAGCATTAAACTCGGATCACAATCCTGTATTAATTAACTTTAATAATGTTATTCCACAGCAGACACATTCTTCTTCTTCTTCTTCCTTTCAGGGATTAGGCATGAATGCCTGTTCCGTCTTCACTTGCACTTCAGCTCCATCTCTTTCTGGGCCTCCCGACATCTCTCCTACCCTTCGGTCGGTATTGCATCACTAAGCGTGGAATTCTTTCTTCACCCATTCTTCCAATTTCATGTCTCCATGATTCTCTGTATTCCTCTATCTTTTCATTTATATTATATATATCCAGTTCTTTACGGATATCTTCGTTTCTGATGTGATCTTGTTTTATGCAGCCTTTAACTTTCCTGAGAAATCTCATTTCCGCTGCTTGGATTTTACTTTTATCTCTCTCTTTTGCTATCCACGATTCACTTCCATACATGAGAACTGGAGCAGCCATTGTTTTATAAAATTTTATTTTGGTGTCTTTCCTTGTTTTGTTCTGAAGTGTTCGGTTTATTATGCCACATAGTGATTGAAATTTATTGGTCTTATTCTCTATGTCTTTATCTCTGTCATAACTGATCTCGCAACCAAGATAATTGAAACTAGAAATCTGTTCGATTACTGTATCGTCAATTACTATTTTTGAGCGAACGGGGTGTTTACCATAATGGGCCATAACCTTTGTTTTCTTTTTTGATATCCGGAGATTATATTCGAGCCCTCCCAGTAGATGTAGTTTGTATACGGCTTTTTGTAATTCGTCTTCACTTTCTTGCAGTATTGTTATGTCATCTGCATAAAGAATAACATTTAGATGTTTGTTCTTCTTTAACTGGATTCCAGGACCCACCATACATTTCCATTTTTTTAATAAGATCATCTACATATATATTAAATAGCGTTGGAGATAAACTACATCCTTGTTTGAGTCCTCCATTTGTCAAAATTTCTTCAGTTTTCTTCGTACCAGTGTTAATTATAATTTTTGTGCCCATATATAAACTTTTTATGGTATTTATTAGGTGTTCAGGATAGCCACTTTTACTCATTACATTCCACAATTTGACTCGATCCACACTGTCGAAGGCTTTCTCGAAGTCAATAAAGGCTAAATGGGTCTCCATATTGACTTCTCGTCGTTTTTCTAAAATCCTTTTGATACTAAAAATGTTGTCACTGCATGAGCGTCCTTTCCGAAATCCCGATTGTTCTTCTTGTAATTTAACTTCTGTAATGATTTTTAATCGGGTATTAATTATTTTTGCAAATATTTTATAAGCGACATTCATGAGACTAATACCTCTATAGTTCCCGCACTCATTTCTTTGACACTTTTTAAAGATAGATATAACCTCCGTCGTTTTCCAGCTATTAGGTGTTTTATAGCTTTTCCAACATTCATTGTACAGATGAAGCAACCTAAAATCACAGATAGGTCCTGCATATTTTAAAAGTTCCATGTTAATACCATCAGGGCCACATGCCTTCCTGTTTTTCATTGTTTTTAATGCTAACTTAAATTCTTCCAAGGAGATGAGGTCCACCGAACTGTTGTAACAGAGCTCTTCCTCTTGAGAGTCGATAGTTTCTGTACACCAAAGTTTTCTATAGTGTTCTTTCCATTGTTCTTCATTAATGATTTGTATATCTGCAACATCTTTCTGTGGCTTATTTAGATGCCGAAATACCTTATAAGCAAACATTTGCCTTCCATGTATATCGTTTTCTATATTACTTATAAATCTATCCCATGAATCGTAATGTGCAGATCTAATTAAATGTTTAGCATTATTCCTTTTTTGTATGTATTTCTCCCTTGCTTCGGGGGTTTTGTTTTGTAGGAAATTTCTGTATGCTATTTCTTTATCGTTTACCGCTTTTGCTATACAGTCGTTCCATATTCTCAGTCCTTTTGTTTTTCTATTCTTCTTTTTCTTTCCTATTGTTTCGCTTGCGGCCCTCTCTATACAATTCTTTATGTTTTGCCATTCTTCATCCACATCGTTAACAGTAGGTACACTTAATAGATACTGTTGTAATCGATTTTGGTAAAATCGCTTGATACTTTCGTGTTCTAACAAGTACACTTTGAAGATTTCTTGACATGTCTCTTTTCTTGTCCTCATTTTCTTCCA
The DNA here is from genome assembly GCA_011170035.1 of Teleogryllus occipitalis. Lineage (NCBI taxonomy): Eukaryota > Metazoa > Arthropoda > Insecta > Orthoptera > Gryllidae > Teleogryllus > Teleogryllus occipitalis. The sequence goes on along the minus strand of BLKR01000079.1, from coordinate 9,653 downwards.
TTTTGCTATCATCGTGATAGATGCAATCACCAGGTAGTGATCTGAGTATATGTCACTTCCTCGGTGTACTTGGACATTCTCTATTTGCTTACAGATTTTATCATTTGCAATTATATAATCTATAAGTGATCTGTGGCCTCTGGCACTCCAGGTGAATTTATGAATATCCTTTTTTTCTGAAAAAGGTATTAGTAATTTTCAGCTGATTAAAAGTCGCAAATTGACGAAGTTCTTCTCCGTTTCTATTCAAATGTTGTTCTCCAAATGCTCCCACAACTCCCGGGATTGGAATGTTACCAACTCTTGCGTTGAGATCGCCGCAGATGAGAACATGATTGTTCTTGTTGATTTTGCTTAACTGTTTTTGAAGTTCGTCATAAAATGTCTTTGTGTCCTCTTTCCTTCCTTCTTCAGGAGCGTAGACACCTATCAGTATTAAATAACCTCTATCTATTTTAAATTTGCACGTGACGATTCTTTCATTTATAAAGGAATATTCCACTATCCTATGTTTCCACCTCCTATTAACCATAATTGCTACCCCACAGCTTGCCCGTCTGTTTTGGGTTACTCCACTGTATATCATTGTGTAATGGCTAAGATCTTTCGTGCCTTTCAGTTTCTTTTTCGTTTCAGTTATGACAGCTATATCAATCCCTTTTTCATTTAATTTGATATCTAGTTCATCTTCATTATTACATAGTCCTCTGACATTCCATGTGGCTAGTTTTAATCGTCCCGTAATACCGAATCGTTTATCCTTGACTCGCTTAAGTTGTCTCCGTAATCCATCCGGTTGTGCATTGTGAAGAGAGCCAGTAATAATAAGAATCCCCTGGCCGCGGTACGAGCGCTGCGCAGGTTAAGTTCAGTGATGGGGCTGCCACCTCACAGCTTCCGAACCAGCTGGGTGGTATTTTGGACCACCATTCCTAGGCGGATTGCCTTCACCGGACTAAGAGTTCCGCCCACCCTTTCGAGGGCAACCTTGCCATGTCGAAGATCTTTTCCGACAGAACTACCGTTCAGGCCCTCTTCATTGGGTCCTCTTCTGACACTGGTGTCCTCTTCTGCAGACACATTCTAATTCTCTAATTAAAGGTAAAGTAAATTGGAAACTTTTCCAGTCATGTATGCTTCAAACAAATAATTATCCTACTTCTCTCCATACTCCATATGATGTAGATGCTGAAATTTTAAAAATGCAAAGAAATATATTACAAGGTATTAAATTATCAACAAAGACAAGTAATAATTCTAACAAATCAGTCACACCTGTCCTACCAAAAGAAATATTAAATTTAATTGCTCTCAAGCATGCAACTCGTCGAAAGTGGCAAATCACTCGAGATCCTGATATTAAAACGACCTTAAATCGCCTTACTCATGAAGTTAAAAATAAACTAGAACAATACAGGTTTTCTAAATTTAGAAACTATATATCCCAGCTTCAACCTAACTCTGCTTCCCTCTGGTCTGCAATTAAAAATATAACAAATGAGAAAAAACAATTACTCACATTAAAAAATAATAATAACAACAGATTAGCAACTACTGATTCTGAAAAAGCAGAACTATTGGCAAATGATTTTGAACTCTCTTTTACTAATAACCTTCTTTATAATATTTCCTTTACCCAAAACATAGTCCAATCATTAGCCAAACCACTTCATACAGTTCCTGAAAGAATTAAATTTATTTCCCCATCTGAAGTCAAATACATAATTTCCAAACTTAAAAACAAGAAATCACCAGGCTTAGATTTAATTCCTAATATTGTAATTAAACATTTACCATATCCCATCCTCAGTTCACTAACAGCTATATATAATGCATGTTTTAGACTCGACTACTTTCCAAACTCCTGGAAAACTGCACTTATCCTGTCAATTCCTAAACCCAACACAGATTAAACTGAACCTGAAAATTTCAGACCAATTAGTTTGCTGCCAAATTTTTCAAAAATCTTTGAAAGGGCAATTTTAACGAGGATTAATACATTTTTAAATCAAAATAATATTCTTCCTAGTAGTCAATTTGGTTTCAGACATAACCATTCTACTACGCATCAATTGTTACGTTTAACAGACTATATTGCCACCAATTTCCAAAAATTACGTCATACTCTTGCTATATTTCTAGATGTAAAAAAAGCATTTGATTAAATCTGGCATGATGGATTACTTTTTAAATTGAGAAATATTGGTTTCCCAAATTACTTACAAAACATAGTAAAATTCTTTTTAGTTAATCGAAGATTCAAAGTTCAAATAAATAACACTCTCTCAACTGATCACAATATACAAGCTGGACTTCCCCAAGGATCTCCTTTATCACCTATGCTTTTTAATGTTTTTATTTCTGATATGCCTTACCTCTTACACTCAGAAATTGCCTTATTTGCGGACGACACTGCAATATTTACCACTCATAGGTATCTTCTTTTAGGTAGAGACAATCTCCAAGATGACCTAAATCTCCTCATGTCTTGGTTCAATGATTGGCAAATAAAAATAAATCACCAAAAATCTCAAGCAAAAATTTTCTCCTTAAAACGGATTCATCCCACATATCCCTTAATAATTAATAACCATGCAGTTAAATGGCTTCCAAATGACACTCCTGTTAAATATCTTGGACTTCAAATAGATACCAAATTAACCTGGAAAAACCACATAACATCAATAGCTAATAACACACATATAAAAATACTAAAATTGTATCCATTCATAAATAGAAAATCAAAATTATCAAAAGAATCAGCATTAATAATATTTAAATACATTATACGACCTTCACTGACCTACGCCTGCCCAATTTGGGGAGGTGCCGCTAAAAACAACCTTCAAAAACTGGAAGTACTGCAAAATAATTTTTTAAGAAATGTTTTAAAAGCTCCATGGTATATCAGAAATGATCAAATTTTAAAAGAACTATCTATAAAACCTCTGAAAACTTGGATTCTAAAACTTTCTTCTAATTTCTACTCTTCTCTTTCATCTTGCCCAGCCACTCCTTTGTACACTCTAGGTAAATCAGCCAATCTTTTTCCACGAATAAAATCAAGATATTCTAAAGACCTACTACATCCTCCTTAATTAGCTGTAAAGCAGGTTCCAACATTTCTAAATTAAATATTTATGTTTTTAATTCAAATATTGTATGTAGTTTTCTGAAGGACCCTTCCTGGGTATCCTTAGTTGTTATTGTTTATATTGTAAATATTAGTTTTCTACCATTGTTCATGCATGATGAAATGTAATTACACAAAACTGTATACTATGTATCATAAAAACCCTTGAAAGGCTTAACAATGTCGAACAAGGAAATAAAAACTATTAAAAAAAACATTCCACATTCGACTGACCTCGATTGCAAGATCTTTATACTTTAGAAATTTCTCAGCAGACTTTGCTGTTACATTTCCATCACATGGAATAGATACATCAATGAGGAGACATGTTTTTACCGCCGTACTGCGTATCACTATATCTGGTTTGTTAGCCATTATAGTGCGATCGGTGTGAATCTGTTGATCATACAAGATGGTGTTATGTCCAGCTGTTGTTACTGGTTTAGGTGTGTGGTTATACCATTTATTGCTTATCTCTGGGACATTCATAGCTTTACTTATATGCCAGTGAAGATATGAGCACACTTTATTGTGTCTTTTCAGGTATTCATGTTTAGCCAGAATTCGACATCCTGAAACAATATGATCAACAGTTTCAGACTTCTCTCCGCACAAGTCGGCATCTGTCTTCCAGTATTGTCTTCAATATGACCTTCTCATAATGGCGTGTTCGTAGTGCCTGATCTTGTGCTGCTATTAGGAATGCTTCCGACTCAATTTTCATTTTACCTCTCTTAAGCCACGCATGTGTTAGCTCATCATTAACGTTCACATTATCGAGACGAGCTAAATATTGGCCATGCAGAGGTTTGTTTCTCCAGCCTGTTTCAGTAGTTTTTGAGACTCGGTTCTGGTGTTGAATTTTGTCAGTAAATCCGTGTTTGCTTGGTCCACCGCTTGCAGCTCTTTTGATGCTATTTTCTTCGCAAGTTTTACAATACCTCTGCCTTCGTTCTTCGCTTCGATCAGAATCATTTGCTTCATCAAAGGATCGTCTGCTTGCTGGGTTGCATACTTAGCCATTCCAACTATTGCATTTCGGTATGCAAACTCCACTTCTCTTAGCCCGCGACCACCATCCCTGCGTGCAACATACAGTCTGTCAATATCAGCTTTCGGATGCAAAGCTCCATACACCATTAGAAGTTTCCGTGTTTTTCGGTCCATACTCAAGATGTCCTGTTGAGTGCAATCGATGAGACCAAAGCTGTATTCAAGTACAGGGACTGCCAGCGAACCTATTGCTGAAATTCTATTCTTAGCGCTAAGTTCTGTTTCCAGGATCATTCTTACTCTCCTATAATATTCTTTTAATATTCTTTCCTTCATTACATTATGTGAAATGTCACTACTTTCCTCTATGCCAAGATATTTATACGTTATTCCAGGTTCAAGATCTTTTATTATGTTTCCATCATCCAATTGAATATTTTCCGACTTGGCAAGCTTACCCCTTACTATATTTGCTTTCGCACATTTGTCAAGGCCAAACTGCATGCAGATGTCTTTACTGAAGTCTTTTACGACAGTTAACATTTCAAATAGAGCTTTCTCATTCTTGGCAAAGACTTTTAGATCGTCCATGTAAAACAGGTGACTAATTGGTTTTTCCCTTTTGTCCAGTTTATAGCCAAAAGAGGGGTGATTAAGCTGCCTGCTCAATGGGATTAAACAAATACAGAATAGCAGTGGTGACAGGGATTCCCCTTGGAATATACCATTCTTTATCTGTATAACTCTTGATTGTAGTTGTTTTTGCCCATTTTTCAGTTATTATTATTATTATTATTATTATTATTATTATTATTATATTACAATACCTTAAATATATTATTATTTTTCTTGTTTCAGGTATGTCATCGTCATTTCCATGAAAATGATATTACCAGGGACATTATATATTTTTCTCAAACATTTGAGAGGTTGTCAATCAAATTACAGAATATTGAATATTTTCCAGTAAATTCATCAGTGTTGTATTGTAAATAAATAGGTTTAACGTATTGTGAAGAAATATGTTTAATATGTTAATGTATGTTCTCAAAACAATATTTTAATCATACACTCATACATTCTGTTTAAAAAAGAGTGAAGATTTTGTTTCCTGGCATAAGTGTTGAAGCAAATGTGAGAGTGTGGAAGGGGTGGCGGTTTCCAATGACTTCTTTTAAAAATGAATTCTTCAAGTCACCATTCGGAGAAATGTTTGTTGAGTCAATAACTTATAATGTTTGAGAGAGAAGTAGGTCATGGCGCTTGGTAGTCATTCAGCTAATAATTAAGTCAAACATTTAAGCTATAAATGTATTTTTTTAAGTTTTGTAAAAAGAAAATGATTTATTATCAAACATCGCATAAAATTCAATATTTTATAGTAAATTCATCAGTTGTATTGTCATTGTATTGTATAGGTTTAATGCACTGTATTGTAAATGAATGTTTAATACAAAAATTGTTGTTAAAATAATTTTTATCATACATGGATATTTTTTTAATTCATAAGGAGTGAAAACGGGTTTTCTGGCGTGGAAAACGTAAGAGAGGAGTGACCTACGCTTTCCATGACGCTACGGTGACGTCACGAAACAGTGAGCAGGCTTTGTAACTCTAGGAGGTGGTGGTTGGGGGCGGAGGTTGTGATGAATCCGCATGCGGAATCGTGACCCAGAGAGGGGGTGTAAAATGCGTTCCTCACCATTCGCTAAACCTCTTAGGCTGTTGCGGGGACAGAACTTTGAAGCAAGTAATGTTTGATGGTTAAGGGATAAAGTTTGTCATGTATTTACACGACGGAGATTATGGCTACCGATAATCGGTACTTATATTCCATATATCTAATAACTTTTTTCTGAAGATATGCCATTAGTGTTACATGTCCTTTCGGTTTCCACGAAATATCTGAGTTAACCTTGTCAGTGTCAGTGTTTATGTCAGTGTATTCTTACTTTTTAGTAAACTTGAAACAGGACCATGGTTTCAACAATAATATAAATCGACATACTACGCCACGTGTGTTTCTGTTCACGCGTTTTGAGCAGTTGGAATCCTTACACTCATTATGGTCTCTCTAAAGAAGCGAAAAAGAAATGAAAGATTTCACAGAGAAGAATTAATTAAGGTTTGGTCAAATTATGTTAAAAATATGCAATTACTAACAAATAATGTTAGAAGGAGGATAGGCAACCCACTATATACTGCGGAAGTACTGATATGGTGTTCCTTATGCTGCTAGTCTGTGCTGCTTCCATTGAAGGTAGATCAGTAATCTTTAATTTTATATATGTCATAATTGGACATTTCTGTGGATTGTCTGGGGTCCAGTGAGTGCGTTTACCATCAGACGACAAAATATTTTCATGCAACGGTTAACAAATGTTTTCTCATCTGATATGTTTCGAACAAAATCCATAAAACCAATCTGCAATTCGCGCAGACTATGAAAAAAATATGCAGCCTCAGATTATTGACAGGTGTCTGCTTTTCAGATACCTAGAAACTGGTAAAATACCAAATCAGTGAATCAGTTTTGACTTTGACTGAAAACTTCAAATGTTGGATGGTGTAATTCCATAACTAATTCTCATATTGTTGGAACCCACTGAATTCTCAAACTAACTGCGTCACTGCTTACTTTACAGCAGACGTCTTGTAACATTAATTGTTTAAGGAAGAGGCTTCCTGCTATTAAATTTGTGCAATTCACTTATTTCGCTATGAAACAGCAAAAATGTTCACACATTTGGCGTATATAGAACTGTTGTTGTGAATATACAATATACGGTGTTATTTTAATACTTGTGAAGGATATTTTTGTAAAAATAATTTAATGTATTGCGATGGAGTACAAGATTAATATCAATTGTTGTTCTTGAGCAGTGTACTTGCTACCATCTGAGAAACCATGTTGTGAAGTTTTGTTCATAGCATTTTTGCTGTTGGTATTCGATTAAAATACGGAATATACAATTTTAAATATTTAATTTGGCATCAAATACAGTGTAAAAGCACCGACACGAAGAAATCAAATTAAAATTTTCAAAGTAATAACCATACACAATATTTATCTATCTCAGAAAAATATGCACCTCTCGTGCGTGAATTCGTGCAGCAATTCAGATTAAATGAACACCCTTCTGCTGCTGCAACCTCTTACATAGCACGCATTATGTAAAGAGAATAGTGTAAAACCGTTTTGCGTCGGAGTGTGGGGAACATGAAGAGGCTCTTTGCTGACCTCTTGAATTTCCCTATAAAGGTCGTTACTTCTGAGTAATGCTAAGATTAGCGAAGCGCCCTTCCCGGAGTTTAGTCATTTGAAAAGTGACAGACAACACAAATGTATCTCGGATACTTTATTGCAATGAAAAATATTATTTTAGAGAGTTTATCAGTTTTTTTATATAAAAGCGTAAATTTCACAAAAAGGCATCACAAATTTAATGTGTATTCTTGTATTTTTGTGTGATTTATTACTTTAATTAAAGTAATAAACTGTTTAAATTAAAATGACATAATATTTCAAAAATGTCTTATCGTGGTTGTCGTTCTCTGAATTTGTATTCCTCATTTTCTATATAAAGAGGGAAATGCGAGAAAAGTCCAACATTGCCAAGTTAACGACCAACAAACGTGTAATCGAGCGACCTGGAAGTCGCACCCCTCACAGTTGACAGGTCAGTCAATAATGATCAATTGATTGATTATATGGTTTGTTTTTTCCAGGCGCGTCAACAGATACAGTCATTTGTTCTGTATGTCATGTAATGCACATTTTTATCGTGGGAAGAAGCAATATTCTTCTGCTGCTGGTTGATGAGATCCGGCGCCGACAGACACGTCTGCTTACAGAATTGTCCCCAACTAGGTATTTTCTGTCTGCGGAGCATCGCCCAACATGAGTGATGGACCGGGAGTGGCGGACCGGCGATTCGGTCCTGCTCTATTTATATAAGGGGACAGGTATTCTTTCTTGCGAATGGACTCTGGGTGCATGCACAAACATTGAAAAAGTTACCTTTTAATGTAAAAACACAGAATGCTTTATTCCCAGAAAAGATAATGGATATTACACAAAACATCGTTCCATTAAATGTTAAGAACGTTTTGTTAATCATAGTTTAGCATTAATGAATTTCTCATGACACCGACAAGTATGAACACGTTTCTTATTAACTACGTAAGTATTGCTAATGAACACCATTTTTCTGTTTTAACTTTACACTTCATACTGTAAATGGGATCTCCCTTTGCATGCACTGATACATAATCACCTCGTTATACAGACAATACGTGCCCTTCCAAAATACCCTTTCTGTTCCCAACATCAAATTATATTATTTATCATCACATGGCAGATCCCCTCATCTAACATCCCCTCACATAATCGTCTACTCCCTTTCCCAACTCAATTCTTTTGCCGCCTAATAATAAGTCCCTTCTAGTAATAGTCTGACTGGTTTTGCTGCGTGTGAAATTCCTTCGAGCACACCAACTCCGAATGCGCCAGCGCGATATGACGAGTCGGGGCTGTTTCGCCCGCCACGTGGCCATGGCGCTTGCCCCCGCCGCTTCTATCCGGCCGCCGATGCAAATCCCACGCCGCGGTCATGCCTTGCCGGGCACGGCGATGTCCACTCGCCGTCAGATCAGCAACCGCCATGATTTCCAACTCTTCCAAATTCGTTTATTAAGTCCACCGACGCTGACTCGCTATGTTCGTTTCACTCATGCTGCCTTTGCCACACACGTGTCCATACACTCATCTCTTTCCTCGCCCCACACCACAATCGTCCGTTTAATCTTGACTGATCATCACTTCACTCGAGATCAATTCATAGTTCGCACTGTCTCTCATGGTTCTACGTTTCGATTTCTGCTCTATGTAATCGGATTCCTCTCAACTATTTTTCATCACCGCCATCACTAGCTTTCCGCACTACCGCTCGTTACTCTCCCTCTTCGACTCACTGTCGTCGTTCCCACGATACTCTCCCCCAACCGTCCAAGTCTCGTGCTTCACGTTCGTTCCGTCTCGCCTGCCGCAGGACACACTCTCGCTCGGCCAAGTCCGCCCGGAACGACCGTCACCACCGCGCTGTTTAAACCATGTTGGCACCCGCGCCTATATTCAGAAACGCCGCGCGTTTCAATATATACTCATATCCGAATGATCTGGCGATATGTTTCCTCAGCTCCTCTTTTCCAGTCTTCTCTATCCACATATTCCTCTGACAGATTTTCGCCATAGCAGTCAGTATTTCTTGATTTCTTCTTGTTATCTTGTTTCCATGGGGTTGATGGTCTGCCCCACCAGCTTCTCTACATTGGTATCCATTCATATACTTGTTTGGGCCACGTCTCTTCTAGCATTCTCAGCAGATGTCCATACCATTAAAGCTGTTTTCACTCTAGAGTATCTATTATATCCTAGTGAAATTCCATTTTCTCCTTTATTTCTTCATTATGTATGTGGTGTAAATGAGATATTCTGCAACTTCATCTCAAAAGGTCCATTTGAATC